>JAECXR010000020.1:1800000-2212200 GCA_018153035.1 Drosophila pseudoananassae pseudoananassae
TTTATTTTCTCTCTGTGTTAAATCCAAGCCAAGGTCAAGTCCACCTTTCCGGCTCCGCAAATTCGAAAATAGTTAGGAATTCAATATTTACGTACGATCCATACTGGTCGAAATATACATATATAGACAGTCATCAATTATTTTTCCGAACGAGCACGAATTTTCCTTGCTCCTACTCCGCATCTGGCAACATCCGCCTAGAATCTCGACAAACCTTGGCCCATCTGGTTTTTTTTGGCTTCCCGAAGTTTCTCCCACATCCGAATTGTGCCGCTTCCGACGTTCCTCTCGACATCGGCGCTAATAATTCCCACTTGGCCTTGCAATCGCATTTCGTCCGAGATCTCACCGGTCTCATCACATTAGTGACCTGACCGGCTACCCTTTCGTACGAGCCACCTATTGCGCAAGTCAGTCGACAAGCGCTGACCAGCGAATTGGTGTCTGAGAATGCCCACGGGAGACGACCAAAAGCCACGTCCGATCCCAACCATCCGTTTGGAGAGATCTCAATCCGCTTCTCCGCGGACGCCTCTTTTAAAGCCTAAGGCGTACAGTGCCATTCCAAGGGCGAAGAGTGACGAATCCGTCAACACGAGCTCCGGTCCTTCACAGAGGCAGACTCGTTCCGTTGCAAAAATGGCTCAAAGTGCGGTCGACGTGGCGCTGAAGAAGTTCATCGCCACTTCAGATCGAGTTAGCCAATTTGAGGCCAACATAAATACTCCGGCCGCCAGAGAAACGGAAGTGGGCTCCCAATACATGTGCGAAGTCCATCGGGACCAAATTCTGGCACTGTGGGAGAAGGTGGAAAAGAGCTATGAGAGCTGCTCCGATTTGCTAGCCGAGTCCGACGACAATGCGGCCACCTCGACAGTGCTGGAATCGAAGTACAGCTACTGTTACGGTGTATTGCCCAGCTTCGGGGAAAATTGCCTCCCAATCCACTCAGACTTCCGTAAATGTACACACGCCCGCGTCTACAGGTTGCCGGTTACCTCCGGTGGATACCGAGGTCTTCGCGGGTGATTATCTTCGGTGGCCCACCTTCAGAGACTTGTTTACGGCCATTTACATCCAAAACTCGCAGTTGAAGATCCTTTTCAACATCCAGGCTATTTCTCAAGAGTCCGGGGTCGCGCTGAAGGAGCTGCAAGCCACCATTCAGAGTTGTCTGACAGCCCTAGCAATGTCCTCCATCAATGTTGAGGCTTGGGACTGCCTCCTGGTATTCATGATTTCGTCAAAGCTCCCCAAAGTCACACTTTCCATGTGGGAGCAATCCGTTCATAACAAGGCCGAAATTCCAACACGGAAGGAATTAGACAATTTCCTGACAGAGCGCCATCGCACTCTGGAAGCAATCGACGACGTCAGGCCTAGTAGTTCCGGGCAACTTCCGCCAAGGTCGGGAACTCCTACTGCCCCTGCTCGAAGGCTCCATTCATACGAGACTCGAGTGGTTCCGGGCCCCAAGGGTTGCGATTTCTGTTCGAGGGAGAATCACCCCATTCGCTTATGTCCGCGGTTCTTGGAAATGGACGTAAATGGGCGCTCGGACCACATTAAAAGGAAGCAGCTGTGTTTGAACTGTTTTGCCCGAGGGCACCAGCAACGAGACTGCACGAGCGCCCATACTTGCTTCACATGTCACAGCCGACACCACACCCTCCTGCACCGCGGCAATCCGTTCGCCACCGCTCCAAGTCCACCTACGCCGCCTACCGCTCCAAGTCCGCCTACGCCAGCAAACGGCTCAGAGGATCAGTCGAATGTGCAGGTGTGTTTCGCTTCCGGCTCAGGAGCAGTCCTACTGGGCACCGCCCTTATCAACGTGTGCCATTTGGGGTGCACCGTCCAGGCACGAGCACTAATAGACTCAGGGTCCGAAGCGACCTTCATAACGGAACGACTGTTCAACCTCGTCAAGCCTCCTTTCAAGACGATTCAAGCCCAAGTTTCCGGCCTTAATCAGACCATTTCCGCGCAGTCTACGAAATTGTGCCATTTCTCCATTCGGTCGCCGTCTAGACCCGGGCTACAATTAGAGACTGCGGCCTACGTTCTTCCGCAGTTGGCAGGAGATCTGTCATCCTACCCGATTCCGCAGGATCGTCTTAAGTGGCTGCCCGACATTCCCCAGGCGGACCCCAACTTCTTTGAGAGCTCCCAAGTCGATGTATTAATAGGAGCTGACATTCTTCCGTCCATTCTCCTCGGTAATTCCAAGTCGAATATCTGCGGGTCGCTTCTCGGTCAGGAGACCATTTTTGGTTGGGTGCTAACCGGCCCATTATCTCCAGTCAACCCCCGCAGCGTGGCTGTTTTTTCCGCACGAGTTGCCCGCAGCCTCGGTGACTCACTGGATCAGGGAGAGGTGCCCACACGGATCAGTTCGGAATCGGATTCCAAGATCATATTCAGCACAATGTCGCCACGCCCACGCAACGCCCAGTCACTGGAGAGCAGATGTACTCGAGGTACACAATCCTACCGATGCCGAGTCTGCAATGGGATCCATCCATTGAAGAAGTGTCGGCGCTTCCTACGCCTTAATGCCGAGGAGCGGCTCCGAGCGGCTCTCGCGAACCGCTATTGCTCGAGCTGCCTGGCCCACGAGCATTCCGACGGATCCTGTCGGCGTGGAGACGGCTGTAAGACGTGTGGACAGGATCACCACACGCTGCTGCACCCCGTGACCAAGGAGCACCGGTCACCGCCCGCGGGAGACAGTACACGGGGTGTCTCGCTCTCTCGTCGGCCGTCATCAGCCAACTCGCCATTTTCCGGCATTCCCAAACCGATCCACGGCCGCCGACTTCCCGGCACTCTTCAATAACTTCTCGGCATTCTTCCGCCACTGGCCGGCAGCCGTCAAGTTCTCCACTGCATTCGTCCGCCACCCATCGGGTGCCGTCCACCGCTCGTCCGCCCGCGTCATCCGCGCCTAGGCAATTTTCCGCCTCTCCTCGAGGGCCCTCGCAGAACGCGGTCGCTGCGCCCACCCTATCGTCGCTGCTGAACCGGAACAGCGTCAACATCGGGACCCGGATTTTCGACACCGTGTACGTCCTCTAGCTGCAGTGACGCATAGCTAGCGACGAGGGATCTGTTGCAACCCGAGCGATTGCAAGGGGGGGAGAATGTTTAGGTGAGGGGCCGTTGTGCCACTCACCTGAAGAGCGCATCCGCGCTGAAGAGCGCACCCGCGCTAAAGAGCGCACCCGCGCTGAAGAGCGCATCCACACTCGCCCCTCTGTGCCCTTTCTTCTCGCTCGTTGGTTGTCGTCGATCTCTTTTTTGTACTAGTTTCTAAGTTAAGTTAGTAATCTCATGTAAGCAGCAAAAAGCTACAAAAAGACGCCCCCCATTTTTTAAATCAACATTTCATATTTTCTGGAATCTTTGGCGGCAGCAGCGCCCCCCTACAAAACAAATATAAAAAACATTTCATGTAATTCTTCTTACAAATTGTATGGGGAATTATCAAACATTAATTATCAATAACAACAACAACAATAACTACAACAACAATAACTATAACAACAATTACCAAAATAACAATAGAGGACGAGGCCAATATAGAGGAAACTATAGAGGCGGTAATACCTCGAACCGAGGCCACAATGGCAATAACCAAAGCAATGTAAGAATGACCCAAAATAATAACCAAAACACATCGGAAAACTCCCAAATCCCTTTAAATACTCAACAATAAATGAAGTCAGAGTTCACACCATTAATCTCAGCCAAAATATATTCGTTTCATATTTCAATGTAGCTACTGCGAAAGAACTTATCTTTTTAATAGACACAGGTGCAGACATTTCCATTTTAAAAGAAACTTCGGATAACTTCCAAAACATCTAAGATGATTACATCATAGACATAAAAAGCGTAAGTCAAGAAATAATTAAATCCAAAGGTTTAGTTTCTATGGAAATACAGACAACTTTTTTTTTTTTTTTTTTTTTTAACATTGCTTTTATTTCTTGAATCTTCTCTTTGCGAGACTAACAAGAGGTGTATCAAATCTTATATTTTTAACTTAACTAACAGTCATATTGACTGATACGGAGTTAGACGGCCCTCAAAATCGATTGCTGGGTTGAGAGGTCGTTGCGTCTAAGGCGGGATACGCTAGAAACCCGAGTCAATCCCCGAGCGAGAGAATTTGGGTGCGAAGACAGTTTTTCTTTGTATGACTCTTTTTGCTTCTGGATTTCATCTTTCACTGCGAGGATGCCCAGATCTCGATGGATGTTTTCGTTGCGAACATACCAAGGTGCCCCTGTGATAGTTCTCAAGATTTTTGATTGTGCGCGCTGTATGATGTCTATGTTGCTGCTGCTCGCGTTCCTCCACAGCTGGGAGCCATACGTCCAGATTGGCTTTAGGACTGAATTGTACAGTAGTAACTTGTAGTCCAGGCACAGTGGCGATCGTGAGTTTATGATCCAGTGGAGGCTGCTGGCTTTCAGTTTTAGGTGCATCTTTTTGCATTCGATGTGCTTGCGCCAGGTAAGTCGTCTATCAAGATGAACGCCTAGGTACGTTACGTCGTTAGCTTGAGGGATCTGCACACCGTTTAGTAAAAGCGGAGGGCATGTTTGACTATTAAGAGTAAACGTTATATGTTTACACTTTTGTTCGTTTATTTTAATGCGCCAGTCGGACAGCCACCTTTCCACTATTGTGAGATGATTAGCCAGTTGGGTTGTTGCCTGCGTTGGGCACCTGGAGCGACTAAGGATAGCGGTATCGTCGGCGAACGTTGAGGTTGTTAGTTGTGCGCTCGTAGGAATATCCGCAGTATACAAAACATATAGACACGGGCCGAGCGCGCTTCCTTGCGGAACTCCAGCTTCGATGGTGTAGTCGCCCGAAGTAGCTGCGTTGCATCTCACTGAGAATACCCTATCGTAGAGGTATGATTCCAGTAGCTTGTGGGTGTATGTTGGCAAATACGTTTTAATGTTGTGCATGAGTCCGATGAGCCAAACTCGGCCGAAAGCTTGAGATACGTCGAGGAAAATAGCGCTGCAGTATTCTCGCTGTTCGAAGGCTGAGCGTATTTCGGATGTTAATCTGTTCACTTGTTCGATGGTTCCATGGTTTCTTCGAAAGCCAAATTGGTGTGCCGGGATGATATTGCAAGTTTCCAGATGTGGTATTATGCGAGTTAACAAGCATTTTTCAAACAATTTAGACAAACAAGATAGAAGGCTTATTGGTCTGTATGATGACGGAATTGTGTGGTCTTTTCCAGGCTTTGGTATCATTATAATGATGGATTTCTTCCACTTTTTTGGGAAATAGCCAAAGTAGGGAGTAAATAGGCATTCGGCTGATTTCTTGCGTCATATCCGTGTATGCATGTATATGTTGGTGGGAACGTAAATCCACAATCCAATATACACTCACATATATATATAATCCTAAATAAAAAATACATATTGACCTTTCATCCGACCCTGACATATATATGACTCCTGCAAGAAAGTGATAAAAAGGGATCGCAGCAGGTCAATTGGTTCCTTTTTTTATTGATCCTTCAGGGTGGGTTTTCACTTTTCTACGAAATGGTTTTCTTGTGATATACTTACTCCTTGTAAAATTCTGTAATTATATTTTAAAATTAAATTTCTTTATATAAGTCCGAGTTAATTTAAAATTAATTAAAAAAGAATTGGCGTAAAAAATCCTTTTAAATGATATGCAACACCATAATACAATTTTGGATATTTTTTTTAAATAATTATTTGTTCTTCATCATTAATTTTAAATTAATTACAAAAGAATTATAGTAAAATACACTTTTAAATGAACTGCAGCACCATGAATATAATTTTTGTAAATAAGCATTTTATTTTTTGTTCATCAATTTTATTTATTTTGTCACGATCCTGAATCTTATTTATTTTTTCACGATCCTGAATCTTATACAGGTATCTTATACAAGTGTGCAGTTGAATTTGTAGGGAATTAGGCAAACGGCGTATAAGCGGCAGAAAAATTTTAGTAGTATCTAATTAGGCAAACGGCGTACGAGGTGAATTTAGTGGCGCCATCTATGGGTCAAGTTTGTGTAAATTTGACGTTTTACATGCGCCCTCTACCGGATGGTAGATTAAATTTGACAGGATCACTGCCTAATTAGATACTACTAAAATTTTTCTGCCGCTTATACGCCGTTTGCCTAATTCCCTACAAATTCAACTGCACACTTGTATAAGATACCTGTATAAGATTCAGGATCGTGAAAAAATAAATAAGATTCAGGATCGTGACAAAATAAATAAAATTGATGAACAAAAAATAAAATGCTTATTTACAAAAAATTATATTCATGGTGCTGCAGTTCATTTAAAAGTGTATTTTACTATAATTCTTTTGTAATTAATTTAAAATTAATGATGAAGAACAAATAATTATTTAAAAAAAAATATCCAAAATTGTATTATGGTGTTGCATATCATTTAAAAAGGATTTTTTACGCCAATTCTTTTTTAATTAATTTTAAATTAACTCGGACTTATATAAAGAAATTTAATTTTAAAATATAATTACAGAATTTTACAAGGAGTAAGTATATCACAAGAAAACCATTTCGTAGAAAAGTGAAAACCCACCCTGAAGGATCAATAAAAAAAAGGAACCAATTGACCTGCTGCGATCCCTTTATCACTTTCTTGCAGGAGTCATATTTATGTCAGGGTCGGATGAAAGGTCAATATGTATTTTTTATTTAGGATTATATATATATGTGAGTGTATATTGGATTGTGGATTTACGTTCCCACCAACATATACATGCATACACGGATATGACGCAAGAAATCAGCCGAATGCCTATTTACTCCCTACTGTAGGCTCTAGGCTCTAAGCGTTATCTTTTCTTTGGGGCCTTCTGATTGGTTTTCCCGATTCACTAACCGGAAAAATGTGTGGAAAATTGGGGTGGTTTTCATGCGTTAACTCATGTACATGTATTGATGATACCAATACATTCAAACACAAGTACCTGTTTTTCGTTTTCGAGGATCAATAGGTTTTGAGGTTTATGCTAAGAATCAAATTTTTAGTATAAATCTTGCCTTGCCGATTAAAGCAATTTTTACGCTTTTTCTATTTTACAAAAAATAAAAAACCAAACCTAAAAACATAAAAATGGAGTCGAAAGTTGCGTGTGACTTGTGCTCTAAAGTTATTAGTGTTAATGAGTTTATAACTCATTATGAGCGATGTGAAGGACCTCGAAATGCCATCTCGGAGATTAACAAGAAATCGCAGGCCAACGGTTTGGTGAAAGTTTTTTATCGTGCGCGAACAACGGTGCCCAAAAAACAGTTTGAAAATCATCAACCAAAAATCCAAGGAATCAGGAACCAAGGAACTACGGCAAATCATAATATTTTCAATGGATCAGCTGTAAAACGTAAGGCTGGTGTGTCCAAGGAAACTAGCCCTCAAGAGGGACAACCCAGGGATATTGAAGAACAGCCATCAACATCAAAAAGGGCTAGACTAGACCGCCCAATTGCTGAGACGAATTTTTGTCCTGATTGTAATCAAAATTATGCTTTCGTTGAGGAGAGAATTCATTTACATTCTCCCAATCATAGAGCAGCATTAAGGAAACTTGTGTGGCAAAATGCTAACATTTTTCCTATAACACAAAGTGATACTTTTTACACAAAAAAAGTATAAAGTATTCGGAGTGCGCGATCTAGATTTAAAAGAATTTTACAATGGATGTAAAAATAATCTTTTAAACATTATAAAATATGCACTTAGCGAATTAAGAGCTATAAAAGTGCGACTATCAGTTCATGGGAAATATGTAAAACCCACTGAAGAAGCTGATAAGATGCAAGAAGAAACAAAACATTTCTCAACAAATTATAAAGCAATTTACGTCAGCTCATATAACGACATCGAATACATTTTAAATGACGACAACGAAATGTTAATTGCAAAAGCCGATGAATTCCAGGAGAGGGATTCTGGATGGGCTATTAAGCATTTTACATTTTATGAAATACAAATATTAAAGCTAGAGCACCTTCCTGGATCGGGATATGTTGAAGCACCTAAGAGCATAAGAAAGAGAAATGCTCTCATAAATGTTAAAAATAATGACAATTATTGTTTTAAGTGGTGCATTTTGGCTCATATAGCATATATGAAACACATTCAAATAAATTTTGATACATCAGCGCAAAAAAATCAGCTCGCGAAAAACTGCCCAGAACTTCATTTTATGGAATTTTGGATATTAGCCAACCCATTATAAAATATGATCAAAAAATATTAAACTTTTCGGGAATAGAGTTTCCCATTACAAAGGATGGAATAAAGCTGTTTGAGAAAAATAACTCAAATTACAGCATAAATGTATATGAAATTTATAACGGTCGCATAGAAGGTCCTACAATTAGGACTAAAGAAGTTAAAAGCAACCATATTGATATATTGGGTATAGAAAATCCCAAAGAAAAATGTTTGCATTATGCGTACATTACAAGCATAAAAACATTGTGTAAATCACAAGTGAACAACTCAAATTCGGAGAGATATTTTTGTAGAAATTGCCTACAATTTTATTGCAGCACTAACAAGACCCACAATCTAAAGGAGTGCGGTCAAGTGGCTTCACTATACCCACAACCAAACACTAAAACCAAATTTGAAAATTTTTCAAAAAAACTGGCACCACCCGTGGTAATTTATGCGGACATTGAGGCAGTTTTGGAACATTACCAAACAGCCTCAAATAATCCAAACGAATCCTATACCAAGCCTGTGCAGAAACATACAGCATGTGCTGTTTCGTTTTATGTTGCCCATAAATACAACCCTCAGCTGAATAAATTATGGACCTATGAAGGTAAATAAATTATTTTAAAATAAATGAAAAGTTTTAAAGTTAATAAATTTTTCCTTTTTACAAATTACAGGACATGACTGTATGAAGGTTTTTGTTAAAACTTTGGAAGAGGAGACAATGGCTTTATATAGCAAATACTGGAAGGGATCAAAAAAACCTATATATAACTTTAACATCTGCGATGAGGACTACCAGGAGCATGGGAACTGCTATGCGTGTGAAGAGGTCATCAGTACGGATGAACGCGCACAATATTTTAACCAGTTCACGGGTAAATACCAAGGCCCTATCCATAGAAGTTGTAAAGATAGTTTTAAGTTAAAAGCTTATTTCCCTGTAGTTTTTCATAATTTATCAAGATACGATATCCACCTCTTTATTAATGCCCTAGGGGGTAAATTAAAACCAATACCCTCTACTAAAGAGTTATATATTGCTCTAAATCAGACAATTTTTGAAAAGGGAAAGACTAATTATACTATAAAGTACATAGATTCCAATAGGTTTTTAAATTCTAGTTTAGAAAAATTAGCTTACAACATGGAAGATAAAGATTTTAAAATATTAAAATCAAAATTTAGTGGAGAGAAGTTTAGGCAAATGAGAAGAAAGGGAGTATTTCCCTATGATTATTTGGATAGTTTTGAAAAATTCAATGAAACCGAACTTCCTCCTAGGGAATATTTTTATAATTCGTTGAAAGACGAAGAGTGCAGTATTAGCGAATACAATTTCGCTAAAGAAATTTGGAGTTCGTTTCAGTGCAGAACTCTAAAAGACTATATGAAATTGTATTTGGAGAGTGACGTACTAATTTTAGCAGACGTTTTTGAAAACTTCCGTAATATATGCTCAAAAATTTATAAATTAGACCCTGTTAATTATGTTTCAGCCCCATCTATTTCATGGGATGCTATGCTGAAGTATACTAAAGTAGAATTAGATTTAATAAGTGACCCCAACATTTACAATTTTGTTAAAAGAGGTATACGGGGCGGTCTGACTCAATGTACTCAAAGAATTTCAAAAGCAAATAATGAGTACATGAGAAATTATGATAAAACAAAACCAAAAAATTATTTGTCGTATATTGACGCAAATAATTTATATGGTTGGGCTATGAGCCAAAAACTCCCATTTTCAAATTTTCAATTTTTAAGCGAAAATGAAACCAATTTATTTGATGTAGAAAATGCTGATTCCTCAGGAGACACAGGATATATTTTAGAAGTAGATTTAGAATATCCTGATGAAATTCATGACAAACATAACAGTCTACCATTTTGTCCTGAAAACAAGGTTCCCCCAGGAGGAAAACAGCCAAAATTAATAGCTGATTTAAATTCTAAAGAGTTTTATATTATTCATTTAAAACAGCTTCAATTGTGTCTTAAACAGGGATTAAAATTAAAGAAAATTCATAGAATTTTATCTTTTAATCAGTCATACTGGTTAAAGCCCTATATAGATTTAAATACCCAACATAGAAAAATAGCAAAAAATGAATTTGAAAAAAATTTTTATAAATTAATGAATAATGCCGTATACGGCAAAACCATGGAAAACGTAGAAAAACGTCGAGAAATAACACTAGTAACTCGTTATGAATCGGCGCAAAACTCTCCAGGGTTTAGACAACTAGTTGCAAGGAATAATTTTCATAGTTTAGAAATTTTTGGAGAAAATTTAGCTGCAATTGAGACTACAAAGACTTCAATTTTGTATGATAAGCCTATTTATATTGGATTTACTGTTCTCGATTTGTCCAAATGGCTAATGTATGATTACTATTATAACTTTTTATTAGTAGAGTGTCCCTCAGCAAAAATAATATATATGGATACAGACTCTTTTATAGTTTCCTGCGAAGAGGATATATACAAAATAATAAAAAAAAATTCTAGCCGTTTTGACACATCAAATTATGAGACAGGAAACCGATTCAACATTATTCAAGCTAACAACAAAGAATTGGGCTTATTCAAAGATGAAAATGCTGGAAAAATTATGACCTCTTTTGCGGGTCTAAAAGCTAAAGCATATTCATTTTTGGTAGAAGACAATGACGAATATATAGATACAAAGAAAGTTAAGGGTGTTAAGCAATCAGTAATCAAAAAACTGTGTCATTTAGATTATATTGAATGTATTAGACATAAGAAAACGTACTATGGAGAACAAAGATGTATAAGAAGTAGGGGACATCAGTTATATACTGAAGTAATTAATAAAGTAAGTCTTATCCCTAGAGATGATAAAAGATATGTATTAGTTGATAATATTAATACTTTAGCATATGGGCATTATAAATTAAGATCTTTATTAAATACAAATGGATAATGTCAATAATATTGTACGTATTTTTAAAAATATTAAATAAGCGACAAAAAAAAAAAATAAATAAATAAATAAAAATAAAAATAAAAAAAAAAAAAAAAAAAAAAAAAATAAAATAAAAATAAATAATAATAATAAAAATTAAAAATGTATATAAATAATAATAAAAATTAAAAATGTATATATGTATGTATAATTTGTATAAATAAATTCCAAATTGTAAAATTTTATTTTAATAAATCTGTTTTATTTATCCATGAGTTATGTGTTTCATCAAAACCTAACCATTTTACAAAAATTTGATCTTTTTTTCTTTTTATTACTTTTTCAACTAGGAATGCACTTTTGTCTTTAACTTTTTGAATTTCAGCTTCATAAAATGTACCTTTTATAGGGTCACCCTTATAATCAATGAGCTCGTAAGTAACTGGGAATGTAGTCCTTATTTTTGAAATTGTAAATATTTCAGTGGTCCAGTTAGGTTCATATCCTTTAACAAATACACCCTTGTATTTGCTTATTCTAACATGGTCTCCTACTACATATTTATGCCTTGGGAATACCTTAACAATGTTATAACATGTTTTCAAAATAAACTCTTCATTCTGTTTACAAACATCGATTGGCCTCATTTTTATAGTTCTGTGGTAAGAATGGTTGTAGTCTTCTACAAGCGAATTCAAATGGGTAATCCATCGATAATTTCCATTAAAACTAAACATTTTCCACATCCTATTTTTTAAAGTTCTGTTAAATCGTTCACAAATCGAAGCCTTAAGGTGTGTAAATGTATGATAATGATTTATATTATTTTTCTTCATAAGTTCTTTAAAGAGTTGATTAAAAAATTCTTTGCCTTGATCGGAATGTATATTTTTTGGCTTGTATTTGGAATCTTTCATAATAGATTTCATAACAGTTGCAACATCCATTGCCGATTTTGATTTTACAGGCTTAGCAAAAGCATATTTTGAAAATGTATCAATAACCGTTAGTAAATATTTATATCCATTATTCTGATTGGAATATGGGATCATTTCAACCAAATCAATTTGCCAAGTATCATGCAACCCTTTTTGAACGAACTTTCGACGTAAAAAATTTTTCTACAAGTTTTATGTATTTCATCAACAACTTGTTGCTTACTCATTTTTATTTTTAAAAAACTTATTTTTTATTGTTAATGTTTGAGTTCTTAGAGATTAATGATTTCTTATAATGAATTACATCTTCTTTTATTTCTTTTGTCATTTTTTTAGATATTTCGAAACATAAACGTGTTAAATCTATTTGAACATTTTTATCATAGTTACCCTCTAAATCGGATAATTGAATATCGAATTTTTGTAAAGAGACGCACTTCGGAATGATATGATTATAGTATAGATAGGATATTTGCTGTTTTAATATAGTGTTCCAACATAAAAATGTAGTTAAAAATATAGCTAGGCGAATTAATGATCTCCAAGTGTCACTATCTATTTCAATTTTATTACCGAATTGATTTAGTATCAGAACAAATTGTTTATCTGATTTTCTAAATCTAAAATTACATTTAACAGTTGATAAAATAGGATGATCCAAAATTGTATCAGACATTAGGAAGTCATACTGATCAATCTTTAATTGTATAAATTCCTTGTATGTAAGCAGTTGCATCCATTCTTCTTTATCAAATCCAATATAATTGTTTTTGTGCTGCTGCATCCAAATCATTGGAGTAAATTTTCTAGATGTCGAAAATCCACATTTTATTTTTAAATTTTGAGCCACAAAATATTCAAAACCAAATATAACTTCATGGTTCTGTTTTTTTCTTATGGCTCTATCTTTTTTAGCTTGGAGTGTATCCATTGAATCTGAATGTTATTAACAAACTGAAATTAGTTACTAAAATGTGTGGTATATAAAGGGTTTAGTATGCCGTTTATACATATATATATATTATACATTATGTATTAAATAATGAAATGAAATATATATCCATATATACAAACTACTAAGATGTGAGGGAAACTTTTATATTATATATTACATAATGCATGCATTATATAATAAAATGAATGGTATATAAAGACCTAAAATGTAGACACCAAAGTCAGTTTACATTTAAAACTCATTCTAAAATGACTAAATTTGATAGAGCAAATTCCGTTATAGTAGATTTTCAATATGTTGTTGGAAATAACAATCAAATTTTTGTTAAGGAATTGGCCTTCATGCCTGGAGGAACTGTAATACCAAACTTCTTTCACTTCAAACCTCCATACAACATTAAGGAGTTGAATTATGATACATTACAACAACATAATATTCATCGAAAAAACATTAACGGATTGGACTGGATGGAAGGAGAAATACCCTATAACTGCTTAAGCGATGTACTTTCTCCACTAAATAAGTTTTCCAATATAATTGTACGTGGTGAAGTAAAAAAAGGAATTTTTATCCAAGTTTCTATCGAATAATATTATCGATATAGATATAGGAAAGAGCCTGACATGTTATCCTAATTTTTTTACAAACTGTAAAATTCACAAAAAACTTAAGCTTAGATGTGCTCTAAATAATTTATTTAAGCTTTTTGTAATTTTAGAAAACTGTAATTACGATATATACTATAACGGAGAATCATATGTATAAATTACTTTAATAAACAGTATGATTTTAGTACTTCAATTGAGAAGTTGTTTTAGCAAAATGGATCGCATCTTTGGAAAAGATCCTCGTAAAAAAGGATACAGTCAACTTATATACTGCAACTATTGTGGTTCTGATACTCATTTTGAAAAGGACTGCGCTAAAAAACGGGACCAGGAAAAAAATCATTAGAAAAATTTATTTTTGATAATTATCATTGAATAAACAAAAAAAAAAAAAAAACTTTTATCAAAATGTTTACACAATTTGTTCATCCTTTTACGATGCTTATTTGTGGTCCCTCAGGATCGGGTAAAACAACATTTTTGAAAAATTTAATAAATGGAAGGAAGGACTTAATAAGTACTTCAATAGATAGAATAATATGGTGTTACGGTGAAGAGCAAGCGAAACCAAATTTTACCAATATTGAATATTACCATGGGGTACCTGACTCCATTGAAAATGAAAATAATGAACCTATACTTTTGGTATTAGATGATTTGATGATGGGAGCATTTAATAAAAATGTATGTGAACTTTTTACCAAAGGATCTCATCATCGAAATTTATCTGTAATTGTTGTAACACAAAATATATTTCATAAATCTACTCACACCCGAGACATATCACTAAATACAAAATACATTGTGGCATTTAAAAATCCTAGAGATAAATTACAATTTCAATGTTTAGCTAGACAGATATATCCTGAAAACCCTAAAGAACTTTTTAGAATATATAAAGAAGTCACGAATGAACCTCATGGTTATTTACTTATTGATCTTACGCAAGGAATAAATGATCTTTTAAGATTTAGAACAGAGATTTTTAATCCATTATATTCAATTTGCTATTCAGATGAAAATGGTTTGCAAAAAGAGCATAAGGCGATTGAAAGCGAACAAACATTTATTGTATGTGCTCAAAAAAGCAAATAATAAACTTCGAAAAGCGATTATTTGCAATAGTGATAGCGAGTTAGTAAAAACATTGTCGGAGATAGTGATAAATACTTTAAAAGGAAACCATAAAATATCAAAAAATATCTTAAATTCATTAAAAAAGTATAAAAATGTATTACGACATATTTCCAGCTCAAAACAATCTTTAAATTCTAAGAGAAGAGTTCTTATTCAAAAAGGCGGATTTTTACCAATTTTAATAAGTTCATTGCTTTCTGGGATTTTTGGAAAAATTTTGAGTCATGATTAAAAGTAAGCATCAGCTAAACAAAGTAATCTTAATGCATCCAAATGCATACCATAAACTTTTAGTAAATGATCGAGGAAATGATCTTATAAATTTAAAATTTTTACCAATTTTAAACAATAAAAAAATTAGTGATTATGATAAATGGATTAAAATTCAACAAGAATTATGTGCATACCAAAATAAAAAGAGAAACAAAGCTGTTTTGCATCAATCGGTATCGAAATCCCCGTTTTCATTAAATCAAAATGTAGAAACCCAAACATATATAGATGATTGGAAAGATTCTATTGCCAGTACTTCAAAAGAATACAAGAACGAGTCATCATTTAAAAGAGAGGATTTACCCGATTTAGCCATTTTACCCAGCGATGAAGAAGAACAATCATCTGAGAAATCTGTTTCAATTCCAATTAATAATAAACGATCACTCGCAGATACTTCTTTCACTGATGATAAGATTTTAAAAAAATCATTAGTTGAGAAAACAAGAATTATAAAAGGAAATTCTACTGAAAAGAAACTTAAACTGAGAAATAAGGTTAAAAAGAATAGAGATTCCCCCTACCCACTTAGAAATCTTAAGTATATAAGTGATTTAGAAAAATTGAAAAGGGTAAACCGCAAAGAAAACAATATCCAAATTGGTAAAAATAAATTAAATTGGATCTCATATTCTTAACTGCAGAGCTTAAAATGTTTTTTCAAAACGAGTTTTATATTACATTGCTCAGCAATGACTCCTTAAATGTGTTTCCTGATAATGTAAAATGCGCTTTTACAAATATTGTAAACCTTCCTGAAACAATGTCTGAGGAATGGGAAGTCGGTATAACTGACATATATTTAAACAATTCTTTTCGAAAAAATCCTAAAAAAAGGAGAGAAACAAAAGAAAATGATTCAGAAGAATCAAGCTCTAATTCAACAGAATTTATAAGTTTAGTAAATTCTGAAACATTTCGATACAAATCGTCACCAATGAAAGCGGATGAGATGGAATGCGGTGCAATATTTATTTACACGGACATTATAAAGCCACGTTGTGTAGGAAGCAAAAGACCACGTTGCTTAAGAGTTTTATTTACAAATGGAAAAGAAAAATTTATGCAGTTTAGAAATGTTGAATTTTATCCTATTGAAAATTTTTCACCAAACGAAATTTCAATATTAATTACTGATTCAAGTGGATATAAAATCCCCTTTGAAAATTCATCAGTTCCAATTTTTCTAACTCTGCATTTTAGAAAAGAAGAAAAAATCTATAAATAATAATGTTAAGGGAAACTAACATTTAGAATTGATTTACCAATCATGGCGAAATGTTATCATCAATATTATTTAAATCAGTGCGGTGGAAGTTTAAGTAACATAGGTAGTCTCTATGTTTCCCCAAGAATTGTTCAGCATGGTCGTGGTATTGGAAATTTCTTTAGTGGACTTTTTAATTACATTAAACCGCTTTTTCTGTCAGGGATAAATGCACTTAAAAATCAAGCTGCTGAAACCGGAAAGGCTGTTATAAATGATTTGGGCCGAAAACCTCTACGAAATATCATTCAAGAACAAAGTAAAATCGCATTACATAATCTATCTGACAAAGCAATTCATAAAATTACTAAATTACAAAGTGGTAAAGGAAAAAGGCATAAAAAGAGGAGACCAAGAAAAAATCGCAATCATTTAACAACTAAACAACGTCGTAAACATACGCGTTCAAAAAAGTCAAGAAAAAAATCATCTAAAAAATTTAAAATTAGTGACATATTTTCCAATTCAAAATGAGTAACCACATTGAATGCATGAAAAGCGAACTGGATCTTTTTGAGCCTCATCCAACGCAAAGCTGTATTTTGAAAACCGAAGAAGTTTCATACAACCCTATTGCTTCTTTGGATAGTGCTTCATCAATTGAGTTCGTTTGTTTAGGGAATGGAGAAACCTATAGAGATCTTTCAAGTGTTTACTTAAAACTTGTGGTTCAACTTAAAAAAATTGATAATAGTAGTATTGAAGGAAATGCTGTTGGTGTAGCAAATAATATATTGCATTCTATATTTAGAAGCTCATCGGTATATTTAAATAATACTTTGGTTTCCCAAAGCGACAATAATTATCATTATAGATCATATTTGCAAACAATTTTAAACTATGGTTGTGATGCAAGTGAAAGTCATTTAGCAACACAAGGATATTTCCCAAATTATGGTATCCAAACACCATTTAAAAGTGATGGCAGTCAAATTCTTAAAAATATGTTTCAAAATAGTAATAAAGTAGAATTATTTGGAAAAGTTCATGGTGATATTTTCAACCAACCAAAACTGCTTGTAAATAATGTTGATTTGCGCATTACTTTTAATATTGAAAAAACAGCATTTTATTTATTGGAATCCGAAACTGAATCGAATCTAAAGATCTTGGAAGCCCAGCTGTTCATGAATCATGTAGTAGTCAACCCCAGCATTTTATTAGCTCATCATCACGTTTTACAAACAAAAAATGCAAAATACCCATACAATAAAGTTGAAGTAAAATCATTTACAATATATCCAGGAAATAATACATTATCCATCGATAATGCAGTTATTGGTCAAATTCCAAATTTTTAGCCTTTTGTATGGTAAAAAACAGAGCATATTCAGGAAATCGAGGATTAGATCCTTTTAATTTTGAAAACTTTAAAATACAACGATTCAATCTGCTAGTTAATGGAGTACAGGTACCTTCTCAGGCACTTGAATTTGATTTCTCGAATCCTACCAATACCCAAAGTTCAAGAGCATATAATTTACTATTTAAAGCTTGTGGAATTAAGCATTATGATCGTGGTCTCCAAATTTCCAAGGATATGTTTGACAAAAACAATTTTATATTAGCGTTTGATTTAACTGCTGATCACTCCAATTCTAGTTTTTGCGCTAACCTGATTTCTCAAGGAACGATCAGAATAGAAGGAAGATTCTCTGAGCCTCTAGCTGAGGCTGTTACTTGCATTGTTTATTGTGAATACGACTCTATGATTGATATTGATAAGCATCGAAATATTCGAGTACTTTTGTAAAAATGAATACATTACAAATCATGGACTTGCTCTCCAAGCATCCTCAAACTAAAAAAATATTTAAAGGGGTTTTTTCGGCCGATAAACTACCAAAAGAAATTCGTGATTATCCAGCATTAATTGTGGCTAACACTGATTATTCATACCAACCAGGAATGCATTGGGTTGCGTTTTACTTCTATAACAAAAAGTCAGGAGAATTTTTCGATTCTTATGGACAATATCCTCAGAAAAAGAATTTATTGCATTTTTAAAAAGAAATGCCTCAAAATATACTTATAACAAGCAACAATTACAAGGATACTTTTCAAATACCTGTGGACATTACTGCATGCTTTTTGGTCTTTACAAAAGCAATCGAAAAACTTTAAAGAGTTTCATCCAGAATTTTAAGATTAAAGATTTCACCTATAATGATAAGTTAATTTCTAAAATGTTTAGTAAATGTTTTAAATGATTTTTTATTTATTTATTTATTTTTTTTTTTAACCCAATATGAAAAATAAACAATATTATTTATAATATCTAGACAAAATGTTCTTTATTTTCATAAATTTGGATACATTCTTTTAGTTATTTTATAGTATCTTAACATAATATCCGTAGCTTCCTTTATATATAGAGGAAGTTTGTTGCAATTACAAGTGTCCGGTCCTTCGGTTGCTTCATCATCACTCCAGGGACATATTTTGTAGTGGAATCCATATTTGGAGTAGAGCATTTCCTTTTCTTCTAAATCCTCTAGCGTTGTTTTTAAATATTCAAGTTTTCTAAGATGTTCCTCGAAAAGCATGTCTTCAAATTGAAGTAAAAATAATTTTATTTGATGAGCATACATTGCGAGGTTAGCTGAATTGATTCTGACTTAATGGTAAATGTAAAACTGATGATCCAATGTAAGGATCCAACTCTTTTATACTGTTACTCCTTTGAGATAAATTGTAAACAGGCTGAGCTATATCTAGTCATCTCTTTTCCTTTATATACAAGATGTGTTATACCATTTTCCTTTAATTTCTTAAATGGTGTTTTAGTTGAAAATTTATTCACGTAACTCTTTGGTAAAAATATCCAGAGTGGTTCGTCGTCCTTATCAGTCAAATAAAGAGCTATTTTCGCCCCATATGTGGTTTTCTTTATCTTACAACCAATGATCTTGTATTCGAAATTAATACATAAGTCTTCAGTCTTTGTGTAGCCAATAACAGGCTTTTGATCATTCAGAGTATCTAAGAAAGACTTTAATATACATAAATACAAGGCTATTTTTTGATTGGTTGTGAGAATTTGTAAACATACCATCATATGCAACTCACGTACTCCTGGTTTCGTTCCAAAAAGGCTACTTTTAGGTACTAATAAATTTATTCAATGAGCCCGCTCTTTTATACCTGTATTTTTACATATATATATATATATATATATATATATATATATATATACCTATATATATATATCTATATATCTATATAAGTATACATAGGAATAATATGCTTTTATATAAATGAAAGGGATGACATCATACCCATTATATAAATGTATTTGTGTATATAAGGAATTTATAGTTAGCGATATGTTAATTGTTATTAGGAATGAAAGAGATGGTTGTATGGTACAATAGCACAGTTTCAATCTTAAAAATATAATATATAAATCAAGATCTATGTTTGCTTTCTATCAGTTTATTTTCAAATTGTTCGAAATGAAATCGTTCGTTTGTGATCTCTGTATAGAAAGTCCATCCTTTAAATATCGATATGGATTAAAACGTCACATTCTAAAAAAACACAACTTCAGCAAAAGAAAAGCACGATCCTCATACTATAAATGCTACTTCTGTCCTGAAGTGAAAACGTACTGGCTCCGAAGTGAATTATACGCCCATTTCTTAATGGATCATCCAACGATATTAATGGAAATAATTAACTTAACACGAACTTCAAAATATTTCTTTTAAATTTCAAATATTGGTTTTCATTTAATTTTAAATAAATTTTAACTAAACCTTGATAAAAATAAAGTCCAAAAGTAATTTTTTTTTTGAAAAATTATTTATTTTTCATGAAATAAAAATAATTACATAATAATGAAATATGGTAATATAGTATTTAATTTATTCATTATTTCTAAGCCAATCAATTAAAATTTCATCAAATTCCTCATCCATTAAACTTATATAATTATCATTTCCGTCATTTAGTTCAAAAAATATGTGGTCATCGTCCGGGAAAGAAAATTCTGTTGATGATTTTCCTCTCCCTCGGGGGTCTCCGGAATGAAGCACGGAGAAAGTGGTATGTCGTCGTCATCAAATTCCTCGAATATATTTTTTTGAGTGTCCGGGGCATACGTTTTATCCTCGATGGTAGTTGCTGAATAATCCCATGTTGGCGTCAACAAATCGTATATGGATGACAGAGAATCATCCTTTAGATTCTTAAAAAGCTCTTCTTGAGTTTTCTCCCCAATACCAATTAATGATAAAAGTGAACCGTTCGATACACAAATATCACTAAGAGCTGGTTGGGTATCCTCGAATATAATTTCTAACTCGCTCATATTTTTTTTTTTTAATCTTTTTATTTCAACTTCAAACTCTTTCTTTAGGTTTTGGATTTATACTAAAAATTTGATTCTTAGCATAAACCTCAAAACCTATTGATCCTCGAAAACGAAAAACAGGTACTTGTGTTTGAATGTATTGGTATCATCAATACATGTACATGAGTTAACGCATGAAAACCACCCCAATTTTCCACACATTTTTCCGGTTAGTGAATCGGGAAAACCAATCAGAAGGCCCCAAAGAAAAGATAACGCTTAGAGCCTAGAGCCTACAGTAGGGAGTAAATAGGCATTCGGCTGATTTCTTGCGTCATATCCGTGTATGCATGTATATGTTGGTGGGAACGTAAATCCACAATCCAATATACACTCACATATATATATAATCCTAAATAAAAAATACATATTGACCTTTCATCCGACCCTGACATAAATATGACTCCTGCAAGAAAGTGATAAAAGGGATCGCAGCAGGTCAATTGGTTCCTTTTTTTTATTGATCCTTCAGGGTGGGTTTTCACTTTTCTACGAAATGGTTTTCTTGTGATATACTTACTCCTTGTAAAATTCTGTAATTATATTTTAAAATTAAATTTCTTTATATAAGTCCGAGTTAATTTAAAATTAATTAAAAAAGAATTGGCGTAAAAAATCCTTTTAAATGATATGCAACACCATAATACAATTTTGGATATTTTTTTTAAAATAATTATTTGTTCTTCATCATTAATTTTAAATTAATTACAAAAGAATTATAGTAAAATACACTTTTAAATGAACTGCAGCACCATGAATATAATTTTTGTAAATAAGCATTTTATTTTTTGTTCATCAATTTTATTTATTTTGTCACGATCCTGAATCTTATTTATTTTTTCACGATCCTGAATCTTATACAGGTATCTTATACAAGTGTGCAGTTGAATTTGTAGGGAATTAGGCAAACGGCGTATAAGCGGCAGAAAAATTTTAGTAGTATCTAATTAGGCAAACGGCGTACGAGGTGAATTTAGTGGCGCCATCTATGGGTCAAGTTTGTGTAAATTTGACGTTTTACATGCGCCCTCTACCGGATGGTAGATTAAATTTGACAGGATCACTGCCTAATTAGATACTACTAAAATTTTTCTGCCGCTTATACGCCGTTTGCCTAATTCCCTACAAATTCAACTGCACACTTGTATAAGATACCTGTATAAGATTCAGGATCGTGAAAAAATAAATAAGATTCAGGATCGTGACAAAATAAATAAAATTGATGAACAAAAAATAAAATGCTTATTTACAAAAATTATATTCATGGTGCTGCAGTTCATTTAAAAGTGTATTTTACTATAATTCTTTTGTAATTAATTTAAAATTAATGATGAAGAACAAATAATTATTTAAAAAAAAATATCCAAAATTGTATTATGGTGTTGCATATCATTTAAAAGGATTTTTTACGCCAATTCTTTTTTAATTAATTTTAAATTAACTCGGACTTATATAAAGAAATTTAATTTTAAAATATAATTACAGAATTTTACAAGGAGTAAGTATATCACAAGAAAACCATTTCGTAGAAAAGTGAAAACCCACCCTGAAGGATCAATAAAAAAAGGAACCAATTGACCTGCTGCGATCCCTTTTTATCACTTTCTTGCAGGAGTCATATTTATGTCAGGGTCGGATGAAAGGTCAATATGTATTTTTTATTTAGGATTATATATATATGTGAGTGTATATTGGATTGTGGATTTACGTTCCCACCAACATATACATGCATACACGGATATGACGCAAGAAATCAGCCGAATGCCTATTTACTCCCTACTAGCCAAGATTAATGATTCCATTAAATAGTTTGCAGACGACCTCTATAGCGCATTTTGGAAGTTCGATCAGCATCTTTGGGGTCAATAGGTCACCACCGGGAGCCTTTTTTGGTTTTAGCCCTCTTATGACTTTTTCGATTTCGTTCGGCCGGAATGAAGGTGCGGCTGGCTGATGGGAAGACTCTGGCTGAATTTCTGGCAGGAGGAATGAATTTGAGGCTGGGTTTGGCTGGAAGACACTTTGGAGATGTGTGGCGAATGTTTCAGCTCGGTCTTCGTCGCTGCGAGCCCAGCATCCCGAAGAGTTTCTTATCGGGGTGGTCGTTTCAATTGGGGCGCTAAGATTTGGGTGGGCCCTCCACAGGGGGTACTTTGTGCTTGTTGGCGAGAGATTCTGGATGTACCTCAGCTGTGCATTTTCTTCCTGTTGGTGAAGAGCCTGGTCGAGTGATCGGGTTGCTTCCTTAAGGCGTTGTTTTGAAGCTGGTGATCTGCTGTTTTGCCAATCACTACGCGTGCGCCTCTTTTCTCGCACAAGCTGTTCGATTTGCTGATTAGATTTGAAGTGTTTGTTTCGGTCTACTTCTTTCCTATGAGGAGTAGAGATTTTAGCTGCCGCAACAAGTACCTCTTCCAGGGCGCTCGTGGTGTAGTCGATGTCCGATTCCATGTTAAATTCTGGGGCGAGTTCTATGTGGGCACTCACGTACTTTTTGTATTTAAGCCAGTTCGTTTTTGGCGTCGTCAGGCTGAAGGGGTGTTCGGTTATTTCTGGGCTTTGAAGAAGCGTTAGAAGCACAGGCGAGTGGTCTGATGATAAGTCCGAGACTGCTTTGGCACTTATTAGATTGCGAGGTATGATTTTTGTCACTGCAAAATCAATAAGGTCTGGGAGCTTTCGTGAGTCTGTTGGCCAGTATGTGGGACTTCCAGGGAAAACGTAGTCCAGTTTATTTTTCACATTTATAATTGCATTGTACAATTGTCTTCCTTTGGGAGTCACTAGACGTGATCCCCAGTGCGTATGTTTGGCGTTGTAGTCTCCTGCGGCTATAAATCGGTCCCAAAGTGAATTGTAGAAGTCCATAAATTGTCCTTTCGAGATTGGGAAACGAGGAGGGCAGTAAACGGCAGCGATTGAAAGGATTCCGTTGCTTGACTGGATTTGTATCGATGTGGCCTGCAAGAAGTTTGTTGCAAACCTTTTGTGAAAGTGGTGTTTAATGCGTTCTCTGATAAGAACTCCATTTCCGCCGTGGGCTTTCCCATCTGGATGATCTGTGCGGTAGATTGTGTAGCCTCTTATATGAAAGTTTGTATTGTAAGATGCGTTTCCACCAGTAGCATAACGTCAATATGGTTTTCGGTCAAGAATTGTGACAATTCTAGTTTATGCCGAGAGACACCATTGGCGTTCCACATTGATATTCGTAGCGCCTGCATAGATTATTTAGACTGTTGTGCTACGAGCAGCTGTATCACCATGTTCTGGTTTTGAACAAGCGTTTGCATGGTCGTTTTCACGCAATGTACGCATTCTGTGGATTTTGGTTGCGCGTTGCGGTCGCTTGACGCATGCGACTCTTTAACTCCTTATACACCATACATCCTCTATAGTTTGCTGTATGGCTGCCTCCGCAGTTTCCACATTTCTTCACGGTTCTGTCCTTGTTTGTAGTGCAGCAAGCGGACTTGTGGGCGTCCCCGCAGACTACACAGACAGCCCGAAGTGTGCAGTAAGACCTTGTGTGTCCATACTCTTGACAGTTAGTGCATTGCACTGGACCGTTGCGTTTATGTGGCTCTTCAACAGTGATTTTCCGATGCAAAAGATATTGCAGGTTGTAGATTGGGTGGACTTCGTTCTTCTTCAGCGACCTGCTATCTGGCTCGAGCTCGACCTTGAAGAGGGGTTGTGGCTTTTTATCTTTATTTAGAATGTTAATAACATTCTTGGCGGCGAAGCCCTTTTCTTTAAGGGCGGTTTTTATTTCCTCGGCGGTAACATCAGGTTCTATTTCCTTTACTACCACTTGTAGGCCCTTACTGCTTTTCAGCTGGTACGTGTAATAGTTTTTCTGTACAGTGTCCAGATATTTGGACACGATTCGGAAGTGCTCTTCAGTCTTGGTTTGCACTTTTGTTTCATGGATGTTCCCTTTGATAAGCGGAACAACATGAAAGTTGTCACCGTTCCCGATCAACGACGCAATTTTGTTGACCAGGGCACTCGAGCTTTTTTCCCTAATATAGATTGGAGGGGGCTCGGGTTTTTTTGCGGTGTCTTGGGCTGGTTGGTTTTCCTCAGCCTCCGCCAGTAGCGCAAATCTGTTAGTAGTGGATCTGTCTGGTTCTTTATCGATATTCAGGACACGGTTAATTTTTGTTTTGTTGCCTGCCGGATTACTCTGCGGGCTAAGCTTGCGCTTAATTTGGATGTAGCGATCCATTCCAGTCTGTGTGGCCGTTACCGCTTTGGCACTTTCCGAGGTTATTGTTTTTGTACTCGCTGTAGTCGTTGACGTCGCGGTACTTTGAGTTGCAGAGGTTTTCGCTGTTGTTGCAGAAGTTGTAGCGCTGCTAGTTGTTGGTGCGAAATTTGTTTCCGATATTGGAGGTGGGGTTTTACACTGCGAAATCCATGACGCGGGAGTCGGAGTGAGCAGAGCGGGTGAGCAAGACCGTGCCGCTTGGGTTTCAGCGGTCAGTAAAGCCGGGTTGCTTATAATCGCCGATTTTTCCACCTCGGTATCGCGGGTTGAAAAGTAAGAGTAGAAGCCGTTTCTTTGGTTCACTGAACTTCTACGCTCGTTCTTTTGGTCGTTGCTCAATGAGCTCATTGCGTGGCTCTTATTTTTTTTTGAACAATGCACTAGTTTTGGTTTAGCACATCACAACTGTTTTAAAAAGCTTGTCTGTCGCTTTTAATAAATTGTAGTTCAGTCTTTTCGCTTATATTGGGTTACCCCAGTTTTTTGAATAGCTGTATTATGGTGCACTTTTCCCGGAGCTCAGACAAAGCACGTCCGCTCAGTTTGGTAGTTAAACTCGGAATGGAATACAGACAACTAAATACATAATTCCACACGATTTTCATATCGTATGCTGAAACAATAAAAAATATAATATAAAAAATAATATAATTTCTTTCGTCATTTCACCAAATAACGAATACTCGAATTTTGTTAGGGTAGCAAGCCTGAAAAGTAAGAAAAATCAAAACGTTGTGCGCTGTCTGCGAAACGAAATCGCACGCACACATACACCCGTGTATGTGAATGTGTGACACGCATACGTACAAAGATCAACCGAAGCGCAGGCCAACCTTCTTCATCGCGCTCCGTTCAGAGACTGAGAAACAGAAAGCATTTAATGAGAGTATGAGCGAAAGATGAACGAACGATGAGCGTAAGAGAGCGTAAGAAATCCTCTCTGGGGCCTGCTGGGGCCTGTCGCAAGAAATTTTTGCGTCCATTTTCGTTGTATGAAATGGGTTGTCTATATGCTGTATGGTTAGTGCTTATAATTAGACCCAATAATTTAAAATTTCCAATTAATGTACCAATAGCTCATAGTTCTGGCAATAATTCAATACTTCTGCCAGCAAGATCCCAAGTTATTCGGAAAATTGAACTTAATTCAAAAGAAGAGAGTGTATTAATTCCAAATCAGGAAATTCAGCATGGTATTTACGTTGCAAATACCATAGCAACATCCATTAATGCCTTCATAAGACTATTAAACACAACAAATACCGACCAAGTAGTCAGTACAAATAACCTAACATATGAATCACTTTCGAACTACGATGTAGTCAACACAAATCCAGACAATAGAAAAAAATCCGTACAACTATCAAAAAACTTCCCTCTACAGTTCAAGTCACAGCTTTCTAGCTTATGCACCCAATATAGCGATATTTTCGGTCTAGAAACCGAATCAATAACCACAAATAATTTTTATAAACAGAAACTGAGATTAAAAGATGTTGAACCAGTCTATATAAAGAACTATCGAAGCCCACATAGTCAGGTAAACGAAATACAAAAACAAGTAAGAAAATTAATCTCTGACGGGATTGTCGAACCGTCAGTATCCGAATATAACAGCCCATTGTTACTTGTTCCTACTAAGTCATCCCCCGGGTCAAATGTAAAGAAATGGCGATTAGTAATTGACTACCGCCAGATTAATAAAAAAACACTATCTATGATGATATTTTAGATCAACTAGGTCGAGAAAAATACTTTTCATGTCTTGTGGATTGAACTAGAAAAAGGTTCAAGAGATATAACGTATTTTTCAACGTGCAACGGCTCATATCGCTTCACGCGATTTACCCTTCGGATTAAAAATAGCTCCTAATTCGTTTCAAAGAATTATGACTATTGCGTTCTCTGGTCTAGAACCTTCTCAAGCATTCCTTTATATGGATGACTTAATAGTAATTGGTTGTTACGAAAAACATATGCTTAAGAACTTAACAGATGTTTTTGAGAAATGTAGGAAATACAACCTAAAGTTACATCCAGAAAAATGTTCATTTTTTATGCATGGAGGGAATTTTCTAGGTTATAAATATACTGATAAAAGAATACTTCCAGATGACAAGAAATACGATGTCATTATGAACTACCCAGTTCCGCACGACACGGACAGTGCTAGAAGTTTCGTAGCATTCTGTAACTATTATAGACGTTTTATAAAAAATTTCGCCGACTACTCACGGCACATAACAAGATTATGTAAAAAGAATGTTCCTTTTAAATGGACGGATGAGTGTGAAAATGCATTCCAATACTTAAAAAGCAAACTTATGGAACCTACCTTGCTACAATATCCAGATTTCACTAAAGAATTCTGTATAATAACAGATGCAAGTAAGCAAGCATGTGGAGCGGTTTTAACTCAAAACCATAATGGTCTCCAACTTCCCATTGCATACGCATCAAGAGCACTTACAAAAGGTGAAAGTAACAAATGCACTACTGAGCAGGAATTAGCTTCAATTCATTGGGCGATATTACATTTCAGACCATATATATATGGAAAACATTTCTTAATAAGAACAGACCATAGACCCTTTTATGCCGAAAAGGTCCTTTTCTTTTCCTTTTCTCAATATACCTTTTATTGAGGTATACCTTTTCTCAATGACCAATCCCAGTTCTACACTGACACGTATGAGGCTCGAACTAGAAGAATACGACTTTTCAGTCGAATATTTGAAGGGAAAAGATAATCATGTAGCTGATGCGTTATCACGGATAACCATCAAAGATCTACAAAGTATAACTAGTATAAAGTAAGGCAGTAAACAAGGCAGAAAAATTACTGCAAGATATGATGTTAGCGATTTATATACTAATGGAGTTATTGACTTAGATCAATTTTTCCAAAGGCTTGAAATGCAAGCCGGTATACATAAAATCAGCTAACTCAAAGTGGCACCGTGGGAAAATATCTTTGAACATACTTCAATAGATAATTTCAAATTTATGGACAATAAAATCTTGAAAACAGCTACTAGTAGCTAGTAGCGCTACTCAACCCGGTGACCCAAATAACAAATTTAAAAGAAAAAGAAGCTATTTTGTCTACATTTCTTGATGATCCAATTCAAGGAGGTCATACTGGCATATCAAAAACTTTGGCCAAAGTAAAAAGACACTATTACTGGAAAAGCATGTCTAAAGATATAACTGAGTATGTAAGAAAATGTCAATAATGCCAGAAAGCAAAAATAACTAAACACACAAAGACCCCTTTAACAATTACATGCTTTCGACAGAGTGATAGTGGACACTATTTGTCCACTGCCAAAATCAGAAAATGGCAATGAGTATGCAGTCACTTTAATATGTGATTTAACTAAGTATTTAGTTGCCATACCTGTTCCGAATAAAAATGCTAATACTGTCGCTAAAGCAATATTTGAATCCTTTATACTGAAGTACCAATGAAGACGTGCATTACGGACATGGGAACAGAATATATGAATTCAATTATAGACGATTTGTGCAAATATTTAAATATTGCAAATATTACATCCACAGCACCCCACCACCAGACAGTTGGAACAATAGAAAGAAGTCATAGAACTTTCAATGAGTACATACGATCTTACATATCGGTTGATAAAACTGATTGGGACGTATGGCTTCAATATTTCGTCTTTTGTTTCAACACGACCCCCTCTATGGCACATACTTATTGTCCAAACGAGCTAGTATTCGGTAAGACAAGTAATTTACCGAAACATTTTAATAGCATAGATAGTGTAGAAGCACTATTTAATATAGATGACTATGGTAAGAAGAGTAAGTATAGATTAGAAGTAGCTTATAAAAGAGCTAAAGTTATGTTAGAAGCAAATAAGAAT
Source organism: Drosophila pseudoananassae pseudoananassae (assembly GCA_018153035.1). NCBI lineage: Eukaryota > Metazoa > Arthropoda > Insecta > Diptera > Drosophilidae > Drosophila > Drosophila pseudoananassae. The sequence goes on from JAECXR010000020.1 coordinate 1,828,907, forward strand.
ATAAATAAACTACTATACGATCATAAAGTAAGGGATATAGATATTTCAGTAGGTGACAAAGTTTTATTAAAAACCGAGACAGGTCATAAGTTACACTGACGAGCAAAACTGTAACACGAGTGTAATGTTTCAACTTCAAGGGTCTGTAACTTTGTTTCTAATGCACGCAATTTAAAGATCTTAGTCTTGTTTTGTAGGTTAAATAATTTACTACTATTATGTAAAACTAGAAGCCATTTGATATCAGTTAAAGAAAACTACACGCCAAACTGTAAAAAAAGTCAAATGTTACAGTTTTGCACTCTGGTTAATTTTTTAACAAATATTTTTTTGTACGTTTTTTTTATTATGAGTCCACATCCCTTTGGACTTTTACAGCTCTTCTATGTGACTGGGCATACTTTGGGTATACCGTTGTACCATTTCCGATGGAATAGCATTCCATATGTCCTTTGTCCGTTCCCACAACTCCTTTATTCCACTTGGAGGAACTGCATATTTCGCCAGCTCTGATTTCACAGGACTCCACAAGTTTTTTATAGGAGTCATGTCGGGAGATTGTGGTGGCCACTTCATAGATTGAAATTTCTGTTTTGAAATCCAATTTTTCACCATTATGGAAGTGTGCTTCGGGTCGTTGCCCAGCTGGAAAATACATTTTTTGGCATAAAGATCCATATTTCCAATAACCCTCGGAAGATTTTCTTGTAAAATGGCTAGATATTACTCCTTTGACGGTTTTTCGCACATTCCTTGGTGACTGAATCGTGGGATCTCTAGTCCCATACCAAGAGCGTTCATCTGGGTTTCCAAGGTTATATGGTCGGATGAAACAAAAATTAATCGCTTTGAAAAACGTGCATTAGAAACAAAGTTACAGACCCTTGAAGTTGAAACATTACACTCGTGTTACAGTTTTGCTCGTCAGTGTAGATCCTAAATATACAGCTCCGTATATAGTAACGAAAACAGGAGATAGAGATAACATAGTAATAACAAATAATAAAAATAAGAAACAAACAGTTCATAAGGATAGATTTATTTAATAAATTTTAATCTTTTTTAATTTAATCTTTATTTAATAAATTGCGCTTAGTATGGCCATACAAAGACACACATACATAGATAAATAAATACACATATCCTTAAAATAAAAAAAATAAAAAAAAAATTTATAAAAATAACTTCATTATATTACGTTATTTTTCAAAAGGAGGGAAATGTAGTATGCACATATATTGAATACCCACTGTACCAAAAGTACTTAAAGGGTACACACTGTAACACTTTGTTGCAGTGTTTACATCAGGGGTGCCCAGCACCATTGCTCTCGGTGCTCCTTTGTTGTTGGAATTGCTCTTTTTATGGGAAATGAAATTTCATATACGTGTGTTGCTCCTAGCATAGGCAAGGCCCAAACACAACAATTTTTCGTTTTTTCCTCTCTCTCTGTTCGTTGCCTTCGTTGCCGAGCTAAGCAACAACAATTGTATAGTCTCTCAGTTGTTCGTAAAAATACGAAGGCACTTCGTTTTTGTATTGACAAAAACTTTTCACTGTAGAAAATTACTTTTGGTTGAGATCTCAGAAAGCATGGTTGACATCGGAGCTATAAATTTATTTTATTTATAATTTAATTACAGTTTTTAATTTTTATTTCATGAATATTTGTTTATTACTTTTTTCCCATTTTTTCCGGACGTGAGTTCGAGCGGCAGACTAAAAAGTGAAGCTGGAGATCATGCCACGCGCAAGAAAACGCTTCGCCGAAAGTCCAGTCGAGGACTTTGATACTGGATCGTCGTCATCAGAAGTGGGATTACCTCCGCCTCCAGCCAATGATGCAAATCTCCTAGCAATCCTGGAATTGCAAAATCTTAATTTCGCCGAACTGATAAAACAAGTGCAGTGCTTTCAAAATGAGCCAAAAGATATCAACACCATTGCACTGCCTAAGTTCAACCCCGATCGTGCACGATCAGACGCGCTGTCCGGGTGTTCAACAGTCGACTATATTTTGTCTGAAAATCAGCTCGTGGGTAGCGCTCTTGTAATGGCGCTCAGAAAATCACTGGAAGGCACCGCATCACACTGGCTCTCGCAGACATGTTTTCCCGGCATTACATGGACGCAGTTCCGAGAATTATGATAGAGAGTGCTCCATCATAAATGATGGAGAGTGCTTGTCGTTGTATGGGAGCAGAATGGTCACTTCCCTTATGGCCCACTGGAATTCGCTCAGCGTCGAGCAGATTGCAGTATCCGTTACGTTGGCACACGCAGCTGGGATAGATAAAAGATTGCGCCGTGTGGTCTTTACCACGGATATCCAAACCAGAAACAACCTGCATCAGGAACTCAAAGCCTTTTCGTTTGACGCCAGACAGAGCCAACAGAGAGACAACGTACCAGTACTACAAGAAAAAAGAATCAGCGCTATGCCTCACATCACGTGTCACAACTGTGGCAAACCCGGTCACAAGAAGGCGGAATGTCGCTTCAACAAAGAGACAACCCAGCGTCAGCACCCATGTAATCAACAATCTGGATATACTGGATGAAGAAATCCATCATCCGTCATCTGTTAGAAATGTTGAAAAGCTGGACATGTATCTACTGTCTGCCCGGATCGTCAGGATCGTCCGCCAGTCAAAAGCAACACGATCAAATGTGTACATATGCACCGTACTTGAGCCCTTAGGAACTTTACCGCAGTCTGGTGAGTCGTTCCAATTTAACGTCGACTCCGGAGCCGAATGCTCACTCATCAAAGAGACTGCATCGCTGAGATTATCAGGCACTAGAATAAACAACGTAGTGACATTAAGGGGTGTAGGTGGTAACTCCGTTTGTAGCACTTTACAGATTATGGCAAATGTTTTGATTTGTGAGCGTTCACTTGAAATCTTACTTCACGTAGTTTTAGATAATCATATTAAATACGAAGCTTTGATTGGTCGTGAAATTTTGTGCAAGGGCATCGGCGTGACAATTACATCAAGCGCGCTTACTTTATTTAGTGAAAAGTCTATATTACCTGTCGCAGTCACCGAATGTACTCCTGATCTGGCCGATGTTGACACCGATTTGCATGGACCAGAAAAGAATTTGCTATCAATATTACAAAAATTCTAAAATTCGTTCATAAACGGTATTCCACAGAGCCGCGTTACGGGACAGCTAAAAATTCGCTTGATTGATCAAAACAAGACGGTTCAGAGGCGCCCTTACCGTTTGAGTGTAGAGGAAAAAGAAAAGGTTAGACATTCTATTCAAGAGCTGTTAGATGCGAACATTATAAGACCAAGAGCCTCTCCTTTTGCGAGTCGGATGTTACTTGTCCGAAAGAAAAATGGTACAGATCGTCTCTGTGTTGACCATCGGCAGCTTAATGTGTCCGACAAGTATCCGTTGCCACTTATATCGGACCAGATAGCTTGGTTGAGTGGGGCTAGTTTTTTCACGTGCATTGCTATGGCCAGTAATTTTCATCAGATCCCAATACATACTTTTGTAACCTCAGAAGGACAGTACGAGTACTTGGCTATGCCTTTTGGGCTTAAAAATGCGCCTTCGGAATTCCAAAGGCCTATTAATCGTGCCTTAGGTGATCTGGCTTTTAAAAATGCCATTGTTTATATGGACGATGTAATGATAGTCGCACGTACAAATGAAGAAGCTTTTGAGCGATTACAAATCACCCTGCAAATACTAGCCGAAGCAGGATTTTCTTTCCACATAAATAAATGTTCCTTTCTAAAAACTTGTGTCAAATACTTAGGTTTCAAAGTTAGAGCAGGTAAGATTCGACCGAATCCTGGGAAAATACGAGCTCTAGTATACTTACCGCCCCCGCAATCCGTCACTCAACTGAGAAAATTTATTGGACTGGTCTCGTATTTTCGCCAGTTTGTACCTAAGTTTTCGCAGTTGCTAAAACCCCTCTGTTTAGGTGAGGGGCCGTTGTGCCGCAACCTTAAGAGCGCACCCGCGCTGAAGAGCGCACCCGCACTGAAGAGCGCACCAGCGCTGAAGAGCGCATCCGCGCTCGCCCCTCTTTGCGCTCTCGCTCCTTCGTCGGCCGTCGTCGGTCGCGTCCTTTCTATCACCTTTGCCAGTTTTCTTCTCTAAGTTAAGTTTTTATCCTCTGTAAGCAGCCAATAAAGCTGAACGCGCTTTTTGTGAAATTACTGAAGACGTCCCCGACTTTTTCATTTCATCCCCATTTCTGGAATCTTTTTGCGGTAACAACGCCCCCTTACACATTTTGGTCCTTCGAGCTGGATATTCAGGATATCTTGGATATTTGGATATTTTCTACCATCAGTCCAGGCGTTGTTCCGCCAAAAGATAAGTACATTTTTCCGTCTCCGTCTCTCTGCCGGTCTTCAGCAGTGGTCCGATCATTAAATTTCGTTCACACTGCTGCAAGATTTTTTCCCTCCGTGTCAACTCCAAGTCCGAGTTTTCCGACACAGCCGACTTCTTCGTCTTCAAATTCTGCAAATTTTTCCATCAGTCTCCGTTTGTGTGCTGCCCATATTCCTCGCCGTTTTCTGCATCTCCGTTATCCATTCGCTTGCCAACGATCTAGGCATATGAGCATCCATACACACATACATATTTTGTTTTTGTGCAATTAATCCGCGAAAAAGTCGCAAGTGAACAGTGAAATTGTGTGGTGACAAAAAGAAGGCATAATTAATATTGGCCAGCCGGTGTGAATTAGTTCCGGGAATTTCCAAATTCACCGAACAGTCCGCCGCTGTCGTAATATTTGTTTTTTTTCTTCCCCAATCAGTGTCACTTGTTACATCACATAACTTTTCTGTTCCCCCAGTTATACAGTCCACTTATCAACGCTCCACTGTGCCAACATATGCCCACATGCCCTTACATATGTATATCCGTACCTGCATGCATGTCCATATATTTCCAAATATTTTCTGACTCCAAGTTCAGGAAATATATAACCGATAAAAATTAACATATACAGTCCACTTATCGACGTTCCACTGTGCCATCATATGCCCCACATGCCCTTGCCCTACTTGCATGCATGTCCATATATTTCCAAGTATTTTCTGTCTCCAATTTCAGAAAACATATAACCGATAAAATTTAAAAAAAAAATTTTAAATTTCCTAAGCCCAACAATTATATACCGCCATTTCACTACAAATCCGTGATTGTGTCGTGTTAATTCTCGAGCTGGCCGTCTTAGAAGCCGTGTTGTGTTTTTTTGGTGCTGGTTTTTTTTCCCCCTTTGTGGTACGTAAATTATTTAATTATTTAGGCCGGCTGGCGGTGCCTCCGTGGCAAGGGTAGAGCTGGTTGGATGAATATCCGTGGAGGGCCGGCAGTAGGTTGCTGCCGTTGGTTAGGTAGTGTTGACCACCAAGGATGGTAGCCACTGGAGAGTCGGGTGGTCGCTTCGACTTCCTTCCTTTTCCGAAGGTTATGGTGGGAGATACTGATCTCCGTTGTTACGGCCCTTAAGGCACGATAACCAAAATCAATAAGCAGAATAAATGTAACGGCTAAAGCCGGAGTTTTATGATCGAGCTAGTGCTCTTTATTCCAAATCCAAATTAAAACTAAAACTTAAGAATAAACAAAAGCTCATGCATAGCCGGATGCCCGTGGCAGACCGCTGACCTTGCACATTTTGCAGAAGTCATACGATCGCTGTCAGCCAATGGAAAGGAGCCACGGCTCGGAATGGTACAATGTGCCGGCTCAGCATAGGGCCAATAAGGTGGACCCAGTTTAGGGTGGACCATGCATGAGAGAAAAGTGTAATAATAATAATAATAAAAAATGATGAATATTAATAAGGGGAATAAGAATTGGCCTGCTCAGCCTAAGCTGGGAGTTGGTTGTTAACTCGTACAGGGTGCCGACCGGCTGCGTAACAAATAAATTAAAAAAAAAAAAATCAATTAATTATAAATTTAAGTATTTATAATTATAACTACTAAAATTTACTTAATTCTTATTTTCCGTTCGAGCAAAGGGCCAGGTTTTTTAATTCACCTTTCCGGCCAGAGCTAAAGTCGAAAATTTAATTATCGAAAAATTATAATTAAATAATTTAATTGTCGATCTTCTGTCTGAATCGAGCCGTGGTTTCAATTCCACCGTTCCAGCTTCGTGATAATTAAACTCAATTGATTAAAACTTGAGATTTTCAACTAGGGTTGTCGAATATTTAAAAAAATATCGTATCGATGATATTTTTTTAATCACAAAATATGATGATAATACTTAAAATATTTCTGAAAAATATCGATATATTTGATATTTTTTAATAAATTGTTTTCCCGCACAATTAGGGGATTTCCTTAACTGTTGAATCTCTAACTAAAAAGACAAGCTTACTACATAATTATTTAATTATATTTTTATATATTTTATAAACTTAACTTATATTTTATAATATACAAAATTAAACCCAAAGTTTGGAATTTAGGGATTTTAAAAATACCCTTTGCTTGATGTGTGTCCGTCATTCTGCTTCCAGCGTCGCACACAACACATTTGATATCCGATGTGAATTTGAGATTCATATTGAGTTATTTTAATTTTTCACATACGATTCTTAGTAAAGAAGTTGAGTCCGCGTTGCTTTAAAATTTAGATTGATCAAGAAAACATATCAAAAACAAACATCGATATTTCGATACTTAGGCAAACAAATATCACGATAGAAATTTATCATTATTAAAAAAAATATCGATATATATTATATATATATATATTTTCAACTCCACCCTTCTGGCTCCATAATAATTAAATCCGACAATTAGCCACAAATTAATTATTTATTTTTTTTGTGTTAAATCCAAGCCAAGGTCAAGTGCACCTTTCCGGCTCCACAAATGCGAAAATAGTTAGGAATTCAATATTTACGTTCGAGCCATACTGGTCGAAATATACATATATATCAATTTTTTCCCCGAACGAGCACGAATTTTCCGGTACTTGTCCATTTTCCGTTCCGTCATTTTCCTAACGCTGCGTCTACTCCGCATCAGGCAACATCCGCCTAGAATCTCAACAAATCTCGTCCCATTTGTTTTTTTTTGGCTTTCTGAAGTTTCTTCCACATTCGAATTGTGCCGCATCCAACGTTCCTTTCGACTTCGGCGCCACTAATTCCCACTTGTGCCATGTAATCGCATTTCATCCGCGATCTCACCGGTCTTATCACATTAGTGTGACCGGCCACCGCTTCGTACGAGGCACCTATTGCGCAAGTCAGTCGACAAGCGCTGTCCAGCGAATTGGTGTCTGAGAATGCCCACGGGAGACGACCAAGAGCCACGTCCGATCCCAACCATCCGTTTGGACAGATCTCAATCCGCTTCTCCGCGGACGCCTCTTTTAAAGCCTATGGCGTACAGTGCCATTCCAAGGGCAAAGAGTGACGAATCCGTCAACACAATCCCCGTTCCTTCACTGAGGCAGACTCGTTCTGTTGCAAAAATGGCTCAAAGTGCGGTCGACGTGGCGCTGATGAAGTTCATCGCCACAACAGATCAAGTTAGCCAATTTGAGGCCAACATAAATAATCCGGGCGCCAGAGAAACGGAAGTGGGCTCCCAATACATGTGCGAAGTCCATCGGGACCAAATTCGCGCACTGTGGGAGAAGATGAAGAAAAGCTATGAGAGCTGCTCCGATTTGCTAGCCGAGTTCGACGACAATGCGGCCATCTCGACAGTGCTGGAATCGAAGTACAGCTACTGTTATTCCGTCTATTCGAGGTGTATTGCCCAGCTTCGGGAGAAAATTGCCTCCCAATCCACTCAGACTTCCGTAAATGTACACACGCCCGCGTCTACAGGTTGCCGGTTACCTCCGGTGGATACCGAGGTCTTCGCGGGTGATTATCTTCGGTGGCCCACCTTCAGAGACTTGTTTACGGCCATTTACATCCAAAACTCGCGGCTCACCACGGTAGAAAAGTTGTTCCACTTACTGTCCAAAACAAGTGGTGACGCTGTGGGGTCCCAAGGAAAAACATTTAATTTTTAATGTTTTAAAAACATTAAAACATTTAATTAATTTTAGTCGCAACGGCAGTCGGAAATGCCTTATCCAAAAGGTAGGGTGTCCAATTCTGTAACGGGGAGCGCGATATAGCCATCTCGCTCCAACTCGAAGATGTACAATACTAACTCTCTCTTTCGGGCGCGCTCGAGAGTGAGAGCACTGAGAGCCAGTATAAAGAAGATCAGAAAAAGTTCCGTTATTGGAAGTTTGGAGATTTTCACGGTCACGTAGCAGCGAATGTTAGCATAGAACTTGTCGTCCATTTAAATTTGCGATCGAAAGGGAACAGACGCATCGAAATAATATCTGCAGAATAATCAGTAAAAATTATAAGAAACCGCAGCCACGTGCCCAGGTAGTTGGCCAAAACTATAGTTATTGAGCAAAGACCAGAAGTAGTGGACAAATAGCTAAAAGGTAAATATAAGGGACAGATAGTGAACAGTTAAGTGAGACATACATATTTGTGTTACAGTGAAGACCCGCAGAGTGATCACCACCGGCCGGTTAGCCTCGCGCAAGTCGCGTGGCGCGTTCGTGCTATTCCTATCCTTGCCACGGTGTGGCAAGTGGCCACTGACAAATACAAAGGCAACCGGTCGGTAGGAGGAAGCGGCGAAAAGGAATATAAGGAGGATAGTGGGATAGAGATCACGTGGATGAGGAGCCGAGCACACGTGCCAACTAACCCCAATCTGGTGACGTAATAGCCGCTAAGCGAAACAGCCAATCTTAAGCCGGCTCATCCGTGTGCATCGGCATACCCCAAACGGCTAAACCACGCCTTAATATTATTGCCCCGACCTCGTACCGCTATTCCACATTTCCCGCAATGACTTAGATCCAGCACTGATCCCAGCACTGGCCAGGCACTCGCTAGGATGAGAGAAGTTTAAACGTTTTGTTAATTTGGAATTTAGTATTAAGAATTTAAGAGCCATTTATCTAGGTTAATTTCTATTTCTATTTAGTATCTACATATATGTAACTGCACATGCACCACACAGCCACCTCATTCCATTACTTATAACACGAGAAGCGACACTTTTACAGGAATCTGCATCTTCGATGGGCCCAACGAACCTGCATCGCCGGAAACGAGCGTAAGTCCGTAAAAACAAACCTAAATGTTTAGCTCCATATATATATATATATTTGTAAGTGAATGCGGTGACTATCGGTGTGGCAGATAGGATAATTTAACGTAAGATGAAGCTGATATGGTTTTTGAATTTTACCCTTTAGTTTTGAATTTCAATTTATAATTTCAATATTATGTTATGGCGGTCATGAATGTGAAGTTTATTTTGAATTTAATATTAAATAGAGAACTTATTACTATGGAATAGACGGTTATTTTTTTGGGTCTGTTGCTTTGCGATGCGGTTTTCAGTCACCTCCGAAGTCGTTTGAACATATAGAGAACATTGGCACAAGGGATACCCAATAGATTCATATCGAGGTATCAAGGTAGGGAGGGTAAAGAAGAGGGGGCAAACGACACCTTAGCCACCCTGATCAAACGACAGTTTCTCTGTTCCTGAATGCAACCCGTCGTCCGTTCGTTTCCAACAGGTCCCATTTCAACTATTTTCCCGATCATTAACGAACAGTACAGTGCACTTAAATAATTATTAGAGTAGAGTGGTGTTACATAGGAGACAAGGAAGAACCCCCACCGTTCCGCCGAGCTTAGAACCGAGCAACGCTAGAAGTGCACGACACCGAAATCTCCTATACACCGTGGGCAAAGACTACCGTCGATCCCAGGGTGAACGCCGACAGTAAAACCATTCGTAGCCAGGCTTCCTTCATTAATATCATAAAGCGGAAGGGAAGGACAGTGAGGGCTTCAAGGCCCCGAGTAACAAATGGCCACTACTGTTACTAACTGTACACTACATATAATAATATGGCGCCCAACGTGGGGCCTGAGGACATAAATATTATTTATTAAATAACATAAAATTTGTGAAACAGTTACTTAGTTTCGCGCCCGAAGTGGACGTTGAAGCAAGGTTACTAGGCCCCGAAAGTGAGTTGCGAGACTCACTTAGTTGCTCTATTTTTTTTAAGCTTTTAAGGATTTAGATTCAAATAGAATTCAGGAGCACGTTGAGAGCTTGACAGAAAGATCTGAAAGTTCCCGCATTGGAATTGTGACCGCGATTCGAGTACGTACGGATCGGTACGACCACGTGAACATCAGATACTGAAACGGCCTTCTTAGCATGTGAATGAGAATCAACTGAAGAATTTATTGTGGAATTGATGAGGTGGTTCAGGAAACCGTATCTAGGAATCGCGGCCTTATTTCGAGGTAAACAGAATGGCCGACCAGAACGAACCGACACTTCATACCCGATGAGTTTTTGCAGTCCAGTAGTGAGAGTATGGGACATTTGTTTGTGGAGTTACATCTTTCGGAGATACTTCGATCGAATAGTACCGGAACAAAGAAGACATACTTAAGCCGCTAATTCAACATTGTTGTTTATAAATTTTATTAATGTAGGGTTCAGGGAATCATCAGTAGGAGATACTTTAGACCTCAGTCCAAGGCACAGACCCATATAAAAGGAAATAGTAAGTTAGTTATTCAAGAACAGAATGTCAGTTAGACACAGCAACTCAAATCTTGCAGCAGCTGCTGCAGACGAAGACATGACGGAGTGTGGGATATGTAAGAGGCCCATAATAGCAAAGAAGCTAAATGGAACCAACCCTCAAATACTAGTAGACACAGGTCTGAGAACCAAACTCAGTTCGACAGTGAACACCCAGCAGTAGTGTCCATTGAGAACAGCCACCAATACGGTCAACAATTAGGCAGATCCTATTCGGCATTCCAGCCCGCAAAAGTACCTAGCATCATCCAGAGTTGGCACATTAAGTTCGACGGTACGAAGGAGGGATTGCAAGCCGAAGAATTTCTTTACCGAGTTGAAGCATTAGCTAAGCAGAATCTCAGCGGAGATAAACAGCACCTGTGTGATCATTTACACCTATTCTTTATAGGCAAAGCAGGGGAATGGTTCTGGAATTTTCATCGTTCCTACCAACATTTCGAGTGGAGGGACTTTTGCAGAGAATTTAGGAATAAGTTCAGGGAAAGTGATTCGGATATGGATATCTGGGAGTTGATTAACAGTAGGCGACAGGCAGAAAAAGAACCTTTTGAAGAATACCAATTCCAAGTTGAGAAGCTCGTAGCCCGATTAAATACCCCGATTACAGAAGAGTCCATGGTAAAGCTTCTTATTAGACACGCCAAGCCATCACTTCGATATGAGCTCATGCACTTGCACGTGCCCACCTTAACTCAATAAAGGTTGGAGATCCGCACACATGAGCAGTTTTGTAGACAGATGCGACCTCAAGCAGGGAGAAACAGCTTTTATCAGAGACCCATAGTTTCGCAATTGGAACCAGACGTTGATAATGAAGATTTCAGTGAGGTGGCGGCAATTCAACGAAAGCAGTTGAAGTGTTGGAACTGCGACAAGCCCGGACATCGCTTTGACGACTGTCTTGACGCCCGCAGTATCTTTTGCTATGGATGCGGGGCAAAAGACACTTACAAGCCCCGGTGTCAAAAATGCAACCCGCCGGAAAACCAGAGAGGGGATGCGACGATCAACGTGAAGGCGTCGCATCCAAGACAATAAAGAACGATAATAGTACTCAAACAGAACTTACGATAAGTCTGTCTCCGCTCAAGAAGGAGCACAAACTTAACGAAACATTACCGGATAGATCAATACAGTTCAAGCCCTATCATATTCGCGAAGCAAATTATAAGGCAGCAAGAGAACGGATCCTAACGTCAACTCTTGTGAGAGAGAGACTGGACGTTCAAAAAGAAGAATACAGAGATTTTGGAGGGAAGTTCAGATGTGTCGACAGAAGTTAGTCTCAGCGATAATTTTGAACTCAGATAACAGGCTCTATACAGAGATTGAAATAGAGAAGAACCGATACCTAGCGTTACTGGACTCAGGCGCGTCCATAAGTTGCATAGGTGGCAAAGCAGCTATTGAAGCGACGAAGAACTTGAAAGTGCGCAAGTGCTCAGGTAGGATTCAAACAGCTAACGACGCATTATGCAACGTCACGGGAAAAATCAAGACGGAGATAGTGTATCGGGATCTTAGAAAGTCGATTGAATTTTTTGTAATCCCAGATCTCAAGCAAGACGTCTATTTAGGCATAGATTTCTGGCGAGAATTCGGATTATTAGATAAAATTGTGGGACAAGAGCAATTAGTATCGGAAATTGCGGAAGACAGAGAGGAGTCAGAGTGTGAAGTTCCCAAAACACACGCGCTTTCGACTAAACAAAGACAGATTCTAGATGTAGTCATAGCAAAGTTACCGTCCTATGAAAGAAACGGTTTAGGGAGAACACCTTTGTTGGAACATAGCATTGATGTTGGTGATGCAAAGCCTGTCAAGCAGCGACATTAGCCGATCTCACCAGCAAAAGAGGAAATGATGTTTAAAGAAGTAGAGAACATGTTGGCATTAGGAATAATAGAGGAATCCAAGAGTCCATGGAGCAGAAATTGCGTTCTTGTTAGAAAGGGACCCAAGGTTCGTTTATGTTTAGATTCTAGGGAAGTGAAAAAACTCACGATCAAGGATGCGTATCCACTACCTCATGTGGATGGCATACTTAGTCGCTTTCCACCAGCTCACTACATTACGGGACTAGATATGAAACACGCGTTCTGGCAAATACCATTGGAAGAGAAGTCACGGCAGTACACAGCCTTCACTATTCTAAACAGACCATTGTATCAGTACAAAGTAATGCAAAGTAATTGGTCTTTGAAACGCGGCTCAAACTCTGTGCAGATTAATGGACATAGTCATACCACCAACCCTGCGCACGAGAGTATTTGTATACTTAGACGATTTACTAGTTTTGTCAGAAGATTTCGAGTCACATTTGAAATTGCTCGAAGAAATCGCAAGCCATTTGCGAAAGGCAAACCTGACAATTAATATAGCCAAATCGAAGTTTTGCATGACTGAGATTAGATATTAGATATTGTCATTGGGCACGGCCAATTGAAAGTCGACCCAGAAAAGGTCAGTGCGGTCGAGAACTTTCCAGTTCCCAACTCCGCGAAACAGCTGAAACGATTCCTCGGTTTATCAGGGTGGTACCGGCGGTTTGTGGACAACTACGCTACTATAGCGACCCCACTGACAGACCTTCTTAAAAAGAACAAGAAATTCGAATGGAAGCCGACGAGGCATTCGAGACGCTAAAGCAGATGTTGACGTCGTCACCAATTCTGCGGACGCCTGACTTCCAGAAACAGTTCATTTTATTATGCGACGCCAGCCTGTACGGACTAGGATGTGTGTTGGCGAAAAAGAATGAAGACGGCGTAGAATTGCCTATAGCATACATGTCTGAAAAATTGTCAAAGGCCCAACGCAACTATTCCGTTACGGAACTAGAATGTTTAGCGGTTATAAAGGGAATAGAGAAGTTTAGAGCCTATATTGAAGGGCAGGACTTCCAAGTCGTCACGGATCATGCCGCACTTCAGTGGCTTTTGAAGCAGAAAGACTTGAGAGGTCGTTTGGAAAGATGGGCAATGAAGTTACGCGGACTCAAATTGAAAATAGAGCACCGCAAGGGCTCACAGAACATCGTAGCAGATGCATTGTCACGTAGAGAAGAAGGAACAATAGATGAGATAATTGATAGTGGACCTATTATTGACTTAGATTCCAAAGAGTTTAATTCAGCGCAATACAAAGAGTTACGAGAACAGATCAGAGCTAATCAAGACAGGTTACCGGATTTTAAAATAGTCGACCAGTTTGTTTACAAAAAGACAGAAGCATCAAGCGGAGATGAAGTGCAAGAACAACAAGCGTGGAAACTGTACGTTCCAGTCAACTTAGTTGACGATGTGATATCGCGAGGTCACAATCCTCCCGATTCGGCTCACATTGGCATGGCCAAGATGATCGAGAAGCTAAAGCGATATTTATACTGGCCAGGGATGGTGACTCAAATTCGCAGCTACGTTTCTGAGTGCCCGGTTTGTAAAACGAGCAAGAGTGCGAACACCATACTGAGACCACCGTTAGGGAAGCCCATAGTATCGGAAAGACCGTTCCAGAAACTTTACATCGACTTGCTAGGACCTTACCCTAGGTCTAAGAAGGGAAATATAGGATTGTTGATCATATTGGATCATAATACTAAATTTCATTTCCTACAGCCTTTGCGGAAGTTTACCTCCGATAGAATCTGTGACTACCTAGAGAGACAAGTGTTTTATACATTCGGTGTTCCGGAGTCAATTTTATCAGATAACGGATCCCAATTCAAGTCAGGTCAATTTAAAGCATTTTTAACTCGGTTTGGAGTCAAACACATATGCACAGCGATCTATTCGCCACAAGCTAACGCGAGCGAACGTGTAAACCGATCTATACTAGCCGCAATAAGGGCGTACATAGATAGCGATCATACTAACTGGGATTCAAATATCGAGCAGATAAGTGCATCCTTAAGGGCGAGTGTGCATCGGAGTACGGGCTTTTCGCCGTATTTCTTATGTTTTGGTCAAAACATGATTGTAGACGGAATAATATTACGAGATTATGAATTACTCAGGAAATTAAATGCTTTAACGGACGATGTAGCAATAAAAACTCCGGACGTATTATTGTTGGCTCGAAAGAAAGCGAAAGAGAGAATCAATCAGTGTCATGAAGCCAATGCTAAAATTTACAATTTACGCAGTCGCTCCATAAAGTTGAAGGAAGGAGATACAGTGTATGCACGTAGCTTCGCGCAAAGCAATGCGTCGAAGAAGTTCAGCAGTTACTAGCACCAGTGTTTATCAAAGCAACGATTAAGAAAAAGATAAGCCCGATTTATTACGAATTAGTTAGCGAGATGGAAAAACCCCTAGGTGTGTACCATTTAAAGGATATCAAAACATAAAAGATAATAAGGCAGATAGCAACCTACAGGACCCTTTTTCAGTTAACGCGTCCTTCGAAGAACTTCGGCTTTATTAGCTGTGGTTGTGGGGTCCCAAGGAAAAACATTTAATTTTTAATGTTTTAAAAACATTAAAACATTTAATTAATTTTAGTCGCAACGGCAGTCGGAAATGCCTTATCCAAAAGGTAGGGTGTCCAATTCTGTAACGGGGAGCGCGATATAGCCATGTCGCTCCAACTCGAAGATGTACAATACTAACTCTCTCTTTCGGGCGCGCTCGAGAGTGAGAGCACTGAGAGCCAGTATAAAGAAGATCAGAAAAAGTTCCGTTATTGGAAGTTTGGAGATTTTCACGGTCACGTAGCAGCGAATGTTAGCATAGAACTTGTCGTCCATTTAAATTTGCGATCGAAAGGGAACAGACGCATCGAAATAATATCTGCAGAATAATCAGTAAAAATTATAAGAAACCGCAGCCACGTGCCCAGGTAGTTGGCCAAAACTATAGTTATTGAGCAAAGACCAGAAGTAGTGGACAAATAGCTAAAAGGTAAATATAAGGGACAGATAGTGAACAGTTAAGTGAGACATACATATTTGTGTTACAGTGAAGACCCGCAGAGTGATCACCACCGGCCGGTTAGCCTCGCGCAAGTCGCGTGGCGCGTTCGTGCTATTCCTATCCTTGCCACGGTGTGGCAAGTGGCCACTGACAAATACAAAGGCAACCGGTCGGTAGGAGGAAGCGGCGAAAAGTGAAATATAAGGAGGATAGTGGGATAGAGATCACGTGGATGAGGAGCCGAGCACACGTGCCAACTAACCCCAATCTGGTGACGTAATAGCCGCTAAGCGAAACAGCCAATCTTAAGCCGGCTCATCCGTGTGCATCGGCATACCCCAAACGGCTAAACCACGCCTTAATATTATTGCCCCGACCTCGTACCGCTATTCCACATTTCCCGCAATGACTTAGATCCAGCACTGATCCCAGCACTGGCCAGGCACTCGCTAGGATGAGAGAAGTTTAAACGTTTTGTTAATTTGGAATTTAGTATTAAGAATTTAAGAGCCATTTATCTAGGTTAATTTCTATTTCTATTTAGTATCTACATATATGTAACTGCACATGCACCACACAGCCACCTCATTCCATTACTTATAACACGAGAAGCGACACTTTTACAGGAATCTGCATCTTCGATGGGCCCAACGAACCTGCATCGCCGGAAACGAGCGTAAGTCCGTAAAAACAAACCTAAATGTTTAGCTCCATATATATATATATTTGTAAGTGAATGCGGTGACTATCGGTGTGGCAGATAGGAAAATTTAACGTAAGATGAAGCTGATATGGTTTTTGAATTTTACCCTTTAGTTTTGAATTTCAATTTATAATTTTAATATTATGTTATGGCGGTCATGAATGTGAAGTTTATTTTGAATTTAATATTAAATAGAGAACTTATTACTATGGAATAGACGGTTATTTTTTTGGGTCTGTTGCTTTGCGATGCGGTTTTCAGTCACCTCCGAAGTCGTTTGAAAATATAGAGAACATTGGCACAAGGGATACCCAATAGATTCATATCGAGGTATCAAGGTAGGGAGGGTAAAGAAGAGGGGGCAAACGACACCTTAGCCACCCTGATCAAACGACAGTTTCTCTGTTCCTGAATGCAACCCGACGTCCGTCCGTTTCCAACAGGTCCCATTTCAACTATTTTCCCGATCATTAGCGAACAGTAAAGTGCACTTAAATAATTATTAGAGTAGAGTGGTGTTACATAGGAGACAAGGAAGAACCCCCACCGTTCCGACGAGCTTAGAACCGAGCAACGCTAGAAGTGCACGACACCGAAATCTCCTATACACCGTGGGCAAAGACTACCGTCGATCCCAGGGTAAACGCCGACAGTAAAACCATTCGTAGCCAGGCTTCCTTCATTAATATCATAAGGCGGAAGGAAAGGACAGTGAGGGCTTCAAGGCCCCGAGCAACAAATGGCCACTACTGTTACTAACTGTACACTACAACGCCCATGCCATTGTTTCTAAGGCTCCGCTTACCCATGAGGGGTTTGACGCCGCTTGGCAAAGCCTCACAGACCGCTTTGAGAACCGGCGGCTATTGGTCAACAGCCAGTTGAAAATCCTTTTCAACATCCAGGCTATTTCTCAAGAGTCCGGGGTCGCGCTGAAGGAGCTGCAAGCCACCAGAGTTGTCTGGCAGCCCTAGCAATGTTCGCCATCAATGTTGAGGCTTGGGACTGCCTCCTGGTGTTTATGATTTCGTCAAGGCTCCCCAAGGTCACACTTTCTATGTGGGAGCAATCCGTCCATAATAAGGCCGAAATTCCAACATGGAAGGAATTAGACAACTTCCTGACAGAGCGCCATCGCACTCTAGAGGCAATCGACGACGTCAGGCCTAGTGGCTCCGGGCAACTTCCACCAAGATCGGGAATTCCTATTGCCCCTGCTCGGAGGCTCAATTCATACGAGACTCGAGTGGTTCCGGGCCCCAAGGGTTGCGATCTCTGTTTGAGGGAAAACCACCCCATTCGCTTCTGAAAATGGACGTAAATGGGCGCTCGGGCTACATTAAAAGAAAGCAATTATGTTTGAACTGTTTTGCCCGAGGGCACCAGCAACGAGACTGGACGAGCGCGGCAATCCATTCGCCACCGCTTCAAGTCCGCCTACGCCGCCTACCGCTCCAAGTGCGCCTACGTCAACAAACGGCTCAGAGGATCAGTCGAATGTGCAGGTGTGTTTCGCTTCCGGGTCAGGAGCCGTCCTACTGGGCACGGCCCTTATCAACGTGTGCCATTTGGGGTGCACCGTCCAGGCACGAGCACTGATAGACTCAGGGTCCGAAGCAACCTTCATATTGGAACGACTGTTCAACCTTGTCAAGTTTCCCTTCAAGACGATTCACGCACAAGTTTCCGGCCTTAATCAGACCATTTCCGCGCAGTCTACTAAATTGTGCCATTTCTCCATTCGGTCGCCGTCTAGACCCGGGCTACAATTATAGACTGCGGCTTACGTTCTTCCGCAGTTGGCAGGAAATCTGCCATCATATCCGATTTCGCGAGATCGTCTCAAGGGGCTGCCCGACATTCCCCTGGCGGACCCCAACTTTTTTGAGAGCTCCTAAATCGATGTGTTATTAGGAGCTGACATTCTTCCGTCCATTCTCCTCGGTAATTCCAAGGCTAACATCTGCGGGTCGCTTCTCGGTCAGGAGACCATTTTTGGATGGGTGCTGACAGGCCCATTATCTCCAGCTAACCCCCGCAGCGTGTCTGTTTTTTCCGCACAAGTTGCCCGCAGCCTCGGTGACTCACTGGTTCAGTGTTTCGATTCAGGATGCGAGCACAATTCTGTCTCGACTCCTTCTTCGATTTACACATCGCATCACGATGCACGGTGGCAATCAGCTGATGATCCGACTGATCCGAGCCAACTTCTGGATTCCAAGGTTATATTCAGCACGATGTCGCCACGCCCACGCAACGCCCAGTCACTGGAGAGCAGATGTTCTCGAGGTATACAATCCTACCGATGCCGAGTCTGCAATGGGATTCATCC
Organism: Drosophila pseudoananassae pseudoananassae; assembly: GCA_018153035.1. Lineage (NCBI taxonomy): Eukaryota > Metazoa > Arthropoda > Insecta > Diptera > Drosophilidae > Drosophila > Drosophila pseudoananassae. The sequence continues at coordinate 1,847,544 of JAECXR010000020.1, forward strand.
ATTAAAGAAGTGTCGGCGCTTCCTACGCCTTTATGACGAGAAGCGGCTCCGAGCGGTTCATGTAAATTTTAATCTGCACCACATATGTTTTCGCGGGAATAGCTTGGTTTAGTTTTAGTTTCTATAGCTTTAGTAAATTATAGTTAATAATTTAGTTAATTATATTAACTATATCACGTCGGGGTCACCAATGTTTGGTCATTGAGCGTTTTCAATACCATAAATAAAAGACGAATTTAATTTTAGTACGACGTTATAAAAATGTTTATTTCTGCCTGCAGATGAAGCCATGACGCACGTTGAGCATGGATGATCATCTGATAGACCAGCTTATGGTGCATGCAGAGACGAAAGTAAAGTACAGAGAGAGGGCGGCCCGACAAGTCACTTCGAGCTAAAGCTCCCGAAAGTGGAGAGGGCGGCCCGACCTAGACATTGCCGAGCTAAAACTCTCTATAGAAAGCCCGTTGAGTCGAGCGGCCGAGAGAGAGTCGGCTTGCGATCAACAAAGCTTATGTACAAACTTAAGCCTAATAAATAAACATCATTACAACAAACATTACGTTAACATATTTAACATTAAAATTACACCGCTGCTGCCTGACCCGACACCCTTCTTACTTAAAAAAGTATAAAATTTTTATGGAAATTAGACCATGATCAGAAACGACAGAAAGTGATTCGTATCCTGACTAGTAAACCTGTTCTAACTATTTTCGATCCCCTATTCCCTATTGAACTTCATACAGATGCGAGTGCTGATGCCTACGATTTTGTTGCATAAAATCGAACACAAGCCAAGAGTTATCGAATACTTTAGTAAACGAACCTCGCCAGCGGAATCGCGTTATCATTCATAGGAACTGGAAACACTTGCAGTTTACAATGCTATTAAGCATTTTTGCCATTACCGCAATTACTGCAATTTGCCCAAAGCCTCTCGCACAAAAGCAGAACTAACTTAGAGAGTTCATGGGTGGTGGTCATACATGCAATCTTTTTAGTTTGACATTCAGTATAGGCCAGGTGAAAGAATGGCTCACGTAGATTTTCTGTCCCGAAATCCTATATCAAAAGATCGCGTCAAGTCAAAAGGTACAGTGGAAAAACATATACATTTGACAGAGATCACTGAAAATTGGTTGTTAGCTGAGCAGCAACGCGACGAGGAAACGTCGTCTATTGTTTCTAAATTGCGTAACGATGATCTTGCTGAGGATTTGGCCAAAACCTAAGAATTAAGAGATGGAACACTATATAGAAAAATTCAAAGGAATGGGAAAACTCGTTGCCTCCCTATTATCCCAAAGCCGTTTAGGTGGTCTGCCGTAAATAGAAGGCTAATATTATAAAACACAAGGTCGGTGACTACGTATTGCTTAAAAACGAAGAGCGTCATCAGACAAAACTAGACCCTAAGTTTAGAGGACCATTCTTAGTGACCGAAATATTAGGAGGAGATTGGTATATAATTAAGGCGTTAAATAACAATAGGACATATAAATATTCTTACGAATTTTTGAGACGTATGCCAGAGAAGGGGATTGCCACAGAATTGGATGATGAGTGTGATGATGAAGAAGCCATGGAGCTGAATGATGAAGGTGGTGATGGACATACCACAGATCAAGCCGGTGAGGGCTGAGATTTTGAAAAAGAATGAAATTTTTAAAATGATCGGTGAATTGTTATTTTGCCGGATTATGAAGCAAACTGAAAGCTATTTATGATGGCCGGTTTGCCAAAAAATATAAGCTGAGGGTTAAATGAACACACCTGACTGGCCAGTTTTGTTTGATTTTAATTTAAGAAGAAAAAGAATGTGAAACCATCTTGAACTTTATTTTGTGTAGATAGGTCAGGAAGGCCGTGACGCACATTGTTTTGGAAATTCAAATTATAACGATTATTTGTTGGTACACTCTTGTTTTACTTCTTATTGCTTCTCGGTTCTTTCGTGCGAGACGGATATGCAATTCCGTCAACGTAGTCTGGGCGTGGGCGTGAGTGAGACAATAGTTTTCGTCAAAACTCACCACACTATGCGTGTGTATTCGAGGGTAACGGAAATGAAAAGAACGGACGTGAGTTCGAGCGGCAGACTAAAAAGTGAAGCTGGAGATCATGCCACGCGCCAGAAAAAGCTTCGCCGAAAGTCCAGTCGAGGACTTTGAAACTGGATCGTCGTCGTATACATATACATATACGTATACATATGTCCATAAGAATAATATTAACAAAACATTAAGAATTTTTCGAAAATCCAAACTGCGTCTAACCCTCTAAAATTGGCAGCCTCACCGTAGCTCAGTCTTTACTAGGGAAACTGACTCAGCTTTCAAACGATCCTTTACCCAGAGAATCCTTTTCACTCGAACATTTAATCTGCTTAAATCATCAAGGGTCGTGAATTTTAGTTCCTGTTTAATATTATCCTTTTTATAATTTTTTTTTATTTCTAATAAACAGCAAACAATGCACAATGATACAAATTTTACAATATCTTATATTTTTCCTGAGTTGATATGAACATGTCCGTCTGTCTGTCTGTCTGTCTCTACGCGAACTAGTCTCTCAGTTTTAAAGCTATCGTCTTGAAACTTTGCACGGCTGGAACGTCCGGGATCTGCCGACTATATCCTATAGCTGCCATATAACTGATTGATCAAAACGCTATAACTTCGGTGTTTTTAAAGCTAGAGAATTCGGATTTGGTACGAATGCTATTGGCAAAATAATACAACATGCCAAATTTCATAAGGATCAGCCGACTATATCCTATAGCTGCCATATAACTGAACGATCGGAAATGGTATTTGGTAAAAATACCAACTTTGGTATTTTTGAAGATGAAAGCTTGGTACTTTGTTTTACATTTTTTATTGTAATAAATTGGTTATATTATGATATTCTCATAAGGATCGTCCAATTTAATGCGATATTTGCGATATATATCCGGTTTTAACTGCAAGGATATATCAACTTCGGCTCCTTCCGAAGTTAGCTTTCCTTTCTTGTTTTTTCAGTAGTTCTGTTTTCTTTTTCAGCTATTGATATAAAATATTATTACGGACAGGTTAACATTGTATTTTACCTGTATGTAAACAATGTTAACATTGACAATGTCAGTAAACCTGATTAAAATTTAGTTCTTATTTATACGAAATTCATTAATTTGACCAAATGAGAATCTTTTTGTTTTTCCCAGTTCTTAGTAACGATATCCGCTATCATATTCTTTGTAGCGAGACACCTCCAAAATAGTTTCTAATGTCCATTATGTCCATTATGTCATAATGTCCATCCATCGCTTGGACCGCGATGATGAGAAGACATGATTCTCTTGGAGAGCCATTGGAGAACTATTGGAGAACTATCGTATCATATACAATCTCGATCACCAAACTTCTAAGATGCAATTCCTGTCTGGTCCCCAATGTATGAATCAGATAATTAGCTTTCTTATTTCTAAGTACCACGCAGAATTGCTTCTCAGACTTCCAGGAAATCGGTCATCCTGCCAAGTTCTCTATGGCGATGTCGTGAGGATACACGGTAGCGGATGAGATCTTCTTTCGTGTCCCACCACATTCCCAGCACCTTCTCGGTCGGTCCATCCGTTGTTTCGTCTAGTCTCACCAGCGTGGGTGCTCTTTCGCCGAGTGCGCTTAGTTCTCTGGAATTAGATACCCAGTTTCGAATAAGGAATTCGCCCTGAAGATAATTGTAGTGGACCCGACGCGCGAGGCTTATGGCTTCTTCCTCCGTGTCGACGCTGTCACTATGTAGCATGTCGTCTACATAGTGATTCTCCAGGATGCACTTCACAGCGCGTGGGTACTGCTTCTTGAACGACTCTGCATTTTTGTTCTTCACTGGGCACAGCTGGGGGAGCAACTAGCCCCAAACGTCATTACCTGCATGGCGTAGTTCTCTCTCCGTTGTGTGTATGGGTCTATAAATACAAAGCGTTGGTATCTCTGATCTTCTGTGTGTATCCTGACCTGATAAAACATCTCGGCGATATCGCCGCCGATCGCAATACGTTTCTCTCTAAACCTGTGAAGTATTGGTACCAACTGCGCTAGTTGGTCAGGTCCCTTCAGCAGCATTGTGTTCAGTGAGATCCCTTCCGTCTTCGAAGCCGCATCCCAGACTATGCGAAGCTTTCCTGGCTTGTTTACGTTTATCACGAGAAAGATGGGTAGATACCAATATGGCTTTTCCTCAGCTTCTTCCGACATTATGGGCCGTGCGTAGCCTTTCTTCACGTACTCATCTAGCTGTCGGCGGATTTCCTTCGCAAGCTCCGTCTCGCGAGTCAATTTTTGGTACAGGAATCTTGCCCGCTTTAGGGCTGTCGGTAAACTATCCGGCGCTTGTCATCTTTGTACCTCCAAAGCAGATTTGCGCCTCGTAGCCAACTGGTCATCATTGGATAGGCTCTTGCTACTCTTCTCCGGTCCAGGGCCGCGTCCGATACATGCACTGCTCAAGCAGGCGCAAGATCTCCTTGTTCTCTTCAGCTTCACAGGAACATATGTGAAACACGTGGTAGTTTGGGGTTATGTCTTCTTCCTTTAATCGTCCAGACGGGTCTTCTAGCGATCGGTTCTTCTTTTGTGCCTTCCTTGGTGCGATGCACGCGCCCTAGTCTGCAGTTATTGAGATCTATCAGGAGCCTGGGCTGTGCTGAGACGTATCCGGACAGTGGTAGATGTCGAAGGTGTGTGTGCCGTGCTTTCAGGTGGGTTATATCCAACGACTGTGACGGGAGATCAAGAGAGTGAACGTCGCGAAGATCAAACAGCTTCGTTTGGCCAATGCTGGAGATCTTTAAGTCGAGTCTGACCGAGGTGTCCTCATACCGGTGCATGCCGGCAGTCCACTGCATACATAGAGGCTCCGGTTGTCCCTTCACTCCAAGGTCTTCTAGCAATGGGGCGTCGATCAAGGTTAGAAATGAAGGCATACGTGTTGACTTGCCTACCATTCCCATACAAAGTCACTGGCTATACCTTGAATAGCATTTCCACACCCTCTTGTCGGTGTGTATGGCACCTGGCTTGGACGCGATCCGTGCTGCCGCGATGCAATAGGGGGTGATAACGTTCTAGGCATCCATCTATTCCGCAAGGATTGGGGACGCCGCATCTTTCCACCTTGTGGCTCTGGAAACATCTCCAGCACAAGTCGCACCGTCGAGTAGCATTCCAGCGATCGCGGGTCGTCATTTCCAGTAATGCTGGACACTCCTGCAGGGTTCTGCAATTGCGGGTGCACAGCCGACATCCTTGGCGCACAGTGTGTGTATGTACCGTGCCCCTTCTCTCCGTTCTTGACGACGAGCTTGGGACTATCACATGGCTCGCTCCTTCTGCCATCTGCGATAGCCACGCACTAAACTCTGCCAAAGTACACGCTGTTAGAGAGGCTTTGTGCATTCCCCAAAACGTCTGCACCATCGATGGCAACTTACTCACTAGATCCTGCGCGAGCGCTGGGTTGTTTAAGTACTGGTCCAACTTGGAGGCTTTCATCGTAGCGCAAACATTTTGCACCTCCACCGAGAAGTCAACCAGCATTTCAAGCTTATTCTCCCTCACTTGAGGAAATTGTTTAATCGTTGTCACTAATAAGTCAATAATAATTTCGGGTCACCCAAATCGCATTCTCAGTGTGGCATTCTCAGTGTTATCTGTGAAACACAGGCCGCATGCAGCATTAGACTTTGAACTGCGTTCTTGGCTGGTCCTTCCAACGCATGCCGAAGCCGCATCAGGTTCTCGGCATCCGTGAAGGTAGCTCCGTCGTCTGTTCATACGTTTCGATGAATAAGGGCCAGTCCTCCGGCCTTCCGGAAAACTTCACCAACTCAGCCACGCTAGTATTCCTCACTGTCAATTGGTCGTATGATGGTCTGCCCACAGGTTTAATGACCTTAGCAGCTGAGTTGTCCTCCCCACTGGTAGAAAAGAACCACGGGGGCCCAGCGTGGGATCTCTGCGTACTGCCGTTTCCTTCCACAACGGCAACTTTAACAATTGTATCCGTACTAGCATTCTGGTACCGTGTACTAGATGCTCCAGGCATCTTCTCTGCGTGGCCAGTCTCCGATAGCCTCTCCCTTGGGAGCATGCCCATGAGCGCCTTTCGCCTATGTAGAAGTTATTGTCGCAACTGCAGCACCTGATCTTCTTCCTCCAACAACCTTAGTTCCGACTCCAGGTCCTGCGCTTCCTTCGAGGCTTCGTTGACGTCATTAGTTCCGATCCTCTTCTGGTCGCCACCTGAGTAACTCTGGTAATTGTCCCCACTCGTCAGGCTGGTCAGCTTTTCTGTCCTGATCAACGTCGAGTTCTGTGCATGGACGTCTACGTCACACTCTGCACAGATCCATCTTACGCCGCCATCCTCTAGAGCAGCACACTTAGGATGGCACATGCTCACGCAGCCGGCGCCGATACAGCCAACTGTCACGTGCTCGTCCTCCGCTTCACAGAGGAAGCATGTCGCCACCTATCTTGCCTCTCCACCGGATCCAGTATGCATCTCCATGTTGATTTTGCAGTCTGACTCAAGTATTCTCCAAGAATGCACCGGAAAAGAATTTAAAGAAATGTACACGCCCGTGTAGATAGATGCTGATAGTTGTTTATTTTTTCTTCATTTATAACAGGGCAGCAAGGGCTAACAGTGGTACAGTAGGTAACCACTCTTTCACGGTAACCACTCTTTGAAGCAGTGATAGCACTTTAAATTCCTAGTAAAGTTAAAGTTGTACAATTCATAATTAAACTTAAATCTATGTTCTCACTTTTCGTCCGCTTCCCTCGAGTGAAAGCTTAGGTGTATGATTACAGGCTGACTTACAGAGATTCAATACCCGCTTAAACTATCGGTTCTGCATCTTAGGCGTTGCCGGGTGCCGCGGGAGCAGTTTTGTTATCTATCGTAACAATAGTAATAAATCGGACTATGAGGTCTGTAGTCAGATTCTCATCGGGTAATTATTTATAAGTGCTACGGCTGTTCGAAGGGATATTTAAGCCGGTCATTTTGATGTGTTTTTATTTATGCATTATTATTTTGTTAAACATTTTTTTTATTTTTATCGAAAATGACTAATTAATTTAGTTAAGAGAAATTCTCGTTTCGAAATATTCTTAAAATGGTATACATTTTTCGTATTATATTTTTAATAATAATTAAAAACGGCTCTGACTCTTATATTCCATGCGCCCTGCGCATCTCAGGCTACAACAAGCCATGGAACAAGTAACATGGAAATGTTACGCACTGTAGGATCCACTCCCTGTGGAGTAGATCCCTCCTGTGGCCATCGTCTGACTGTTGTGGCCGTTTGAAACAATGTCACGCAGTAAATAGTGGTGCTTGCTCTGGCATACGTAGACTTTCCATACAAGTTAACACACCCAGTTCTCACAAGGAGAAATTGCCAAATTGCAGGCCGTATCCGGTGGCCAAGACGCGCAGTAAAGAAACTGCCGAATCCGCACTCTGGGGGCAATCGCCCGGAGCCCGGCCTAGCACTCGTGCAACGAGTGATCGTCACCGGATACCAACTGCTGACCCGGCACCTTTAGCGACAGCGCTGCGACTAGGCAAAGGCCTCGAGCTGCAGCCGGATCAGACCCTTAATTTAGTCTAAAAACTGTACTCCACAACCATAGTTGTGTTAATTAATAATTGTAAAACAATATTGGCCTTTACCTTAACAGGTTTAAGGGAAATAAAGTTATAACAAAATAACCCAATTGTTTTATTATTGAACCCTTGCCTAAACAGGCTTAAGGGAAACAATCAAATATAACAGCCCGATCTTAATAGTAACTGGCGCCCAAACGTAGTTAAAAAACCCGCACCCAAAGAAAGGAATCGGCGAAAAAAAAAAAAAAAAAAAAAAAAGCCGGAAAAAGTGAAATCGCGTTAATAAAACGACACAAAAAATAAAAAAAAGACAAGTGCAAGAATCGGCGACGGAAAAAAAGCCGGAAAAAGTGAAATAAACATTAAAAGAAAAAAACTCAACAAACCGAACCGATGCACGGTTCAATAATTCTACAAAGAAATAATAAAAAATCCTGAGTTCCAAATACTCGAGTGCAGTGCAATTACCATACAAATAAAATTGCAAACAATAAAATAAAAATAAAAAACAAGCTGCAATTCCATCGTGCTTGCAGTTTGTTCCGAAGATAAAATAACAAAAACAAAGGGAGCTATTAAGTTACCCCGCCCCACCCGAGACAACAAAGACGGCAGCAGCAACAGTAGCAGCGAAGACAACAGCAGCGACGGCAACAACAGCAGCGACGTCAACAACAGCAGCGACGGCAACAACAGCAGCGACGGCAACAACAGCAGCGACGACAAAAATAGCAGCGACCACACAATATTAATAAGAAATGTGAGTAGGCTTCTTGTCTAAATTCTTCGCCAACATTGAAAGCATTCAGAAAATAAAGGGAACATTATTAATTCCCTTATAAAAATCTATCACCAACTAAATAATATTCTTTGTAGGAAACAAATCTTTTTAATACTAAATCTTCCTTACTATTTTGGTATTTAATTTTTAATAATAAATATTCATCAAGCTCGTAATTGATTTTTGAAGCACAAATAAAAAAAAAAGTTCAGATAGAAGTTATTTTTTTTTTCTCTCATTGGAAAAAATACTGGGAATGTAATTGGGAAATATATTTAATGCTGAAACCAATTCAGCCACACCCATGCACAGAATTAATGAAGAATTTTCATCGGAGGAAGAGGTTCTCACAGAATACAGGAAGCTTTTGGAAACAAAAGTAGGAAAACAGAAAACACTTCAACAAAGTGAGGTAGATTGTTCCCCGTCTACCAGTAGGGTAGCACTTATTCGAGACAGCGCTCTCAACGTCCAAAACACAGAAACCCACCAGTGGACACAAAGAATGCAGGAAGATCAAATTGCGAGTATGGAAGCTGCCATAGCTGGCGCACTCCAAAAGCAACAGGAACTGTTTGATAGCAAACTAGCCGCAGTCATGAAGGAATTAAACTCACTTAAATGTAGAGATACTATTCCTAACATTCAGACATTTCAAGAAATTGAATTAAAAACAGAGATACAGTGTAATGAACCCCTTGACATGGTCAAATCTGTCCCAGAATTTGACGGCAAGCAGGAAAATTATGTGTCCTGGAGGCAAGCCGCCACCGCAGCCTATAAGGTTTTTGAACCTTACGATGGCAGTAGCCGACATTATCAGGCGGTAGGAATACTAAAAAATAAAGTTAGAGGACCAGCGGCTGCTGTATTATCCTCTTTTAACACAGTATTCAATTTTCATGCCATACTGGCACGCCTAGATTTTACGTACGCGGACAAAACTCCGACGCACGTTATTAAACAAGAATTAAGCTTATGCAGACAAGGGGAGCTGCCCCTGCTTAAGTACTACGACGAAGTAGAACGAAAGCTAACGCTTTTAACAAACAAGACAATTATGACACACGACGCAGCCGCAGCAGCTGTCTTAAATGGGCAACACAGAAATGACGCTTTACATGCGTTCGTATCTGGCCTAAAAAAATCTCTAAAAATAGCCGTTTTTCCGGCACAGCCACGAGACCTGCCAACAGCATTAGCACTGGCACAAGAGGCTGAATCAAGTAACGAAAGAAGCGCCTTTGCGGCCACTTTCGCTCGACACTATGAGGAAAGAACACATAAGCCGAATATCCAACGGCAAGCAGGTTGGAAAAATCCCCAGACCCATTACGAAAATACCCAAAACTCGGGGGGCAATAAAAAAACCCCTCACTTCATTAGGACTCAAAAGGGAACCAACAGCCAAAATGGTTCCTTTAAACAAAGACCCTACAACACTCAGGGTCAGCCAGCTCCAGAGCCAATGGAGGTCGATACCTCTTCCAGGTTTAGACAGCCCACAATATGGCAAAAGGGGCAGTCAGAACGATTCCAGCAAAAAATAAACTTCATGCCAGAAGAAAAAAACCACGACGAAGACTATGACTCTTTAGCACAAGCCTGTGCCACTGAAATAGAAGACGAACTGGACGCAGACGACTCTTGTAATTTTTTAGGGTAAAATCCCTGCTCCCTTACATCACACGTACGGTAGCAGGAAAAGAAATAAAATTACTTTTAGACACAGGAACTTCAAAAAAATTACATTACTCCAATCCCGGGGCTGAAAGGCATCGTGGCAGCGGAGAAACCCTTCACGGTGAAGTCAATCCATGGATTCACCAAAATTGACAAAAAATGTCTAGTTTCTGTTTTTAACGTAAAAACACCCTTTTTTATACTAAATAACCTCAGAGACTTTGACGGCATTATCGGGCTCGACTTGCTTAAACAAGTGAATGCGAAACTCGATTTTACCGGCAATATCCTGCACACAAACAACGGAAACGAAAATATTAAATTCACCAAGGCGGAAAACGTAAATTTTATTAAAATTGATGATGAAGACGTTTCCCTGGCAATAAAAGCCACCTTTGATAAAATGATTGTAAAAAATCATAAAGCCTTCGCCGATCCGGACGAAGCGCTGCCATTTAACATAAACACTATAGCCACAATTAAAACTGATGGGGAACCGGTGTACTCCAGGTCGTACCCGCACCCCATGGGTGTAACCGAATTCGTCAATGCAGAGGTTAAACAACTTCTTGCGGACGGCGTAATAAGGCCATCCAAGTCCCCATATAATAACCCCACCTGGGTTGTAGATAAAAAGGGAACAGACCCAAATGGGGCTAAGAAGAAGCGTTTGGTTATAGACTTCAGAAAGCTAAACCAAAGAACCGTAGATGATAGATATCCTATTCCTACAATTTCGACAATATTGTCAAACATGGGCGAGTCACAATTTTTCACAACGCTCGACCTCAAATCAGGCTTTCACCAGATAGAACTGGCGGAAAAAGACAGGGAAAAAACTGCCTTTTCCATAAACAATGGCAAATACGAGTTCTGTAGAATGCCATTCGGACTTAAAAATGCCCCGAGCATCTTTCAAAGGGCCATAGATGACGTTCTAAGAGAGGGAATCTCTAAGTTATGCTACGTATATGTAGATGACGTCATAATCTTCTCAAAAACAAAAGAAGACCACGTAAAGGACGTGGATTGGGTCTTAACAAAACTCTTAGAAGCAGGCATGAGAGTATCCCAAGAAAAGTCAAAGTTCTTTAAAAAAAACGTTGAATACCTAGGGTTCATAGTGTCGCAGGGGGGACTTCGAACATCACCCGAAAAGGTAGAAGCCATTAAGAATTTTGCCCCACCAAAAACACTCTTCGATCTCAGATCATTTTTGGGGTTAGCAAGCTACTACAGGTGTTTCATCAAAAACTTCGCGACAATCGCAAGGCCCCTAACAAATATTTTGAAGGGAGAAAATGGCAAGGTCAGCAAACATCAATCAAGAAAGATTGACATCAATATGAGCAAAGAACAGAGAGAAGCGTTCGACAAGCTGAGAGAAATCTTGGCATCAGAGGACGTTCTGCTGTCATACCCAGACTTTAAGAGACCGTTCGATTTAACAACGGACGCATCAGGTCTCGGACTTGGGGCGGTACTATCTCAGGATGGCCGCCCAATCACAATGATATCACGTAGCCTACGTGACAACGAAAAAAATTATGCAACCAACGAGCGAGAGCTCCTCGCCATTGTTTGGGCATTAAAAAACCTCCGAAACTACCTTTACGGAGTAAAAGATCTGCGGATCTTCACAGATCACCAACCACTCACCTTTGCCGTATCAGAAAAAAACCCTAACGCGAAATTGAAGCGCTGGAAGGGGATTATCGACGACCACGGCGCAAAGGTGATCTATAAACCAGGCAAAGAAAATTTCGTGGCGGACGCGTTGTCTCGCCAGAATATGAACGCCTTAGAGGACGTTCCGGAATCAGACGTAGCCACCATTCATAGCGAACAGTCCCTGACATACACCATCGATACCACTGAAAACCCAGTAAATTGTTTCAGAAATCAAATAATAATTGAGGATGGAAACAGTTTTTCCGTGGAAACGTTCATCTTGTTTAAAAGCAAGGTGAGGCACATAATTAGAACCCCCAACCAGGAAAACTTGCTAAAGGTATTACAGGAAGTGGTAAACGCTGAAGTGGTAAACGCAATATATTGTACCCTACCAACTCTAGCATTTATCCAACACCAACTGATAGAGGCCTTCCCTAGCACTTCTTTCAAGTACACAAAAGCTTCGTACAAGACATAACGGACACGACCGAGCAGAAAGAAATCGTAATAGCAGAACACAATAGAGCTCATCGAGCAGCACAGGAAAACGTGAAGCAAATTCTAAGGGATTACTTTTTCCCGAAAATGCTCCGGTTAGCAATGGAAATTACGTCAAACTGTCGAACCTGTTCCATGGCCAAATACAAACGCCATCCATCTAGGCAGGTGGTAGCAGAAACACCTATTCCTTCTTCTGTGGGAGAAATCCTACACATTGATATTTTCTCAACAGACGGAACTCTTTTCCTTACATGCGTCGATAAGTTCTCGAAATTCGCCACGGTGCAATCCATCGCATCGAGGGCTATCATAGACATAAAAGCCCCTCTGTTACACATTATAAATTTTTTCCCAAAAACAAAAACAATCTACTGCGATAATGAAAAATCACTAAATTCCGAGACCATTAAATCAATTTTGCTAAATCATTTCAATATCACCATTTCAAATGCCCCACCTCTGCATAGCACCTCAAACGGTCAGGTAGAGAGGTTTCATAGCACTCTAGCCGAAATAGCCAGATGTCTGAAACTGGGACGCAATCTAAATGATACCGTAGAATTAATCCTTTTGGCGACTAACAAATACAATAATTCAATTCACTCAGTAACTAATAAAAAACCAATGGAAATCGTTCACTCAAAGTCCGCAGAATTCGAGGAAAAAATAAGTAAGAAAATTCAAGAAGCCCAAAAAAAGGCACTTGACCAAATAAATAAGAATAGGACCTATAAGGACTATCAAGTCGGCGAGAAAGTTTTTCTAAAAGGGAATAAGCGACTAGAAAACAAGCTATCACCGCTATGTTCGGAAGAAATTATTGAGGCAGACCTGGGGACCACGGTCCTAATTAAAGGGAGGGTGGTCCACAAGGACAACCTACGCTAATAACCCTCACTAGACTCCTCACCCTTTTTACAAATTTTACATTTTTTTATTCATTCATATCTTTCTAGGTTAGGAAAATACATTTTAGTATGGGCACTAACGGCTGTTAGAACAGACGCAACGGTGAAACTGAATGACTATACGAACGCGGACTATATCCCTATAGAGGACGGTGAAATTGTAGTTTGGGAATCTTACAGATACCTACAACACGCGACGAACATGACAACTTACGAGGACTACGCTGACCAGACCGAAACGTTGACAAGAACATTTACTGAAGACCACAGAATACCGGTTATAATGACAGACCTCACACACATTCGCAAGTTAGTAGCAACTCTAAAAATTCATCATAGGGCCGCTAGGAGTATAAACTTAATAGGGACAGCTTTAAAAGTTATTGCAGGCACACCCGACTTTAACGATTGGGAGCAAATAAAATTTAATCAAGATCAATTAATGAGAGCAGATGAAGGACAAATTGAATTAAATATCAAATTCCAAGAGCGATTAAACGAACTTGTAAACGCAATGAATCAAATTCAAAAATTCGAAACAAATAAAGAAACACACCTTTTGGAAATTATTTTGGCTAAAAACAGAATCATAATCACGGATTTAGAAAATATCCTCATGGGCCTAACCCTAGCAAAACTAAATATTGTAAGCCCGGCAATTCTAGATAGCTCTGACATTGGCGAATTTAAAGACAAGCAGCCTATTAACATTAGTTTAATAGAAATATTAGAAGTATCTAGTATAAGTGTTTTTCAAAATTCCGATATCATTCAATTTCTCATTAAATTCCCTAACCCTAAGCTCGTATGTAAGAAAATAACGGTCTATCCGGTTCAGCACCACAACAAGATTCTGGAATCGAAAGTGGAAATTTGGTCGCTGAGTGCCCAAAACGAAACATTAACATCGGGTACTGCAAGACGACGGTTGGAGCCACCTTCTGCAAGGAGCTCAAAAATGGCACTTGTGCCCAGCAAATAGTTTCTGGAGCTATTGCGCAATGCTCTACGCTCCCAGGTCATCTAGATCCAGTTACAGTTATAGATCACGGCACCCTTATAATAAACGAGGCCAACATGACCATAACCGACGACCAGGGACGGGACCAAAAAATATCTGGATCCTACTTGGTAACCTATTCTGACAGGATAGGCCTCAACGGAACTTGGTTCGTAAATCAGCTGGGAAGTTCGATGAAAAAACCTGCTGTGTCGGCCATGACCGTGGTCAACATCACGACACACCAAAACCGGCTAAGTCTCCCACTTCTTCACGAGCTGAGTCTTAACAACCTCCACCACATCAGGACCCTTAGAGAAGAACTTACCTTGGGTTCCTTCCTCAGCTACTCCCTCACCCTACTCGCTCTCTTCCTACTATGCTCCACCGTTTGGCTCGGCTACCATTACCTAAAGATCAGAGGTCACCCCGAACCAGGAACTAATAAAGACATGGAGCTGGCGGGTCACCGGGACGGCAACCACTTAAAGGGAGGAGAAGTTAACACACCCAGTTCTCACAAGGAGAAATTGCCAAATTGCAGGCCGTATCCGGTGGCCAAGACGCGCAGTAAAGAAACTGCCGAATCCGCACTCTGGGGGCAATCGCCCGGAGCCCGGCCTAGCACTCGTGCAACGAGTGATCGTCACCGGATACCAACTGCTGACCCGGCACCTTTAGCGACAGCGCTGCGACTAGGCAAAGGCCTCGAGCTGCAGCCGGATCAGACCCTTAAGTTAGTCTAAAAACTGTACTCCACAACCATAGTTGTGTTAATTAATAATTGTAAAACAATATTGGCCTTTACCTTAACAGGTTTAAGGGAAATAAAGTTATAACAAAATAACCCAATTGTTTTATTATTGAACCCTTGCCTAAACAGGCTTAAGGGAAACAATCAAATATAACAGCCCGATCTTAATAGTAACTTACACAGCTCCTCTTGCAGAATCGTGCCATGTGCCACAGATAAGATATTTCTTAACGAACTCCATCCGCGTCCTGACAGTGGCGTAATCTCTGTTGGTGGAAATATTATGGTACAGTATTGTGATAAGAACGGCTACCACCCAGTCATTCCCGATAATCGCCTCAACCTATTCTGATTATTGGGAACTTGAACGTCGTCTACCGCTCTAACCTTCTCTGAGTTGGTCTGCAACGTTCCTTTTGCTACTATAAAACCAAAGAAATGTACTTGTTTCAAGTAAAATAGATTTTTTTCGACATTTGCGTCTACTTCGGCCAAGTGTTTCAGATGATCCCTAAATGTTGTAAACAGAACTAACAAGTCATCAAAGTCATTAAACTAGGTGATGAAATTTCTGTGGCAAAATACATCTTTGAGATCAATTTTTGAAATACAATGCACAGGAGGCAGTCGACTCAACAAACCTTCCAATATAGGCATCTGAATTTAGTTCCCTCGCGTCCATACAGAATTAAAGCTTATTTGGCTTTACTAACAGAGTTCCTGGTGATGACCACGATTTCGAAGGTGCTTCTTCGATTACATTTTGCCCTCTATTTGCCCTATCGATTTCTTCACATTAAAGTTTTTCCCTGGCAGAAGATAACGGATGAAATCTTAATTTTATAGATTTGGCCTCCTCTGTGTCGATATAATGCTCTACTGGATAGGTTTTCCCTAACCCGTCTACCTCAAAGGACGAAAAATAATTGATGCCTTTAAACGAAGTTTCTCCGAAAGAAAAAGATGAAGTTTGTCTGTTTCAGTTTCCTCTTCCGGTTGGTTTATCTTAATAAAATATCCATCCAAAGATAAGGAAAATCCAAATTTCTTCCTGAAATCTGGATTAAAAATGATTTTTCTATGCCAGTATGCTTTTCGCTAAAGCATCACATATTTCACTTTGTGTGCTTCGCTGTCTAAAAGAGCTAAGTAGGATTGATCAATATTTCTATTTGTGAAAATGGACGAATGTTCTTATACGACTTTCTTTAGCTCCTGAACATTTCTGAAATAATTTTCAATGCGATTAAGTCTGCTACAACGTCCTTACTTTCCAAGTCAGATAGCAGTATGTCTAACATGTCTAATAGTATGTCTAGGTTGTCTAAGCCTATATGATAGGGAGTAAATTTGATAAAGTCTAGCTAAGTATTTCTTTTTTAAGTTCTGATCTGATTTGTTTTATATTGGTTTTATAGGTGTTATTCGACCCACACCAATATTGAAATATGCGACGTTTCTTTAGAAATTTTACTAAAGATGTCCTTATTCGTCACAGTTCCAACATTTGATTTTGTCTATCGAGCGAATGGCACAATCTTAATTTGAGTCCTGGTCGACTTCAAAAGCTTCATCCGTCTTGTTGATGAATTGAATATCATTGACCGATGGTCGAGTATATGATATTCGTAAGATTGCTCTACTACTATACCCTTTGAAAAATTCTTCATGTCTTTGGCATTCGGTAACGCAGCCAAGGTTAGTGTTGGAACATGCAACAACTCGTGTTTCAATTCCGACCTAAGATTATGTCAAACCTCTACCGTTATTTCGGAGTCAGACAACGGATCCCTTTAGCTGTTCGCTAAATTTCTAATATCGAATCTAGGAAGTCATCAAAGGTCTATTTGTTTCCATGCTTTCGACGTCGTAAAGCTTCTTTGACATCGCGATCTGATCGTTGATCTTGATACCGTTCCTTCAGTCGGTCATACCAACAGAACCAAGTTGTGCTATCGAAGCTCCCTTCGCTCCCTCCAGGAGGAAATCTCCGCACCGATAGATTGCAGCGCAGTAACCCCAGAATGCACTATCACTCCCCTCCGGGGCCCGCCTTCACCGGTATGTGCAGCGGAAGTCTGGGCTTATCGACGCTGGCTACCGTTCTAACGTTGCAGATGGAAGGATATTCACTTCATTTTGGTTGGGAGTGTCCCGAGAGAAACAGTATAGAAAGAACAGCAGACCCTTTCTACGGAAGTCTGGTCGCAAGACTAGGCCGTGCAGACCGGTAGCAGTCCGATCAGGGCGGGAGTTAACATTCCCTCTCACATTCTCTTCTTCCTCACATATACTTGTACATTACTACTTCACAATAAATATTCATTCTTATTCGATACTCCACGCAGCACGGTAGTTTTGTTCGTAAGCTTTCTTCCAGCATTTTATCGCATATGAGACCTCATCTAATCCCCCGGTAATGCGACTGTTACTGGGGCAGCCGAACTACGAACAAGGGATAAACCATGTCCAAAATGCTCATCGTTATTGTAGACTGAGGTGAGTGAAAAGGTGCAACGCTGGTTGTGGAAATTTTAGAAGTGACTAGTGAATTATAGTAATAAATATAATAAATAAAATAAAATAAACAAAACAAACAAAATAAAAAATTGTAAAAATCAAGCGACCGCAATGCGTACATCAATCGCTTATAAGGCACTAGGATCGCTTGTGCGGGACAATTTACTACACTTATACCAGTAAATTTATGTATGTGATGACCATATATGTGCACATCAAATACTGATAAGACGACGGGATCATCCATACACAACAACTCATAAAAACAAGAAAGGAAAGCTAACTTCGGGCGGAGCCGAAGTTGATATACCCTTGCAGTTAAAACCGGACATATATCGCAAACATTGGATTAAATTGGCCGATCCTTATGAGAGTATGAATATATAACCAATTTATCACAATAAAAAATCTAAAACAAAGTACCAAGATACCATCATCATAAATACCAAAGTTGGTATTTTTACCAAATAACATTTCCAATCATTCAGTTATATGTCAGCTATAAGATATAGTCGGCCGATCGTTATGCAATTTGGTAGGTTGTATTAACTGACCAAAAATAGAATCTGTACGAAATTCCAAATTTCTATCTTCAAAACACTTTTTTTTTCGATTAATGTTCAGTTCAGGGTAATTTTCGATTGTTCAGTTATATGACAGCTATAGGATATATTCGGCTAATATATATTTTTCCAAAAATAGAATTCATAGAAAATCCCAACTTTCTAGCTCGAAAAACACTGAAGTTATGCCATTTCCGATCATTCAGTTATATCGCAGATATAGGATATAGTCGGCTGATCCTTATAAAATTTGGCATGTTGTATTATTTTTCCAAAAATAGCATTCGTACCAAATCCGAATTGTCTAGCTTAAAAAACATCGAAGTTATAGCATTTCTGATCAATCAGTTATTTAAAAAACATTTTCTCGGTTCACTTGGGGTGCGTATGTGTAAGAGTGTAGGGTATACTTTTTGGGTTTTTTTTTATCAGAATAGTAATTCAAATGTTTTTGTTATTTTTTGGTTGCGAAAACAATCGTTATGACGCGACCGCTGCTTGGCGTCGCTTTCATCGCGAATCATCTTGTCGCCGAATGGGGTTTATTATACACAAGAGGAGAATAGTAAGAGGATGGATTAGTCGAAAATTGAACATGCTTAAGACCAAAACTCGCTGCGAAAGAAGAGATTAATAATTACGAAGAGATATAAAATTTTGCTATTTTGATAAGAAATTTTTGAAACAAACTTGAACTGCGTGGGCATTGTAGGAGTCTCGACGTCAAATCTTATAGCTCTATTTCTTAAAGTCTCTGAGATCTATCCGTTCATACGGACAGACGAATATAGCTATATCGACTTGGCTGTTAAAGCTGATCAAAAATATATATACCTTATGGGGCCAGAGATGACTTCTTCTCTATGTTTCATACATTCACACGACTACAATATACCCTTGTACTCTACGAGTACCGCGTATAAAAAAAAATAAAGGTCAAAAATAAAAAAAAAATATATTTTTCCCCAATTCTTTAAAAATATATATAAATATTATTACATTATTACTATATTATATACACTACATAAATAAATACCATTCCCATTACCCTAAGATATAAGTTATTTGCGATTATTTTAATACATCTAAATGTTAAAAAAAAGCTAGTAACACAGTTAGGGACAGATTAGGGCGAAGAAGGGAGTCCAGTTTTCCTGAGATAAGGGAAGCGATAAAAACAAAAGAGAATAAGAAATCAGCAGCGGAGACGAGCTCTCCCTGACGCCATAGTAATCCAAATTGGGGACATGACTTACAGCCAGATCCTAAGCATGGTAGCTTGTAGGGAGGACGGGAAGCTAGATGACCTAGATGCCCATGCGTCAATAAAGTGAGGAAGACAGCCAAGGGCGGGCTGTTACTGGAATTGATCAGGAAGAAGGAAAGCTCAACGCAGGCCTTTAAGGTAAAATGCTTGACTAAGCCTAGCCCCGCGGAAAACAGAAGCGGTGCTAGTCAGCAGCCGCAAGGTGCAGGAATCGGCGACGATCAAGGTTGATGGAATGACTATAAGCAATGCGAAGCGAAGCAATGCCTAGCGGCAGTCCCGCCCGTTCTCAAGTCCTAAACGATCCATCACGATCCGTCTGTGCTCGCTGAACGGTCCCTGTATGCGGAATAACTCCGATCGATGACACTATATCGATCAACTGTCGGACCTCACTAAATTCAAGATTCCCTAATTCGCTTCTACTATGTACTCTTCTGCAAAGTGGATAAGTGGCGTTGGTTTCTATCCAAGTTGTAAAACACCTTAAATGGAATTGGCGCCTACATGTGGTCATACTCCATTCTGCTTCTTCATTAGCTTCATTGCTAATTATGCAACTGAGAAGTTCCCTGGGTTATGACAATGTATAGGGATATTTTCGAGACTTCGTCTAAGCATTATGATATCGAAATGTTATAATATTTATTTCTTTGAATTCGCGTGATAATTTTCGTGGGGTAATGGATGTTTTTCTTGTTATGAAAAATGTTTATGTATGTTATCCAACCCATAACAGCCTCAGCAAATAGGCAATATAAACATTATTTTCCAAATGCAGTTGCCCCTGCTGAATTCGTCATGCCATTTCTTATCTTGTTTTCTAATTTCTACTCACTCGTTTCTGAGGATCCCCAAACGATTATCCAGACTAAACATCAAGCTCTACTTATAAACATTCCCATACATTTTCCATGGTTTAAACCTTACATAAACATTAGAGCCGACTCGCCGTAACCAGTCCGAGTTTAATTGATCTTCCGATCTTATCACCTTTTACCAATGACTCAATTATTTCATCAGCCAATTGTCCCTTTCTCTTATTTTAGAATCTCTTAGGGCAATTGTTTATCTCCTCCAAATAACCCTTTTAGGTTATTTCTCTTAAGCCGAGGTTTGTTGGTTTGTTGGTAAACCGGTAACATACAATCGGTCTAGCTTAAAGTGATTAAACGAAATTTGTGAAATAAATAAAAAAAATTATATAAAAGTTTTTTAAAACAAAAAATAAAAAATTATTTTTTTAAAAAGTAAACTTTTTTAATTTGTATGTATATTGTTGTTTGATAAAGGTTTATTATTATTTTTTATTCTGACTTGTCCTTCATATTTCTTACCATTTATTATAAACCAATTTATTAAATTCTATTGTTCCTAGCCAAGGAACTAAAATTATTTAATGAATTACAAATGTCTTACGGGAGAGTTAAAAGCTCCGTACAGCCAAAGCTGTTGAGATGGTACAATCAATCCAAATCGACCAAAGAATCTAATAAAGTTTAAATTAGGTTCTCACTTAAAGAGTTCTGCTTCCAGCTTACGAAAACAAAAAAAAAACGAAAACATCAAACTCAAATAAAGTAGAAATATTAAAAAAGAAATTAAAACCAGAATGAAAAATTACTACTGGAGAAGTTTGTTTGATAATCTTCCTTGAAGGGGGACATACTCCCAGCTAAGGAGCATAAACAATTTAAACTCAAAAGACACTTATCAAAAAAAAAAGATAATGAGGAATTTACTTAAAAAAATCTCTTTGTGGTAGGAAAGAGTCAAAAAATAATCGGGCTTAAGTTAAAAACTTTTTTAGGATCCTTGAAGGATAAAGACGGGGTCGGGTTATAGTTTATTTATTATGCTAAAGTATGGACGTATTGCCTTACTTGGTTGAAATTATTGTTATCATTAGTCTGTAGTATGCACATATATTGAATACCCACTGTACCGAGAGTACTTAAAGGGTGCGCACTGTAACACTTTGTTGCAGTGTTTACACAATCCAAAGTTCCGGTCATAAACCCTAAGTGGCCGAAATATGAACCGATCGCTATTGCATAGCCCGCACACAGTGCTAGTGTCAGCATAATCGCACCCAAACGGTCAGCATAACGGTTACGCTGCAGCAGGGTGGGCGCAGTGACCGCGTTCTGCGGGGGCCCTCGACGAGAGGCGGAACATTGCCTAGGTGCGGATGACGCGGGCGGATGAGCGGTGGACGGCACCCGATGAACGGCGGACGAAAGCCGTGGAGCACCTGACGACACCCGGCCAGTGGCGGAAGAATGCTGAGGAGTTGCCGACGAGCGCCGGGAAGTCGGTGGCCGTGGATCGGCTTGTGAGTGCCGGAAACTGGCGGACGAAGGCCGAGAAGCACCCGAACCGCGCCGGGAGTTGGCGGACGACGGCCGAGCGCCAGCCGAGACACTCCGTGTACTGTCTCCCACGCTCCGTGACCGGTGCTCCTCTTGACGTGCCTTGCGCCGAGCCCTCGGCTTCTCCACGAGGTGCAGCAGCGTGTGGTGATCCTGACCACACGTCTTACAGCCGTCCCCCGACAGGATCCGTCAAAGTGCTCGTGGGCCAGGCAGCTCGAGCAATACCGGTTCACGAGAACCACTCGGAGCCGCTTCTCGGCACTAAGGCGTAGGAAGCGCCGACATTTCTTCAATGGATGGATCCCATTGCAGACTCGGCATCGGTAGGATTGTATACCTCGAGTACATCTGCTCTTCAGTGACTGGGCGCTGCGTGGGCGTGGCGAAATCGTGCTGACTATGACTGGCGGAAATATTATGAAGGAACAAAGAATCTTATCAGAATCGGTGTGAATTATGGTTTGGAACTACGGGCAGAGCTACGAGACAGCACAATGGACAGGAACATTGAAACGGAAGAAATGCATAATTATTGTGGGCAGGCGGACGTTTCCAATGGAAAAAGCACGACCTTAGCAACGGGCCGCTTGACGAGCACACTCGCGGTGCGGATGTCGATCACGCGGACATGGCCATCGGATCCTGGATACAATGCATCAACCCTGCCTAATCACCACTCGTTGGACGGAAGGTTGTCCTCCTTGATGGCGCGAGTGGATGCGAATTCAGGCACGCCTTGATCTTCGCCGGGAGAGTAGCCAGCTCCTCAAAGGTGTATTTCCGCGTGGACTTGGAAAACAAGGTCTTGAAGCTCTTGACACCTGCCTCCCACAGGGTCCCCAAGTGGGGAGCTCCCGGAGGAATGAAATGCCAGAGAATCTGCTGGTGACTATAGGCATCGGTCACAGCCCCTTTTAGGCTCTGGAGAAAATCGCGGGATAGTAGGGCAGCTGCCCCCACAAAGGTCCTCCCGTTGTCAAACTGCTCTTGACGAGGGCATCCTCTACCGGACACGAACCGAGCGAAAGTAGCCAGAAATTTCTCGGTCGTAAGGTCCGACGTAGGCTCTAAATGGATGGAGAAGCACACAAACACCAACACATAACCCTTTGTGATGAGACAGGCTCTCCCCGTATAGTTTTTTATCTCGAAAGGACCGGCATAATCCACACCGGTCGATTATCTTCCGCGCGCGCAGTATGATGCGATAAACATAGGCAAGGACTCGTAATGCCTTGTCGAGTGTAGGTAAACGTTTAAGAAGATCTTCGGCGGGCGCCTTCGCGACATGGACCTTGACTGCTCGCTTTTCGAGTTCAGTCACGGGGGCATCATTGCAGCCTTTGCAGCCAGTCAGGACCGTGCCACCACAACTGGTTACCCGCAAGATCTTGGAGAGCTACGCCCCGGCTACCGAGATCGAGCAGGGTTCTGCTCGGAGCGGACATGTGCCCATTTCTGCACGTCGGTGAACTGGGTGATCTTTGTCACCCGGTTGGCCACGAACGTTGTCCACTGACACGCTGGCTTCTACAGCCACGCGAAGACAATAGTCGAGTCCGTCCAACAGTATAGGGCAGAACGGCGGTGGCCATCTCAGATAACAACAAGGCACTGCACAGCTCTAGCCGAGGGAGCTCTAGCCGTTTTAACTGGGGCCACTCGAGTCTTTGCAGTCAGCAGGGTCACTAGTACTGTAGACCCAACCTCGACACGAACGTAAATTGCTGCGCCGTACGGCTTCTGTGAAGCGTCGCAGAACCCGTGATGTTCGACCTTTAGGTGTGGTCGGAACGCGACCCTCCGAGGAACAAGAATCTGATCGAGCACCGAGTAATTCTTTAGGAAGTCAACCCATCGCTGACAGAAATCATGAGGGAGGGCGTCGTCCCACCCTAGATCCAGAAGCCAAATGTCTTGCATGAACATTTTCTCCCGAACAATGAAAGGAGCGAGCCAACCTGCTGGATCGAACAATTTGGCAATTTGGGAGAGGACTTGGCGCTTCGTGAAAGACGAGCCGGAAATCAGTTCTGGCGGAACAAAAAAAACTCATCAGTCGTCACTGTCCACCACACGCCGAGTGTCTTGGCCGTGCTCTCTGCATCGAGGTTGAGGAAATCAGCACGAAGGAATGTGGTCGCTTGGAATGTCGGCCAGGATCGCCTTGTTATTCGACATCCATTTCGACATCTAAGTGGGAACCCTGCCGACTCTAGGGCCCCCTTCAGCTCCCGAATCGCAGCTTGGGCTTCGATTTTGGAGTCTGCCCCCGCGGGAACGTCATCAACGTACATAAAATGCCGGATAATTTGGCTTGCCTGCGGATACTTCGACTCTTCGTCGTCAGCGAGCTGTTGCAGGATACGGATCGCCAGGAACGGGGCACAATTGACACCGAAAGTGACCGGTTTTTACTCGTAGTCGCGGATATCCCCATCGGGATTACGAAACAAAATACGTTGGAGCGGAGTATACTTGGGGTCTACCCAAATTTGCCGATACATCTTCTCGATGTCGGCATTGAAGACAAACCTAATTTGAATCGTCATGAATTTGAATTTGAAGGATTTGAATCGTCATGTCGGATTGTAAGACCGGGCCCGCGTAAAGAATGTCAATCAGACTGGTCCCGTTTGCGGATGGGCTCGAAGCATTGAAGTCACCCGCACCTTGGTGGTCGTGCTTTCGGGCTTGTGCGTGAATCGTGTTCAAGGGAACATAACTTTTCTGTTCCCCCAGTTACATATAGAGTCCACTTATCAACGATCCACTGTGCCAACATATGCCCCACATGCCCTTACATATATCCGTTCTTGCATGCATGCCCATATATTTCCAAATATTTTCTGCCTTCAATTTCAGGAAATATATAACGATAAAATTAAAAAAAAATTAAATTTTCTAAAACCAACAATTATAAACCGCCATTTCACTACAAATCCGTGATTGTGTCGCTAAATTCTCGACCTAGCCGCCGTAGTAGCCGTGTTGTGTTTTTTGGTACTGTTTTTTTTCCTTTGGGGTACGTACAGGTTGCCGACGGCATAACCGGCTGCGTATCAACTGACTTAAAAAAAATCATTTAATTATAAATTTATACTTGTATATTTATAATTACCATCACAATTATTACTTCCGTTCAAGCGAAGGCCCAGTTTTGTTTTTCCGGCAGTTTTGTTTTTCACCTTTCCGCCCACTCAACAATTAAAATCGAAAATTATTAATAATTTAATTATCAACCTGCTGTCCGAATAGAGCCGCGGTTTAAATTCCACCCTTCCGGCTCCATAATAATTAAATCCGACAATTAGTCAAAAATTAATTAATTTATTAATTAAAATTAATTTGATTCAAAATTAATTTTTTATTTTTATACCCTTGCAGAGGGTATTATAATTTTGTCCAAAAGTGTGCAACGCAGTGAAGGAGACATCTCTGACTGTTTGGTCATTGAGCGTTTTCAATGCCGTAAATAAGAAATCAGAATTTAATTAGGTTCAACGTTATAAACTTTATTCATGCCGCATATGAAATTAGGATTTATGAGGATATATTAACAATACGAGAAATCCAATTTAGGATGCGAGCGCAGTAAGAAGATGAACGAGAGTGGCGCCAACCTTGCAGAATAGGCTGAGCGGATGCTCGCTAACTATAACGCCGAATTAGCAAAGCCGAGCGGCTGAAAGAGAGTCGGCTTGCGACCAGCAAACATCAGTTACTAATTAATTGTTGTGTTTAAATTAGTTGCTTGCTGCTTGACCCGACATTCTCCCCCCATTTGGGGCTTCTACTCCAACTTCATCCTTAAGGGGCAAAAGGCACAGCTTAGTCACTGCTCGCTTGGTAATTCCAGATGAGGTTTTTATCACCGCCACTCGAAAGATACCATCCCGACCAGGGATTAACTCCATTATTCTCGCAAGCTGCCATTTCATCGGAGGTAGATTCTCGTCCTTTACTAGCACCACATCGTTCGGGGCCAAGGCAGGACCGGAGGCGCGCCATTTGGAGCGCTGCTGGAGAAGGCTTAGGTACTCCTCCTTCCATCGGGACCAGAAAGACTGCTGCAGGAAAGACACGCGCTGCCAGCTGTCCAACCGGTTGAAGTTCAGCTTTGTGACATCAGGCTCGATAAAGCTGACTGACGGACCACCAGTTAAAAAATGAGCCGGGGTCAGAACATCAAGGTCTGCAGGATTTTCTGAAAGAGACAATAAGGGTCGTGAATTTATAAAAGCACCAATATGGCACAGCAGCGTTCGCAGCTCCTCGAATCCCAGAACTGCAGATCCGACAGCTCGGTAAAAATGGTGCTTGGCGGTTTTAACAGCCGCTTCCCACAGACCACCGAAATGCGGAGATCGAGGAGGAATAAAATGCCATTCGATGGACTCCATAGAACAAAACTCCAGCAGTTCCAGTTGATGCTCTTCGCTTAGAAATAATCGGCGCAGCTCCTTCAGCTCGTTTTTGGCTCCAACAAAGTTGGTTGCGTTGTCAGACCAAATATGTTGAGGCCTTCGGCGGGTGCATATAAAACGATTCAAAGCCTGCAAAAAAGACATTGTGGACAGATCCCTCACAAGCTCCAGGTGGACGGCTTTGGTAGCAAAACAAATGAAAATGCTAATGTAACATTTTACTGGAGCCTTATTACGCACTTCCGGCTTATAATAGAACGGTTCACAAAAATCCACACCAGTGACTCCGAAAACCTGGGAGCCGCTAACTCTTTGCTCCGGGAGATCAGCCATAATGTGCTCCAACAGCCGAGGCTTAGTCTGGAAGCATCGGATGCATTTGTGTATTGCCTTCGTCACGGTTTTTCTCCCCCCAATTGGCCAATATTGGGACCTATTTACACATTGGAGCCGCGAGGACCCGTGTGTAAATTTCGCTCATGGAAGTCAACAATTATAGCCAGAGTAACTGGATGGCTTCTTGGAAGTATAATTGGATGCTGACTATCAAACTCCAACAACGAATTTTTTAGCCGACCGTCTACGCGCAACAGACCAAATTTATCCAAGAAGGGAGAGGATGAGCCTTTATGTCCTCCCAAAAATGCACACGCTGCACTAGCCGCAATAACACCTGTGTCCCAGATTTTATATCACTAGCCGTAACACCGTTGTGGTGAATTCGTTGAGAAAACTTGTATACGTACGCGAATACCCTCTGCAGTGCTGGAAACGAATTGGCGTACTTAGAAACCGCTGTTATATCCACGTACGGAGACTGAATGAGCAGGACCCTTGCACGTAACTCCAGGGTTGATCTCTCAAATGGGACCGCGGTTGGCCACGCCTCTTGGGATCCAATGAGAAACGGAAGACCATGAGACCACAGCTTATTCTCAACCAATTCATTGGGAAGAGCACCACGCGACAGGATATCTGCTGGGTTCAAAGAAGTGGGAACATACCGCCACTCCATTTCTCTAGTTAGCTTCTGAATGGTCGAAACTCGATTGGCGACGAAAACATTAAACCGAGAGGGTTCTTCTTGAATCCAAGACAGAGCCACAGCAGAATCGCACCAGCAAAAATACTTTCCAACGTAGACCTTCAACTGCTCTACTTCCGACATAAGTCGAGCCAACAACTCGGCTCCCGATAACTCCAGCTTAGGCACCGTAACAGTCTTTAACGGAGCAACTCGGGATTTCGAACAGAGTAAATAGCTTGCAGATCCTGCGCCCTTGGACACGACATAAACGCATGCCCCATACGCCTCAATGCTGGCATCACAGAATCCATGGACCTCCACCTCAGATTTCAATGTTAACACCCATCTAGGGAATTCGGCGCGCTGCGTACTAACAAAGCTGCTACAAATCATATTCCAGTCGCAGTGAAGAGCTTGAGGAAGACTTTCATCCCAGGACAACTTCTCACGGCACAGTTTCTGGAGAAAGATCTTTGCCTTTGAAATTACAGGACCAACAAGGCCTAAGGGGTCATAAAGCCGAGCGACTGAAGAAAGCACAAGGCGCCTAGTGGGCTTTGAGATTGACTGAATCCCTTCAAAAGAAAATAGCAAGCGGTCAGTTGCAGGATCCCAAGCAAGACTCAGTGTTTTTGTGAAGTTGCTACCATTATCAAACTTTAGGAAAGACTCCCGATCTTCTTCAGGCACCTTATCCAGCACGTCAGCAACATTGGAGCACCACTTCCTTAACCGAAAATGGCCTTTGGCAAGGATCGCGGATGTTTGCTGCATTATGCTAATAGCTTCATCTATAGAGTCGCCTCCGGAAAGCAGATCATCCACATAAAAGTCGCCACCCAGAATTTCGGCCCCCTTTGGAAACATTATTTGCTCATCATCTGCCAACTGATGCATTGTCCGAACTGCTAAAAATGAGGCAGGCTTCGTTCCATAGGTGACCGTGTCCAGCTTAAAAACCTGTGACTCATCCTGGGTGGAATCCCGCCAAAGAATACACTGAAGATAGCTGTCCTCAGGAAAAACCCTGACGCAACGATACATTTTACAAATATCTCCAGTAATGGCCACCCGATTGCATCGGAACCTTAACAGAATATGCAGTAACTTTGGCTGAATAACTGGGCCAGACATCAACACGTCATTCAATGAATATCCAGAAGTTGTGACAGCAGATCCATCAAAGACAACCCTGAGCTTGGTTGTTGAACTGTCCTCCTTTAAAACACAATGGTGTGGAAGAAAGTATTGACCAGTGACGCTCGCATCTGCAGGGACTGGAGACATGTGACCCAACTCCAAATACTCCTTTATGAAGGCAGCATATTGCTCCTTTAATTGAGGACGGCGACAGAGCTTCCTTTCGAGGGAAAGATATCTTGGGGGCAAGATTCTCCCAGCAACTTAGAACCGCATTTTAACGGAAGCCTCACAGCGTAAGCGCCGGAATCCAGCCGAGCAACATGTTGCACGAAATGCGCATCGCAATCTAGCTCCTTCTTTGTCCGCTTCACAATATGCTCGGAGCAGTCTTCGATTTCCCAAAACCGGCGGAGCAAAGAATCTAGCTGATCATCCAGCATTGTTGCGCTCTCCGGAACATCCTTGTGGGCAGTGGAAACGAGTGATCTTCTCTGGACATGTGAACCGCCTCCACACACGACCCATCCAAGTCGAGTTTTCTGCAGCAATGGCAGGCCGGCTGAGAGCTTAATTTGCCCAACACACAACAACTCATAAAACAGACTGGCTCCGATAAGAAGGTCGATGCGTTGTGGATGGAAAAATTCAGGATCAGCCAAAGAAAGATTGCCAGGAATATTCCAGCTGGAGACATCCAAACTGAAGCTAGGCTGCAGGTCCGTGATATTGGCGGCGATGACGGCGTTAACCAGGGCCGAGTACTCGGAACAGTGGGAACGTAGGAGAACATCAACAGAGAATCCATCTGTCGCAAAGCCGGTATCTCCAATACCAGACACCGCCATGAATGATTTGTACCTCCGGAGCTGCAGCTGACTTGCCAGCCGGGAAGTGATCACGTGCACCTGAGATCCAGAATCCAACAGAGCTCGGCATGGAACAAGGGATCCAGCGCGACTACGAACAAAAATGTTCGCTGTAGCAAGCAACGATATATCGCCGCTGTGACCTTGAGCAACTAGTGCATTAGCAGTGGACGGCGAAGAGGCTACAGGCTCGGCGACCTCGGCTGTGGCTGACGTGGGAGGACCAACCAAAGGCTGGCCGCTAGATGCCGGCGGCTCCAGGAAATGCAGCAGGCTGTGATGCCTCCTTCCACAACGGCGACAACAAGCAGCGAGGCACTCACGCATGTGATGGCCCGTTTGCAGACACTTCCGACAAAGACCGAGTCGCCTGGCCTCACCAAGGCGAATCTCAGGGGGCATTGATAGAAATCGGGGGCATAAAGACATTATATGGGACCATCCACTGCATAGAGCACAGGTAGAGGGAAGCGAATTAGTAACAATAAAGGATGATCTACTATTATTTGCACCTCGACGCCTTCCCACATGAGCGCCCGGGGCGTATGCAGCCATGGCCACGTCCATAGCCTCCAGCGTCCTACACCGCTGTTCCAAAAATTCGGCCATTGTCTCCCAAGTAGGGATGGCGTCTGAACCTGAGGAGTTTTGACTCTCCTCCCACTTGGCCTGGGTAGCTGGGTCCAACCTTTGAAGCAGAACTTGGACGATGATGCAGCTGGCGATCTGAACTGAAGTACCCAAATTCTGTAAGGCTCGCATATGGGCATTGAATTTGTCCGAAAGACCTCGAAGAGCTGCTATTGAGCCACTTTCCAACAGACTGAGGCCCAGAATCTCGTTCACGTGTGCCTGAAATATTAAGCGACGGTTATTAAATCGTTTCTCTAATAAATTCAGCGCAACATCATAGTTCTCGTCGGAGACTTCCAAGGAACGAACTGCTTCGAAAGCGGACTCCCGAAGGCAAGATCGCAACCTTTGCAACTTTTCCACCTTACTAATACGAGGATTGCTGCCGACGATGGTAGAGAAGATCGAGTAAAATTCAGCCCATTCCGAGTATCCACCGCTGAACGTAGGGAGCGGCAAAGGAGGCAGCACTTGAAAACTTTGACCTAACCCTGGGTCAGCCTGCATGGTGGACATTCCGTTGGCAAGGGTGGAGTGGGCAGCAATTCGAGATGAGCGAAGGGTCGTCTCGTGCTCAATTTCCGCCTGCATCGTCGCTACGAGCTCCGAAACAGTCCATCGAAGGTCACTGCTGATCTGCAAAATGTCCAAATCCTCAAGCTCCCCGTGGATGGCCTTGAAGTCGCTGAACATGGTGGCTATCTGACCATGTCGCACGTGTAGCATGGCATCATCCACCTTGGAAATAGGCTGAAGAGCTCCTTGGATCCTCTGTAAGTCCTGGTGAATACCCAGGGCCTTGCACTTTAAAATAGCACTCCGGGTTGGAGTGGGTGCTCCTGTGACGGCGCCGCTGGAGTTCATGATTTATTATATTGAGTTCCGAACAAACCGAAATAAACTTTATTTGCTCGCGGCGAACACGATCTGTCCCACTGTGCGCTCAGAACCGTAGCGGAATTGTGGAATGTATATATATATGAAGCTATGTGCGAGCGAATGCACTTGCGTTGTGGATCGTATGTTTGTATGAAGTCTATGCGCGGGCAAATGCACTTGCGTTGTGGATCGTAAATATGTATGTGTGCTTGTGAACTAACGTTTATGTTTATGTATGTATGTATGTATAATATAATAATATATTATAATTTGTTTATTATTGTACACAACTTATTAGCCACGTATGATAATTTTTCACATAACACTGTTTACAAAATTGTTTTGTTTTGTTTTAGTAATTTGTTTATGTGTATATAAATATATTTACGATCACGTCGGGGTCACCAATGTTTGGTCATTGAGCGTTTTCAATGCCGTAAATAAGAAATCAGAATTTAATTAGGTTCAACGTTATAAACTTTATTCAGGCCGCAAATTAGGATTTATGAGGATATATTAACAATACGAGAAATCCAATTTAGGATGCGAGCGCAGTAAGAAGATGAACGAGAGTGGCGCCAACTGTTAAGAGGAGCCCCAAATAAAGGTCGTACTCCAATGAGTTCCGTTTCAAAACTGATTTTATTCTGTACAAGTTATTTATGTTGGGCTGCCGGGGATCGGTTTTAGAACTGTGCTGTTTGTCTCTTATTTCATGGGTCCGATCCCTTGAAACTCTAACTTAAGAATTTATGCATAGAATCGTGTTCAATTCTGGAAAGGGCCACAAAAAAGTGTGTGTTGTTTTAGATTAACATTTTATTTAACATCATCACTTTCTTTACTTTTTATCTTTTAACAGATTATTATGTGTATATTTGTTTTTGTATTACATTTTTTTATTTCTTCGTTATTAGAAAATTATTATAATTGTTCGATAACAAAATGTAGTGGACTGTATATATGAATATTTAATTTTTGAATTTTAATATCTTAAATATTTTAAAATTGTTTATGTTTTAATTTCATGTTCAACCTTATGCTTGAACATCCTGCGAGGGGCCACAAAAGTGCCTTTGTTATGTTTTAGTGTGTATTTTAAATTTAATTTGAAATATTAATGTTTTCTTCGATTTTTTGTTATAGTGGACTGTAATTTTTATTTCTGTTATTTTTTATCTTCTATTTAAAATATCGTTCGTCTTAATTGTTATTAGATTAATTCTGAACAAATTTTTATTTTTTTTAAACATTTGACATTGGAGTTGGCAGTGCTATAGTCAAAAATTGCCTTCCCGATTTTAATTTTTTATAACATGATATAACCAGTACAGCAATGATTATTATTACTAAAATAAAGGAGCTATGACCTGACACATGATGAAAATCGACATTTTTTAACTCTAAATTTTGTGATTTCAAATCTTCAATTTGTTTGGTCAGGTGAGCTATTTTTGAAAGGTTTTAGAGGACTTCAAGCTAATTTTAGAATTTTCCCTTTCAAATTGTTTCTGCTATTCCGGTTTGATTTGATTTTTATTTATTTCGTGTTGGCTGTTTTTCTTTTTGTTTCTACTATTGAAAGTAGATAATTTTTTATCTAACTCCTTCATACATGATTTACGTAAATTGTTGTATAACCATTTAAAATTACAAAATTGAAATTTTTGACTATTGTTTTTGTCCCTTTCTTCCTGAAATATTTTATGTTTCCCCAAAGGACACCACGATAAATTACAGATTTTGTGTTTTTGTCTTGAAGGTTCCACATATTTTTTGCTTTCTTTCCTCCAATCTTGGATTGTATTTACCAAGGCTGTAGAAATAATTGTTTTTTTAATGGGATTGGATCTTGTGCGACCTGACACGATCCATCCGAAAACCGTCTTTTGTCCGAGAAGTAAACCTCTTTTTACTATCTTCGGCATAATAATTTTTGGATATAAATCTGTATAATCTGTTCTGTTGCACCAATTATTAGATCAATTTGACCAGATTTATCAAAATTGGGATCGGCTAAATAATAGCCTTTCCAATCAAATTTATCAACATTTAAATTGTTTGTGGGAAGAGTTTGCTTTAAACTTGGTATAATAATTGCATTTGTGCTAAATTCTTTTGAATATTTACTATTTTTTTTTAGTGTCAATTTTAGTTTGTGATTTGAAACACAGGAACCTGTTGGTGATACTCCACTTATTTGTGTGATAGATTTTATTTTAGGCAATTTTAATTTTTGAGCTGCCTTTTTAGAAATTAAAGTACTTTGTGACCCATTGTCAATCAAAGCTCTGAATTTTTTAAATTCACCATCTTGACCTTTTATTTGAACATAAGCGGTGGCCAACAACACTTGTTCAGAGGTCACGCATGTATTCACTATTGCCTTGTTTACGTGGATCATGCTATGGTGACTATTTCTATGGCAATACGAGCATTGTAACCAGCTATTGCACTTAGTGTCAGAATTGTGCTTTAAACATAAGTGGCACCAGTTCCATTTTTTAACCACGTCCATTCTTTCCTGTGGACTTAATTCTTTAAATTTGTAACAATAAACTAATTGATGCCCGGGTATTTGGCACATCGGGCAAGTTTGGTCAATTGGGTTATTATTTTTTATTATTTTTTTTGTTGGGAACTCATTTCCCACTGATGTCAACGAACTAAGCCGTTGGTCTAAAAAGTCTGTGACATCCTTTAAATTTTGGATTTCACTCGATTTTTTTACTTGGCCCTCATACTGCTGTAGAGCCTCAATACTTAATTTTTTAAAATAATATGCGCAAAAATGCAATCTGATTCTTCGGTCAGATTTGCTTTTAGGCGCATCATATAAATTGATTCATTGATTGAATCAATTATATTTTTAAGGTGCCTATATGAGTCCAAATTTATTTTTGGAAGCTCAATGAGGCGATTAAGCTGATCTGAGAATATTTTCCTATTATACTCATATCGTTTAATCAGTAATTCCCAGGCAGCATCGTAATTGTTGCCTGAGCCAAGCAATAAATGGGAAACCACATTTCGTGCTTCCCCTTTTAGAGCACTTTTAAGGTAGCTTAGCTTCAAGGATGGACTTAAATCCATCCTTGAATGAACTAGCTCCTTAAATAACTCATAAAAATGGTCCCAATCTTTGGAATTTCCAGAGAAATTGGGGACCTCAATTTTTGTTAGGCTAGGTAGTTCGTCCATTCTAGGGCTACCACCTTCTACCCTGTTAATACTTTTCTCTTGGATTTTATTATCCATTAGCTCGATGTGTATTTCAACATCCTCTTTGAGCTCTATAATTTTGCTCCTATATTTATTATTGAGCCCTTCAATATTTATTAAATCGGACACTGTATCGATTTTACTAAGAAACATTCTTAATTTTTTAATTCTTATAGGAAAGGTTTCATTTTTCTTTTCCTGAATCTCCACATAAGTTTTCTCGAGGTAATCCTCGAGGTTCTTTATAGCCTCCTCAAGCCTCAAAAAAAGCTCATCCTGGCCAATATATTTTTTTTTAATTTTGTCGCTGTCGGCTTATTTTCGAAAGCTGACTTAAATTTCGATAGCATGCTTTCGAACTGATTTTTTAAGAAATAGTCGTGCTCTACAGGACCGAGTTTTGAAGGCTTTTTGCTCCAAATTATTTAATGCCTCCCTATCCTCTTCTGAATATGAATTTTTTGCGAGAAGCGCATCTATTTGCCGGGTGAGGCGCACCTGGTCTTCGATAATTACAATTTTATCCTTAGTCGACATTATATATTATTTTAAATTAAATTAAGTTCAAAAACTAAATTCAAGTGTTTATATATAAAAATAAAAACGAAACTTGCCGAGGACTAATTTCTAATTATTGCTGCTGATGTTGTTGCTGTTGCCGCTGCTGCTCGTGATGTTGTTGCTGTTGCCGCTGTTGCTCGTGATGTTGTTGCTGTTGCCGCTGCTGCTCGTGATGTTGTCGCTGTGGTTGGAGTCGGTGCTCTTGCCGACGTTGTTGCTCCTGATTTTGTTTCACAGGATTTTTCTTTTTTTAATGTTGTTGGGGGGTTCTTTTGGGTTTTACTTTTTGTGGATGTTGTTTAGGGGTTCTTTGGGTTTTTAATTTTTGTGGATGTTGTTTGTTGTATGGATTGTTTGGGGGTTCTTTGTTGTTTTATTTTTTGTGGATGTTGTTTGGGGGTTCTTTGGGTTTTTAATTTTTGTGGATGTTGTTTGGGGGTTCTTTGTTGTTTTATTTTTTGTGGATGTTGTTTGGGGGTTCTTTGGGTTTTTAATTTTATTTAATTATTTTTTGTCGCTCAAACACTTTTTTTTTTTTGAACTTTTAACTTTTCCGATGTAGGGCCTCGGATACGCCAACACAAATATATATTTTTTAACTTTTCCGATGTAAAGCCTCGGTTACGCTAATACACAAATACTTATTCGGTTATTTGCATATAATTTTTTATTTCGGTATTGTTCCGAAATAAAAACACACAAAATAAAACACAGAAAGGAAAATATTTTTCTCTTTCTCTTGTTTAATGCTCATTGGCATTTATATTATTTTATACTCTGTGTTCCTTACCTCTTGGGGGGAAACAACAGAGGACCACGGTTTTTAAACTGGGTTCTTTTTTACCCAGGTCGCAGCCTTTATTTTTAAGCTACCTTGGGCTGAGAATTATTATTTTTCTTCAGCCACTTATAGGTGCCAGTTTTAAACCTGAGTCTCTTACCACAGGGGGGAAAACGTCAGGGTGTCTCGATGGACCAAATGTTAAGAGGAGCCCCAAATAAAGGTCGTACTCCAATGAGTTCCGTTTCAAAACTGATTTTATTCTGTACAATTCTCTTATAAGTAAGATACATGAAAATCTAAAAACTATTAAAAACTACTTATCAACGCACTGCACGTTGACATGCTATGCGACCCTTTCTCAAGTGTGACAAGCGGATGCGCTTATGTTTGTTATTTACGATGCTTATGTTTGTGTTATTTATGTTAGGCTGCAGGGGATCGGTTTTAGAACTGTGCTGTTTGTCTCTTATTTCATGGGTCCGATCCCTTGAAACTCTAACTTAAGAATTTATGCATAGAATCGTGTTCAATGCTTGAACACCAACCTTGCAGAATAGGCTGAGCGGATGCTCGCTAACTATAACGCCGAATTAGCAAAGCCGAGCGGCCGAAAGAGAGTCGGCTTGCGACCAGCAAATATCAGTTACTAATTAATTGTTGTGTTTAAATTAGTTGCTTGCTGCTTGACCCGACACTGACCCTATAAAGTATATATATTCTTGATCAGGATCACCTCCTGAGTTGATATGAGCATGTCCGTCTGTCCGTCTGTCTGTCTGTCCGTCTGTCTGTTTCTACGCAAACTAGTCTCTCAGTTTTAAAGCTATCGTCTTGCACACACCCTTCTTTCCTTTGCGCGCAGTATATAAGTCAGAACGGCCGGGATCGGCCGACTATATCCTATAGCTTCCATATAACTGATTGATCGGAAATGGTATAACTTTGGTGTTTTTGAAGCTAGAAAATTCGGATTTGGTACGAATGCTATTTTTGGCAAAATAATACAACCTACCAAATTACATAACGATCAGCCGACTATATTTTATAGCTGCCATATAACTAAACGATCGGAGATGGTATTTGGTAAAAATACCAACTTTGGTATTTTTGAAGATGGAAGCTTGGTAATTTGTTTTAGATTTTTTATTGTAATAAATTGGTTATATTATGATATTCTCATAAGGATCGCCCAATTCAATCCGATTTTTGCGATATATATCCGGTTTTAGCTGCAAGGGTATATTAACTTCGGCTCCGCCCGAAGTTAGCTTTCCTTTCGTGTTTTGTGTTAAATTCAAGCCAAAGTCAAGTCCACCTTTCCGTCTCTGCAAATTCGAAAATAGTTAAGAATTCAATATCTACGTACGAGCCACGCTTGTCGAAATATGTATACATATATAGAACGTCATTAATTTTTTACGGTACTTTACCATTTTCCGTGCCGCTGACGCTGCTTCTACTCCGCATCAGTCAACATCCACCTAGAATTTCAACAAACCTCGTCCCTTTTGTTTTTTTTTGCGTTCCTGAAGTTTTCTTCCACATTCAAATTGTGCTGCACACGACTTTCCTTTCGACGTCGGCGCCACTAGTCCCCACTTGTTCCTTGTAATCGCATTTCATCCGCGATCTCACCGTTCTCATCACATTAGTGTGACCGACCACCGCTTCGTACCAGGCACCTATTGCGCAGGTCAGTCGACAAGCGCTGACCAGCGAATTGTATTCTGAGAATGCCCACTGGAGACGACTAAAAGCCGCGTCCGATCCCAACCATCCGTTTGGACAGATCTCAATCCGCATCTCCGCGGACGCCTCTGTCGAAGCCTAAGACGACTAGTGCCATTTCAAGGGCAAAGAGTGACGAATCCGTCAATACAATCCCCGGTCCTTCACAGAGACTCGTTCCGTTGCGAAAATGGCACGCAAGGCCAGCAAGGGCTCGACCCGCTCAGACTGCCAGAAGAACAAACGGCTCAGAGGATCAGTCGGATGTGCAGGTGTGTTTCGCTTCCGGGTCGAGGGCCATCCTACTGGGCACGGCCCTTATCAACTTGTGCCATTTGGGGTGCAGCTTCCAGGCACGAGAACTGATAGACTCAGGGTACGAAGTGACTTTCATAACGGAACCGCTGTTCAACCTTGACAAGTTATATGGTGTTTAAAAATTTGGGAAGAAATAAAACACAAATATTACGACAGCGGCGGACTGTTCGGTGAATTTGGAAATTTCCGGAACTAACCAAAACAATATTAATTATACAAACAATATTAATTATACCCTTTTTTTGTCACCACACAATTTCACTGTTCACTGTTCGGGCGGAGCCGAAGTTGATATACCCTTGCAGTTAAAACCGGATATATATCGCAAACATTGGATAAAGTTATGAGAATCATTCTTGAGTCTTGAAACCGGCCGAAGGAGTTTGGACTTAGTACGAATGCTATTTTTGGCAAAATAATACAACATGTTAAATTTCATTAGGATCGGCAGACTATATCTTATAGCTGCCATATAACTGAACAATCGTAAATTAACCAATTTTTGTGTTCTTGAAGATAGAAGCTTTGGACTTTTTTCAGATTTTGTATTGTAATAAATTTGTTATATAATGATATTCTCATAAGGATCGGCCACTTTACCGGATTTTAGAGATAT
Organism: Drosophila pseudoananassae pseudoananassae; assembly: GCA_018153035.1. Lineage (NCBI taxonomy): Eukaryota > Metazoa > Arthropoda > Insecta > Diptera > Drosophilidae > Drosophila > Drosophila pseudoananassae. Next base: position 1,885,445 of record JAECXR010000020.1, read on the forward strand.
ATATCCGGTTTTAACTGTAAGGGTATATCAATCTCGGCTCCGCCCGAAGTTAGCTTTCCTTTCTTGTTTTTTTGTTGCTTTTTATAGTTGAACATATTTTTAAGAGGTGTCTTGTATTGACCGAAGATGTACTTTTTGAATTTGGTTGTTATACCCGATACTCGTAGATTACTTGTAGAGTATAAAGATATATTGTAGTCGAGTGAATATATTTCTTGATAATCATCAATAGCTGAGTCTATATAGCCATGTCCGTGAGACATGTCTCAGCGACTATAGGAGGTAGAGCCGTAGCTCTACTGGCACTCCTATAATTCCCATGCAGTAAAAGTTTGTTTAAAATTTTTCCCACCCCCCCTTCCGACCCATAAATTGCAAATTTATGTAGGGCCAAAACAAAAAGGTTTTTCGAAAATTTATGGTCCAAATCGCCCGAATCTCCCGACTCCGAATCTCGGATTTGGTACGAATGCTTTTTTTGGCAAAATAATACAACCTACCAAATTACATAACGATCAGCCGACTATATTTTATAGCTGCCATATAACTAAACGATCGGAGATGGTATTTGGTAAAAATACCAACTTTGGTATTTTTGAAGATGGAAGCTTGGTAATTTGTTTTAGATTTTTTATTGTAATAAATTGGTTATATTATGATATTCTCATAAGGATCGCCCAATTCAATCCGATTTTTGCGATATATATCCGGTTTTAGCTGCAAGGGTATATTAACTTCGGCTCCGCCCGAAGTTAGCTTTCCTTTCGTGTTTTGTGTTAAATTCAAGCCAAAGTCAAGTCCACCTTTCCGTCTCTGCAAATTCGAAAATAGTTAAGAATTCAATATCTACGTACGAGCCACACTTGTCGAAATATACATATATAGAACGTCATTAATTTTTTACGGTACTTTACCATTTTCCGTGCCGCTGACGCTGCTTCTACTCCGCATCAGTCAACATCCACCTAGAATTTCAACAAACCTCGTCCCTTTTTTTTTTTGCGTTCCTGAAGTTTTCTTCCACATTCAAATTGTGCTGCACACGACTTTCCTTTCGACGTCGGCGCCACTAGTCCCCACTTGTTCCTTGTAATCGCATTTCATCCGCGATCTCACCGTTCTCATCACATTAGTGTGACCGACCACCGCTTCGTACCAGGCACCTATTGCGCAGGTCAGTCGACAAGCGCTGACCAGCGAATTGTATTCTGAGAATGCCCACTGGAGACGACTAAAAGCCGCGTCCGATCCCAACCATCCGTTTGGACAGATCTCAATCCGCATCTCCGCGGACGCCTCTGTCGAAGCCTAAGACGACTAGTGCCATTTCAAGGGCAAAGAGTGACGAATCCGTCAATACAATCCCCGGTCCTTCACAGAGACTCGTTCCGTTGCGAAAATGGCACGCAAGGCCAGCAAGGGCTCGACCCGCTCAGACTGCCAGAAGAACAAACGGCTCAGAGGATCAGTCGGATGTGCAGGTGTGTTTCGCTTCCGGGTCGAGGGCCATCCTACTGGGCACGGCCCTTATCAACTTGTGCCATTTGGGGTGCAGCTTCCAGGCACGAGAACTGATAGACTCAGGGTCCGAAGTGACTTTCATAACGGAACCGCTGTTCAACCTTGACAAGTTATATGGTGTTTAAAAATTTGGGAAGAAATAAAACACAAATATTACGACAGCGGCGGACTGTTCGGTGAATTTGGAAATTTCCGGAACTAACCAAAACAATATTAATTATACAAACAATATTAATTATACCCTTTTTTTTGTCACCACACAATTTCACTGTTCACTGTTCGGGCGGAGCCGAAGTTGATATACCCTTGCAGTTAAAACCGGATATATATCGCAAACATTGGATAAAGTTATGAGAATCATTCTTGAGTCTTGAAACCGGCCGAAGGAGTTTGGACTTAGTACGAATGCTATTTTTGGCAAAATAATACAACATGTTAAATTTCATTAGGATCGGCAGACTATATCTTATAGCTGCCATATAACTGAACAATCGTAAATTAACCAATTTTTGTGTTCTTGAAGATAGAAGCTTTGGACTTTTTTCAGATTTTGTATTGTAATAAATTTGTTATATAATGATATTCTCATAAGGATCGGCCACTTTACCGGATTTTAGAGATATATATCCGGTTTTAACTGTAAGGGTATATCAATCTCGGCTCCGCCCGAAGTTAGCTTTCCTTTCTTGTTTTTTTGTTGCTTTTTATAGTTGAACATATTTTTAAGAGGTGTCTTGTATTGACCGAAGATGTACTTTTTGAATTTGGTTGTTATACCCGATACTCGTAGATTACTTGTAGAGTATAAAGATATATTGTAGTCGAGTGAATATATTTCTTGATAATCATCAATAGCTGAGTCTATATAGCCATGTCCGTGAGACATGTCTCAGCGACTATAGGAGGTAGAGCCGTAGCTCTACTGGCACTCCTATAATTCCCATGCAGTAAAAGTTTGTTTAAAATTTTTCCCACCCCCCTTCCGACCCATAAATTGCAAATTTATGTAGGGCCAAAACAAAAAGGTTTTTCGAAAATTTATGGTCCAAATCGCCCGAATCTCCCGACTCCGAATCTCGGATTTGGTACGAATGCTTTTTTTGGCAAAATAATACAACCTACCAAATTACATAACGATCAGCCGACTATATTTTATAGCTGCCATATAACTAAACGATCGGAGATGGTATTTGGTAAAAATACCAACTTTGGTATTTTTGAAGATGGAAGCTTGGTAATTTGTTTTAGATTTTTTATTGTAATAAATTGGTTATATTATGATATTCTCATAAGGATCGCCCAATTCAATCCGATTTTTGCGATATATATCCGGTTTTAACTGCAAGGGTATATCAACTTCGGCTCCGCCCGAAGTTAGCTTTCCTTTCGTGTTTTGTGTTAAATTCAAGCCAAAGTCAAGTCCACCTTTCCGTCTCTGCAAATTCGAAAATAGTTAAGAATTCAATATCTACGTACGAGCCACACTTGTCGAAATATACATATATAGAACGTCATTAATTTTTTACGGTACTTTACCATTTTCCGTGCCGCTGACGCTGCTTCTACTCCGCATCAGTCAACATCCACCTAGAATTTCAACAAACCTCGTCCCTTTTGTTTTTTTTTGGGTTCCTGAAGTTTTCTTCCACATTCAAATTGTGCTGCACACGACTTTCCTTTCGACGTCGGCGCCACTAGTCCCCACTTGTTCCTTGTAATCGCATTTCATCCGCGATCTCACCGTTCTCATCACATTAGTGTGACCGACCACCGCTTCGTACCAGGCACCTATTGCGCAAGTCAGTCGACAAGCGCTGACCAGGTATATCAATCTCGGCTCCGCCCGAAGTTAGCTTTCCTTTCTTGTTTTTTTGTTGCTTTTTATAGTTGAACATATTTTTAAGAGGTGTCTTGTATTGACCGAAGATGTACTTTTTGAATTTGGTTGTTATACCCGATACTCGTAGATTACTTGTAGAGTATAAAGATATATTGTAGTCGAGTGAATATATTTCTTGATAATCATCAATAGCTGAGTCTATATAGCCATGTCCGTGAGACATGTCTCAGCGACTATAGGAGGTAGAGCCGTAGCTCTACTGGCACTCCTATAATTCCCATGCAGTAAAAGTTAGTTTAAAATTTTTCCCACCCCCCCTTCCGACCCATAAATTGCAAATTTATGTAGGGCCAAAACAAAAAGGTTTTTCGAAAATTTATGGTCCTAAATCGCCCGAATCTCCCGACTAAGCGCAAAAGTATATAACAAAAATTTATTGCTAATCCATCCCGTTACATTTTACATTTGAAAGGTTTTTCTATAGTTTTCACATTTTTCTATAGTGCAGAAACCCCACTATAGCTGTCCTATTTTGTTGGATTTGTATATAGTTATATACAAGTATATAGTTGTATATAGACCGATCGGAAAGATTCAACTTGATTTGCCAGCAAATGGAAGTCTCCATGCAAAATATCAATTCGTTAGCTCTTACAGCCTTTGTGTAAATTGAATAATATCGGATGGACAAATTTTTGAATTTGTATTCGTATTCACTCACAAATGAAAGTATTAATGTATTCTGTGGGACAGCAGAGCTCTGCTTTAGAGTTGGGGTGCAAGATCCCAAGATCTTCCTGTTTGGCAGGAAGATCGAAGAAACAAAGTAAGAGGGTATTGATATAAGAAGCGAAATGATGCATTGAACGAATTGACGAGTTCACTGCCTATAAAATGATTAGGCAAATAAAAATAATTATTGAACAAAAATTATTCAACAAAAGTATTTTAGAAAAATGGTAATCTTTATTACTTTCCTATTCTAAGTAATAAATTGTTATGTTGTAATGATAATATAATTATTCTAAGTCTTCGCTTGGCACAAATTGACCTAGAACTACTCGCTGACTGGCCAAAATGTATTATCGCAAGTATGAATTTTACTCTCACATTGGAGAATTTTTGTGTGCTGTCTGTGTGAAAAACCCTACGTATCGATCCCGCGGTGCCCAATGTAATATAAGAACCGGTACCAAATGAATATACCCTTCAAAAGAATTTAATTTTGTTCAGCTACTCTATGGAATATTATAACTATAACTTTTCAATTAATTAATTTGATTGATTTAATTAATTTGATTAATTTAATTAATTTGATTAATTTAATTAATTTGACAGGATGTGGCACAGAAAATTTTAAGCCGAACAGCCCATAGATGCCCGTTAAAGTTGTTTGTTGATCGATTAAAAACTTTATTGGAACCGGAAGCTATCAAAATAGCTTGATAGCTTTACATATATTTCATAAAAATTCCGAATTAAAATCTGCTTCCGGATAGCGTCGGAAATGCGTTCCTTTCGACTTACTCCTTTCATGTTATCAATTTGTATTTTCTCATATTTTTATAATTACAGACATTGATGAATGCGAGATGGGTGAACACAATTGTGGAGAAGGACAAATTTGTCGCAATCGGAATGGTGGATATGTATGCGAGTGCCCCTTGGGACATGAACTTAAAAGACTGAGCAACGGAAGTAAAAGCTGTTTAGATATAAATGAATGTGCACTGGATCACCGCTTGTGTCCGTCGAATGCATACTGCTTTAATACTATAGGTTCCTATTATTGCGAGTGCAAGCCCGGGTTTGAAAAAAAAATGTCAAATACAAATAATTTTAACACTGTTTGTTTTGATATCGATGAGTGTAAGGTTATTCCGGGTCTTTGTCAACAAAAATGTGTCAACTTCTGGGGCGGTTATCGATGCACATGTAATTCAGGTTACCAAATAGGTTTTGACAACCGTACATGCGTTGACATAAATGAATGCGAAGCTCATAAGGATTATAAGTTATGCATGGGGTAGGCGACTAGAAAATTTTTAAAACGTTTTACAATATGAAGCCATTCCAGATCCTGCATTAATACTCCAGGATCATTTCAATGCTCCTGCCCTCGAGGATACACCTTGTCAACAGACTTGAGCACATGCCGTGATATAGATGAGTGTGCCAGCGACCATGTATGCACAGGACGGGTAAGAAAATCCAACACTTTTGTATTTATTTATTGTTACATATGGTTACGTATTGCATCTCGAGCACCACGCCCTTTACTACATATAAGATTAAATAATAATGCTAATAAAATAACTTAAACTTAATATTAAACTTAACTTAATTAACTTAATATTAAATAATGACTTCACGACGTTATGACGTCACAATCGACGCGTGTTCAACAGTGAAAACTAAATAAAAAGTATTATTTTTGATGAGTAATTATATAAAAAAAATTTATTCATTTATTTCATTTGATGATGATTGGACTCGATTTAATATTTAAATTAAATTAATTTGTAAGAGCTTATTTTCAAGCTGCGTTCAAGAACAGCAGTCGGCTTCGAAAATTTTAACTTGAAAACGGTAAGAGAGCTTGAGATTATTAATTATTATTTACAAATCAGCAAATTTCAGCAGCTACATTTAACATTTTTATTAAAACATTACATTGACAAATACCCTGATAACACTTATAAAGGGAGGATATGAGGGCCATCGATGACGATCACAATTCACTGAAAATTAGTATAAATTAAAAATAAACAATAATAAATAATAAATAATTAAAATTATTTCTTCAGTAAAAGAACTTATTAAAGTAAATACATTCAACTTTAAAAGCAATTTTAAATAATTGAAGTCGGAGATAATTTGCGTACGTTTATCTACTTTAAAGTTCAGATTTGATGTGACGCAAAACCACTTTAATGTCGCTGTGCTGTTAAATTGAACACGTGTTAACGCATTATTTTCTATTTTTAGAAAGTCCCGTTAGAATTTTGGAAACCCCGGTTTACCAATCAAAAATTTCGACAATTTAGAGCTGATTTGCTTACATTTTGACTTAATATTTTTTGATGAATTTTTTAATTTTTGGCCTATGGACGCAACCACTGTGCATTGATGAAGAGATTTTTTTTTATGATTGTTTTCTTTCTTTCCCTAAGTTTTCCTTCATTTAAATTAAAAATATTTTGATCAGGATTACCTCGGTGTTTTTTTATTATACTTCTAATTTTTGCATCAGGCTATTGTTAAGTTACCGAGCGTTTTCGGGTAGCTGCAATTAAAAAGAATCCCCTTTTTAGTTTTTTTATATAATTGTGTTCGATTTTGATATAAGCACCAAATTTATTATCATTAGTTTACATTCAACGCTAACAACAGACGGCAGATTTTGGTGGCCGATCGAAGGCACAGGAGCAGGCGGCAGTGGCAGTGGAACCGAGTGACGGGTAATGCTCGAGGTAAATAAATGCCGGCCAGATTTTCCGGCGGCCGCATGATCCGACAGCTACATTAGTCCAGGCTCCAACTGCATCAAATGAGGAAGAAGCGAAACTCTAATAGCGAATTGTGCGCTACAACCCTAATAACAAGCGGCCTTCTTCCTAAAATACCTTCATAATGATATATTGGCGACGTCTACCAAACCTTAATTCGATAATCGATCTTAACTCAATCCGATAAATATTTTCGGAACATTCATTGGTATGCTCCAGTCAGAAAGTCTCAAACAAAGCAGGATAACTTTGATAACGGTGATTTCGATTTCTCGGATATAGATAAGCTGATTAGTCTGAAAATTTTACAAAATCTTCTTGGATACATTCCCCAGGAAACAAACAATTTATTTTCAACAAGAAAGGAAAGCTAACTTCGGACGGAGCCGAAGTTAAAATACCCTTGCAGATATAAATCGTTATTTTTATTATAAAACAAATTTATTTAATTATTTATTTTCCGCCAAATAACAACTTACATACTCGTACATAATAGGTGCCTGATCATCAACCCTTTAAAAACACCGTTAGTGGGGCTCTCCACACTTAGTTCGGAGGCGGCAAAGAGACCCAGACGACCGAGGGGCGCTCAAGAAACGAATTGTTAGAATATATTAAGCTATTTGTATTTATTAAGCTAGGAGGAGTTAGGAAAGAGATGTTATAGAGTAGAGACCATTGTAGTTCGAACATAATACACTAAAAGGGTCATGCAGTGCATATGTCGAACTACAACAGCTAAGGAACAGAGGACTAAAGTTTCGAGCATTCCTATTAGGAATGTTAAATTTTAAGCGTTTTAGTAAATGCTGGCTATCTACATCCCCGTTAATAAGGTTATGCAGAAAGACTACACCGAGCATTGTCCTACGATTTGTTAAGCTAGGTAAGTTTATAATTACTATTTATAAGTTTATAAGTCTACTATTATAAGATGGAAGGTAAAGATTTGCATCCCAGTTTAGACCTCTAAGTGAAAAAGTTAGGAAATTCTTTTGTAGGGATTCTATGCGGTCCTGATGTACTCCATATTGGTGACACCAGACACATGAACCGTACTCCAGTATAGGACGGAACAAATAAATGGATACATTTTTTGTATATATATGGGTTATTAAATTCTTTTGACCACCTTTTAATAAAACCAAGGACTCTTTCAGCCTTATTAACCATTAAGGAAATATGGTCGGTAAATTTAAGTTTGATGTCTAATAGGATGCCGAGATCATTAACCTGGGCTAATTTTTCTAAGGCAATCCCATTAATAAAATACGTATCTTGCAGAGGGCAAGAACGATTAAAAGACATATGGTGGCATTTTGATCCGTTAAGTATTAGATTATTAGATAATCACCATTTTTGATAGTTATCAAGGTCAGACTGAAGACTGCATTGGGCAGAGATGGATTTGTACTGAAGACAAAGCTTTACATCATCTGCATACATAAGAACTAGAGAGTTCGTTAAAGCAGGGGGCAACTCGTTTATAAAAAGCGTGAATAATAACGGGCCAAGATGACTTCCATGAGGGACGCCAGATGTAGCACGGATCAAACGGGACTGTATGTTTTTAAATAAGACTCTTTGTGTCCTTCCATCTAAGTAGCTGGAGATCCACGTTAAGAGGTCTATAGGAAAACCCAGCATATTAAGTTTACTCAACAAGAGTGAGTGATTAACTGAATCAAATGCTTTGCTGAAGTCTGTGTAAATTACATCGGTTTGATATCCCATACAAAAGCCATCTATGACAAAGGATGTCAACTCCAGTAAATTTGTGGTGTTGGAGCGAAGCTTAATAAAGCCATGCTGTCAGGGAGAGATAATCGAAGAGTATAGGTGTTGCAAATGAGGGCTAATTAATTTTTCGAATAACTTTGGAATTGCCCACAACTTAGAGATGCCTCTGTAGTTGGCAGCCTCGGACTTTTTCCCTTTTTTATGTAGGGGAATTATTAATGATACCTTCCACTTAAGGGGAAAAATCGAGGTTTCCAAAGTTGAAGTAAGTTGAAAAGAGGTTTGGACAGAGCCCTGGCACAGTATTGTAGCACACAGCCTGGTACTCCGTCGGGACCTGGCGAATAAATGGGTTTTACCCTTAAAAGATTAGATAATAAGTTGTTCTCAGAGAAAGACGGACAGAAAATAATATTTGCTACTTGAATGTTATATGCGTAAGGCTGATCTGTCAATTTAGGCGGAGCAAAAGTTGTTTGAAAAAATTCTGCGAATAGATCGGCAATGGCCTGCTCAGAGGTCGCAGAGGAATTTCGGCAGCGGTCAATTTAATTCCTATAACATTCAGCGTTATGCACGGTATATTCGACCGACTAGTAGGTATCTTGAGAAATCAACACTACTGCAGGTTTTTTTTATATATTAGTATGAACCTATTTTTCATATTTTTTAGGTTAGTGAGGCACCTTGTATACCAAGGAGGATTTGTTGAAGCGGACGAATATTTCCATGGCACACAGGAGTCAAAAAATATATTTAAAGTACAATAAAATTTTTCTCAAGTGACGTTAAGATTAGTGCATTCCAGAGTATCGCAAGAATCATATGTATCGATGAGGCTATTAAGTTTCTGAAAATCAGCTTTACGGAAGCAGCGAATCTTATTTGCCACGCATGGAGACATCATTCTACATTCTATGTCACCAAACTCTCGTGATTTCCATCTCCTCCACTGGAAACACCGATGTGTTTCATTTACTAGGACCTGTGGTATCATTTGGAGGGATACCACAGAGGACATATCAGACAATTGCTCATTTTCCTTGAGAAATTCGGTGGCGAATTGTTCTCAGTTCTAGCCCTTGGGGTGGCCAAAGATATGAGCGGCTGCGTTATTGACGGCTGAGTAGACTGAGGCGGATCACAATCAGCGGATTTCTTACGCTTAGGAGACTCAGTTAGAGGTGACGACTCGTCACCTTTTGTGTTATTGTATTTTATAAGTATTCTTTTAGGTATTTCCTTAAATTTTAAAAGTAGGTACAGTGATATACTTAATATTAAGAGACCCAGCGTTACAATTACAATTATTTTGTAAATCTGGTTTTCTTTATTTTGTTATAAAAATATTTATTTTCCTAATATTCCTTATCTTGCTAACTGCATTCCCATTTCCAGGTCTTCAATGTATTCTGCGAAATGTTCTAAATTAAAAACCAATAATTAAAGAATTTTTTCGTTTTCGTTGTATTCGAGTTTCTTGTTTTTTATATCGATGCCTTTGTTAACTGTTACGATTATATTATTTAGTTCGTTTACCTGTACACTGCAGTGCACTGTTTTAAGCTATTACATTGATTTTTTATACCCTTGCAGAGGGTATTATAATTATACCCTTGCAGAGGGTATTATAATTTTGTCCAAAAGTGTGCAACGCAGTGAAGGAGACATCTCCGACCCTATAAAGTATATATATTCTAGATCAGGATCACCTCCTGAGTTGATATGAGCATGTCCGTCTGTCCGTCTGTCCGTCTGTCCGTCTGTCCGTCGGTCCGTCTGTCCGTCTGTCTGTTTCTACGCAAACTAGTCTCTCAGTTTTAAAGCTATCGTCTTGAAACTTTGCACACACCCTTCTTTCCTTTGCACGCAGTATATAAGTCGGAACGGCCGGGATCGGCCGACTATATCCTATAGCTGCCATATAACTGATTGATCGAAAATTCTATAACTTTGGTGTTTTTGAAGTCACAGAGTTCAGATACTCACTGAGTACGAATGCGATTTTTGGCAAAATAATACGACCTACCAAAATTCAGAGGGATCGGCCGACTAAATCCTATAGCTGCCATATAAATGATTGATCGGAAATGCTATAACTTCAATGTTTTTAAAGTTAGAGTATGTTTTAGTTCGAATTGAGTATGAATGCTATTTTTAGCAAAATAATACAACATGCTAAATTTCATAAGGATCGGCCGACCCATTTTTCGTGTTTTTGAAGATAGAACCACTAACCATACAGCATATAGACAACCCATTTCATACAACGAAAATGGACGCAAAAATTTCTTGCGACAGGCCCCAGCAGGCCCCAGAGAGGATTTCTTACGCTCTCTTACTATAATATAAAAAATAATATCATTTCTTTCGTCATTTCATCAAATAACGAATACCCGAATATTGTTAGGGTAGCAAGCCTGAAAAGTAAGAAAAATCAAAATTTTGTGCGCTGGCTTCGAAACGAAATCGCACGCACACATACACCCGTGTATGTGAATGTGTGACACGCATACGTACAAAGATCAACCGAAGCGCAGGCCAACCTTCTTCATCGCGCTCCGTTTAGAGACTGAAAAACCGAAAACATTTAATGAGAGAATGAGCGTAACATGAACGAACGATGAGCGTAAGAGAGCGTAAGAAATCCTCTCTGGGGCCTGCTGGGGCCTGTCGCAAGAAATTTTTGCGTCCATTTTCGTTGTATGAAATGGGTTGTCTATATGCTGGTTGCACACTTTTGACCAAAATTATAATACCCTCTTCAAGGGTAAAGGATAAAAGGATAAAAACTAAAAATTCAATTAAATAATAATAATTAAATTTAAAAATTTTTAAACGGTGCATCCGTTGACAGTTGTTTTAAATAAATAATTGCCAAGCAATGAGCTCATTGAGCAACGATCTGAAGAACGGGCGTAGAAGCTCAGTGAACCAAAAAACCGGCATATACTCTTACTTTTCAACCCGCGATACGGAAATGGAAAAATCGGCGATTATGAGCAACTCGGCTCTACCGTCCACTGAAACCACTGCGACAGCGACAACTGCAGTTCAAAATACCGCGACGTCAACGACTACAGCGAGTACAAAAATAACAACTTCGGAAAGTATCAAAGCGGACCTGGCCACACAGACTGGAATGGATCGCTACATCCAAATTAGACGGCTGCTTATCCCGCAGAGTAATCCGGCAGACAATTAAATAAAAATTAACCGAATCCAGATGATCGTCGATGAACCAGGGAGATTTAACCAGCGCAAGACACCGCAAAAAACCCAAGCTTCCTACAATCTACTGTAGTATGCACATATATTGAATACCCACTGTACCAAGAGTACTTAAAGGGTGCGCACTGTAACACTTTGTTGCAATGTTTACACAATCCAAAGTTCCGGTCATAAACTCTAAGTGGCCGAAATATGAATCGATCGTTATTGCATAGCCCGCACACAGTGCTAGTGTCAGCATAATCGCACCCAAACCGTCTCTCTGCCGCCGCCTGCGAGCAGCGCTGCTACGAGACTTAGCCTTACTTAGACTTAAGAAATATTGTAAAAGAACAGAATCATTTTGAACGTTGGAGCGGCACCTCAGCTGCTCCTTCCAAATAAAGACCAACTAAAACCAATCCCCCTGGAGTTATCCTATCACATGGCGACCGTGACAGCGATGGAAGGACATCAAGGGATTAAAAGGATGTACCCAGGAGGATACCCAGGAGGATACCCAGGAGGATAATCAGAAAATCATTGGAAAATTACTGAAAATTACTGAAAAATTACTGGAGAATTACTGGAATATTACTGGAAAATGAAAAATAAATCGGCAAAAATCTGAGTGAGTAGAGTAAAAGCAATGGGCAATCGCGGAGGAGTCGCGAAAAAAAAAAAAAAAAAAAAGAGTAGCACACCTAAAGTGGCTACTCTACGTAAACACTCCACCTCCCGCGTGGGCTACAGCCCAAAAACTTCAAACAGAACTAGATTTTCTGAAAGAAGAATTATTAAACAAGAATCAAAGCCCAAAAATTGCCACCACTCACTCAGTATCGATTAAGAAAATTAATGAAAAAATAATAACAAAACCTCCACCACCAAAGCAATTACCAAAACTAAAAAAGACGTGCCCGAAGGATTGCCCTGGACCACTGGACAGCCCTCACTGCAACCAAACCTGTGCGAGGACCGGCACGCCTGAGTCCAAAAGGCCCCGGACAGCAGCAGCAGCAAATAGAGTGCGGGAATACGCCACCTCCTGCGCCACCGAGGGAACGTCAGCGTAGCCAAACCGGCGACGACCAGCTGACGTGGAAAAAAAAGGAAATCAACTGAGGAGAAATTTTTTTTTTACCCATGCACTGCGTTGCATAATTTTTTTTTATTGCACTGCGATGCATATTTTTTTTTTATACTATAATATTTTTTTGAAAAATTGAGCGGAACCTCTTTTGCCCAATTTGAAAGTATGGCCCGTATAGCTGTACAAATAATAGGTAGGAAAAAATGTTAGATAAGAAAAAAAAGACAAAATTTAGAAAATTTTTTTAAATTAAAGGAAAAAATACGACAAATCCCAAAAATTTATGTAAAATTTTAATGAAAGGAAAAAATAAATTCAAAAATAGCATAAATTCCTAAAATTTATGAAACATTTTAATACCCTTTTAATGAGAAGTAATAGCATAAGTAAAACAGATCAAATAAATGATTCTGACTATTACTTCCCAGAAAAATTAAGTTACATTGCAAAACATGACTCAGAGAAAAATATAATTGAAATTGGAAAAACAAAAACATATAAACTATCTAAAATGGGTTTAGTAGACACGAAAGTCGTAGATTCCACGGCAAATGTCGTTAATAAAATTGAACCAGGAAAAATCGATCTTCAAACAATTACAATATTGTTAATGATAATCGTCATTATAATGTTAGCAAGCGTTTTGCTAAAATTATATAAATTACACAACAAATGTTTAAAGAAAAAATTCCAGAGTCAAGCAAATGACCTGGACAAAATCTAAATAAAAAACCAAAAAAAAAACAAACAAAATTATTATACACAAATGTAAACACCTACAATCTAAGACAATGAAATAAAAGAAAATAAATATTAAAATATATTACGTAATTATCTCTACAAAAGTATGGCTAAACTAAAGGCATGGATTGGAAAAAATTGTACGAGGAGTTATCAATAATTAAAACAAATTTTGACAAATCGTACAAGTCCCTAACTCAGGTCCAGGTCTAACTCAGAAGAGCTTCCCAAAGTAAACCCCAAAATAGAAGATACAGATTTAAATAATCGTACTATTCCGGCGGTATACACTGATCTGGATAACTCTACAGATTCAGATACTTCGAGTGTCATAGAATACAAAATAGATAAATCCATCACAATGGCACAATCAAATATTGATTTTATTAATACAGCATCTAAGCTTATACAAGTTTTTGATGGTAAGGCTGAAAATTTAACAAGTTTCATTGATGCTTTACAAATAATACAATCAATAAAAGGCGAGCACGAAGAATTAGCTATTTCCATCATTAAAACAAAGCTAAAAGGTGTCGCCAGGAATCTAATCGGTAATGAAACAACAATTACTGAGGTGATTGCTAGACTAAGAAGCAACGTCAAAGGCGAAACTGTTGAGGTATTATCAGCGAAGCTGATGAATCTACAGCAGCGCAATAAAACTGCTAACCAATACACACAAGAAATTGAGCAGATGACAAAAGCCTTAGAAGGTGCATATATATCAGATGGTTTATCTTTAGAGCTAGCCAGGAATTATTCCATGCAGCATGCAGTCAAAGCAATGACTAAAAACTGCACAATCGATAAGGTAAAACTTATCATGCAAGCTGGAACATTCAGTACGATGAACGAAGCCGTTTCCAAATTCGTTAATAGTTGCACTGAAGCAGAGAAGAACTAGAAGAATACGACTTTACAGTCGAATATTTAAAGGGAAAAGATAATCATGTAGCCGATGCGTTATCAAGAATAACCATCAAAGATCTACAAAATATAACTGGAAATGTATTAAAAGTCACTACTAGATATCAAAGTAGACAAAAATTCCGCGCGGAAAATCAAGAACAAGAATTGCCAATGCAATCTTTAAATAAAGCTTCTAAGCCCAACGTATACGACGTCATAAGCAATGATGAAGTACGTAAAGTAGTGACCTTGCAGATAAAAAAAAGGCAGAAAAATTACTGCAAGATATGATGTTAGCGATTTATACACTAATGGAGTTATTGACTTAGATAAATTTTTCCAAAGGCTTGAAATGCAAGCCGGTATATATAAAATCAGCCTACTCAAAATGGCACCGTGGGAAAATATCTTTGAATATACTTCAATAGATAAATTTAAATTAATGGGCAATAAAATATTGAAAACATTAAGAGTAGCGCTACTCAACCCGGTGACCCAAATATCAAATTTAAAAGAAAAAGAAGCAATTTTGTCTACATTTCATGATGATCCAATTCAAGGAGGTCATACTGGCATATCAAAAACTTTGGCCAAAGTAAAAAGACACTATTACTGGAAAAGCATGTCTAAAGATATAACTGAGTACGTAAGAAAATGTCAAAAATGTCAGAAATCAAAAATAACTAAACACACAAAGACCCCTTTAACCATTACAGACACACCAATAAATGCTTTCGACAGAGTGATAGTGGACACTATTGGTCCACTGCCAAAATCAGAAAATGGCAATGAGTATGCAGTCACTTTAATATGTGATTTAACTAAGTATTTAGTTGCTATACCTGTTCCGAATAAAAATGCCAATACTGTCGCTAAAGCAATATTTGAATCTTTTATCCTGAAGTACGGTCCAATGAAGACGTTCATTACGGACATGGGAACAGAATATAAGAATTCGATTATAGACGACTTGTGCAAATATTTAAATGTTAAAAATATTACATCCTCAGCACACCACCACCAGACAGTTGGAACAATAGAAAGAAGTCATAGAACTTTCAATGAATACATACGATCTTACATATCGGTTGATAAAACTGATTGGGACGTATGGCTTCAATACTTTGTCTTCTGTTTCAACACGACCCCCTCTATGGCACATACATATTGTCCATATGAGCTAGTATTCGGTAAAACAAGTAATTTGCCAAAACATTTTAATAGCATAGATAGTGTAGAAGCACTATATAATATAGATGACTATGCTAAGGAGAGTAAGTATAGATTAGAAGTAGCCTATAAAAGAGCTAGAGTTATGTTAGAAGCAAATAAGAATAGAAATAAACTACTATACGATCATAAAGTAAGGGATATAGATATATCAGTAGGTGACAAAGTTTTATTAAAAAACGAGACAGGTCATAAGTTAGATCCTAAATATACAGGTCCGTATATAGTAACGGAAATAGGAGATAGAGATAACATAGTAATAGCAAATAATAAACATAAAAAACAAAAAGTTCATAAGGATAGATTAAAAATCTTTATTTCATAAATTGCACTTAGTATAGCCATGCAAAAAACACACATACATAGATAAATAAATACACATATTCTTTTAATAATTTCATTTTCTATGATTCTAACCACATAAAACAAAACAAAAAAAAAAAAGAAGATGTATTAATTAGAAATTTTTATTATAAAAATAACTTCATTATATTACGTTATTTTTCAAAAGGAGGGAGATGTAGTATGCACATATATTGAATACCCACTGTACCAAGAGTACTTAAAGGGTGCGCACTGTAACACTTTGTTGCAATGTTTACACAATCCAAAGTTCCGGTCATAAACTCTAAGTGGCCGAAATATGAATCGATCGTTATTGCATAGCCCGCACACAGTGCTAGTGTCAGCATAATCGCACCCAAACCGTCTCTCTGCCGCCGCCTGCGAGCAGCGCTGCTACGAGACTTAGCCTTACTTAGACTTAAGAAATATTGTAAAAGAACAGAATCATTTTGAACGTTGGAGCGGCACCTCAGCTGCTCCTTCCAAATAAAGACCAACTAAAACCAATCCCCCTGGAGTTATCCTATCACACTACCGGTGTTTTCCTCCACCGGAAACACCGAAGTGTTTCATTTACTAGGACCTGTGGTATCATTTGGAGGGATACCACAGAGGACATATCAGACAATTGCTCATTTTCCTTGAGAAATTCGGACGGCGAATTGTTCTCAGTTCTAGCCCTTGGGGTGGCCAAAGATATGAGCGGCTGCGTTATTGACGGCTGAGTAGACTGAGGCGGATCACAATCAGCGGATTTCTTACGCTTAGGAGACTCAGTTAGTAGCTGAAGGCTGCTAAACTGAGTGTCAAGCCCACAGAGTTGGTCATTGACTTTAGGAAAACCAGCGATCAAGTCTTTAAATCCATTCTTGGCCTGTCTCATGAACGACCTCATTTCACCTTGGACAGCACGACAATTTTCACAACAATAATGTATACCAGACCTACGGGAAATGGCATCCGAAACTGAGGCAGTGAACCCGGCACACTTGGCGTGTACGACGTTTTCACATAGCCAGTAATGGATGGTAGGCTGGGATGAGGGAATTGTCTTGTTACAAGACTTCTTAGCACAGACAAGTTTAAATTGCATATTTTTCAATAAATAAAACAAACACTGTGCCAAATAGGAAGCCGAAGCGGGAGCTTTGGAGAGTGCAAAGGAAAAATGCAGAAATACAGATAAGACGGGGAAGAAGCAGAGCTGAGCTATGCTTGGAATTGAATTTAGACAAATTATTAATTCGACTCCAAATATACCACAGCGCTCGAGAAGCGATACGGTTTACGCTTAAGATTCTCAATATATTCGATTCACAAGTAAGTAAACACCGGTTTACCAATATTTATCATAAAAGCAGTGCGCACAAAAAAATACGACCGCTCCCTTAAGAGAAAGAGAGGGAATTGACTTTGCATCGGAGAATCACAGTGAAAGAGTCTGTTTAGTCTGCGGGGACGCCCACAACTCCACTTACTGCACTACAAACAAGGACAGTACCGTGAAGAAATGTGGAAGCTGCGGAGGCAACCATACGGCAAACTATAGAGGATGTATGGTGTAAAAGGAATTAATAAGTCGCATGCGTCAAGCGACCGCAACGCGAACCAAAATCCACAGAATGCGTACATTGCGCCAAAAACTACACCAGACGTCTTTTTCGCCAAAGCTGCGAGGTCCTCATTCGGTCCCTCAATCACCACCAACGGCTTTTTCTATGCCGATGCTCTACGATCTAGAATAAAAAACCCAATTCAGCCTAATTCACAAACGAAAACTATGATGCTTACTCTCCAACAAAAAATAATGGAGCTTATGTCATTCATGAAAACGACCATGCAAACACTTGTTCAAAACCAGAACATCAAAACCGAAAAAAATACTACAAATACAATCAGCAAATGGAACAGCTTGTGCGAGAAAAGAGGCGCACGATTAACCGCCTCAGCAGTTACCCTCGGTCCACCACAGAAACACTCACGGCAGCGAAGCAATTAACAGCGAAAGTACCGCCCCAGCAATATTCTCGGCGGCCCATCGATCGAACGGTCAGCTATCGGCAAGTGTCGGCAGACGTTGTAGTTGTCGTTGTTTTAGGGCATCTTCGATTATTTTTCCTTCGTCATTATTGCTGTCCTCATAAGTGCCAATTAATTGGATATACTTTTCCGCAAGTTATAATTATGACAACATAATTTATGACGACTCAATCCGAATCTGAAGAAAGAATTCAGGCCAAAATGGTATTAATGTATCTACCTTTAAACGGTTCCTAATTTTAGTTTTCATCGAGTTTACTTGGGTAAAAACTCTCTCCACCTCAGCATTTGGCTGAGAGCAAACTTCACTAGATCCTCTTAGGGGTTGTTGCCTTCAAAATCCCGATACCTTTTCACTTCTGACCAAAATTATAAAGTTTTTCCATATTTTCAAAATTATTTTGCTTTTAATCTCAGAATGTATGAAAATACATTTAAAATAAGCAATTAATATTAAAAATCGAAATTAAATTCAAAAAAAAGATTTAAAAGCCAGATCTAAAAAAATTTAGACAGATTTCAGGTATGCGGATGGTTTTAAAATTTTTCCGAATGAAGCGTTAAAAACAGGAAAGATCTGTCCGAAAAAAGGACAAATTGGCATCACTGTTGCAGACCCCCAGTCGAGTTGGCAGGTTTTGTCGACAAGTTCGAGCAAATACAAAAGTAGGCATACAGAAGCAGGAATGAGTGGTTCGGTCGGTTCAGATACAATGGGACGATGATGCAGCGGGCTAGGTATTAGAGGAAAAGATTTATAATTCTTATAAGGTATTTTCTTCGTATTGTATTACGAAGCCGCATGTATTAGGCGGCGCACTGTATTGCACAGAGCGGCCGTTTAGCACGAGAGGGAGGTAAAGTACTATTAACAATTAAAGATTAATATTAATTAGTATCGATTACGCTTTCACTTGTATTAGGCGGCAAACTGTAAAACAGTAAGCGGCCGCTTAGCAAGGGGAAGTATTAATACGATGGAAATAATAAAAGAATAAAGTCATATATGTATATCATGTCATATATATCAAAATAAAAAAAATGGAAAAAAATTTTGTAAGTAAAGATATGAGACTATTTACATGTATTAGGCGATACACTGTAACGAACAGGGTAGACGTTTAGCACGGGGATGGTCAAAACATGAAAATAGAGAACAATACCCCGATGGCAATGACTGTCCGCATTTGGTTGCGGAATCGCGCAGCAGATCAACTAGTTTCAGCATGATGGGTAACAAGGACTTGAAGACGATGAATAAATAAATAAGCAATAAATAAACACATTTTTCTTAACAAAGAAACCAGATGAAACATCATTGTTACTATTTAAAAATCAATTTGAGAGGAAAAAGTACTTATTTTAAACTAATTCCAGAACTCCATTCCACCACCCGGAAACTCACGGATCTACACACTCAAAGAAACAAGGCACGAATAATACAATTAAATACCCATTAGCTTAGAAATACACTCAAGCTTAGACCTACAGAAATGGCGACAAAAGCAATGAGACGTCTCAACGTCTTGGCAATAGTATTGATTAACTATTTTAAGGACAAGGGATCGGAGCAGGATTTGATTATGAAATTGACCCATATTAGGGAGAAGCAGCTAGAATTGGAGGCCTTATATACCAAAATCATGACTCTGAAGAAGGCCCTAGTGAGTATGGCCAAGTCCAGTGAGCAAGGCGTGTTGTTGAAGGGCGAGAAGACCAAATGGTATAAGAAAATGGCCTTAAACGCCTTTGTGTCAGCCATAAGAGGACCGATAGGGGTAACTATCACAAACATGGGGGTGACTAATATAGCTAAGGCTTATGAAATAGCCTGCAGAGAAAAAAATTTTGGTACCTTAGTGGAAACTAGACATCTGCATGATTACATTCGAAACATATGTCTCAAAGAATACTTTCGAAAGGAATAGAATGGAGTGAAAGGAATGTTAGAAATGAAATGTCATGAATGAGTACAAGTTTGTGTTCCTCTCATAATTTGACAGGTCAAACTAAATGAAATAGAATGAACCATGAGACAATTATACAAGGTAGACCATTCGGCTGACAAATCGTTCGGGTTTTGGTTCTTTAATGTCAGTGAGTGCCTACTTGTCAAACTGATAGGTGATAAACATAAAAAATTAATGTTAGTGTATTAGTGTTAGTATTAGTGTAAACATAAAAAAATTTTATTTTAAGATCCCTTCAGTACCAAAATTCCTTCCCCGACTTTTCCTGGCGACATGTTCAAAAAACAAAAACAAATTGCATGGGCTTCGTTTACTCAAGTCCGAAACGAAAGGGGAAACGAAACTCCTACCTGCTTTCGGTTTTCGACGATGATTCTCGAAGCTTCTACGTCATATTTTCGATGCAGCGGCACGCGACATAGAGACAATTAGAGAGATGTAGATGGAGGGAAGGGCGAGAAAAAAATATTTGTCGAAAACCAAATGAATGGAAGCGACGTCAGAATACCCTTTTTAAAATATGTTGAAATATTTATATATATTTAAGATTATATTTAATTAATTTTTTTATCTAATAATATGGTATATTGAAATGTATTAATAATTGGCTTTAGGCAAAGCCAAAATGTTAATTTTTGATTATTTGCCTTGTGCGATTCTAATTACAAGGCAGCGCGTTTGTCGACTTTACCCTGGCACGCGCCAGAATTATCGGTTTCGTCTTGTCTCTCCCCTCCTCTTGCCTCTCCCCCTTCAAGTTGCACATAAACCACACGCGTTTGTTGAGTTTAAGTGAAAGTTTTTAAAAAAGTTGAAGTGACTAAATAACTAATTCTGGTGAGTAGTGCATACATATAATGAAGTTATTTATTAAATACCGAGCGGCCGTTCAATATATGTACATATATTTATTAAACGGCATTAGCCGCTTGTACATATTATGTTATTATTTATTTATTTATTTATTCCTTCCCAAATTTTTATGGAGTTTTGATCGGTATGTATTTTAATTACAAATAATGTAAGCAATATAGTCACATATGACTATAACTACAACTATTACTATTCTAATGCCCTTAATAGGTTACTATTATATACATACTCATACATACAAGATTAGAGATAAGATCCACTGTAATTAGACTTTAAGATCTTTCTGATCGCTGCTAAGAAGTAGTTGAATTTAGACCGTACAAGAGTTCGGACGTAATAATAAAGTCATACTGAGAGTCTAGCAACCTTCAACTAGCAATTGAGCCATCTAAACATCATCTCATTTTATAATCGACTTCGGACCCGGCTGAAATAGATCCTGGTCCCAAAAGATCGAAGAAGATCTGGCACGTGTGGGACATCTACTAAACTGGGTCCAAGCATCGACATAACTGGCGACGAGGACTAATAAAAAATTAAACCATCCGTTCGGAATTAAATTCCAAAAAACATCACTAACACGCGTATTAAACATACGAAATACGACCAGAGAAGTCCGTAAATAGCGGCTCAAGCATAATCAATAAAGCCAGCCTAATCAGCACATAAAATAACGGCTCTACCCTTATCTGATCGGTTCACCATTTTTTGTTCAGACCGAGCTTTGGCAATCATCATCACCGCCGTCGCTTATCTTACCCTACAGAGACTGCCGCGTTGGACAATGCATACAATCTAAAATAAATCATCGTTCTGCATTATATTTTGCGGGAGCTGTACTTTTCTAAAAGACTGCTGCGTTGGAGCTTTATTACCTTCACACACCACCGTTCTTTATTTGCTTTACACTACCCGCAGACCCTCACTATTCTAAAGTAAGCTAATAACTTTACACTTTACTAACATACATACAAAAAAAAAAAAAAAATGAATACCGAATCAGTTGCATCGTTTAATCTATATTTAAATTGTATACAAAATATTAAAGATTTTAATGGATCAGATAAAAACCAGCTCCCAGATTTCATAAATCAAATTAATGACTTAATTCCAACCTTTGAAAGTTTTGATGAACAATCAAAAACCTTTTTACTTAATTACATAAAAAACAAATCCATTGAATTAGTAAGACCCGTTTTTCATAGATACGGAAACAATAGATCCTGGAACCAATTAAAAGAGATTTTGATAAAACATTTTGAGGAAAAAGAGAGTAGCGATGTATTAATGGATACCCTAAAATTATGTAGAATAGATTCCACAATAGAGTAATATTACAATAAAATTAATGAAATTGCTAGTAGAATACATAACCGAATATTGACACCCTCTAACGAGCCATTTAGTACAGAGGAAGTTAATAGGATATCACTTAGAATATTTAGGGACAATCTTCCCTAACCTACTAAAACAATGATTTTTGCTAGGAATCCGCAGTCATTAGACGACGCATACAAAATTATCGAAGACGCTCGCCACCAAAATTATACACTCTATGGGCCCATTCGAAAACAGTTGTATAATACAACTCCCTTTAGAACAAACTTCAGTAATGATAATTATAATCGAAATAACCCAATCCAAAATGAATATCAGAACCAACCACGGGCATACTGCTAATCCAAACACTAACTCTCGAATGTCCTACAATACCATCCAATCGCAACAACTAGTTAATTATAACCCTAACAACGATACTCCACCAGCTCCCATGGATGTAGGCCAGATTAATACAAATTTTCAATTAAAGGACCATCAAGATTACCCTACATAAAAATTTAATCCTCCGAAAGAGACCTGCTATTCATTATTGATACTGGAGCGGATTTCAGTATCATCAATGAAAATGTCTGCCACCCGAAGTGGAAAACTAAAATCGATGCCCAAGTAAAAGCAATGGGAAACATTATTAAAATACAAAAACTTTGTAGATTCCCTTCATTCAAAGAATTTCGAATAAAAAATTACAGGTGTGAGTTCTTGGAATACAACTTTCACGACCATTTCAACGGTATAATTGGAGGAAATATATTGAACGATTTAAATGCAATCATAAATTACGGAAAAAATAAAATGATTTTAAATAATGTAAGCCTGAAGTTATACACACCCAAAACTCAACACTAAAAACTTTACAGCTAATGTAAGTCAATTTATGAGGCAAGAACATCTTTATTATAATTCTCAGAACCAGCTTAGCACTATTCTTAAACGATTCGAAAATAGTTTATATAAAGATTGAGACAACTTAACATTTACAAGCGTAATTAAACATAACATATCCACAAAAAATGAGATACCTGTCTATTCAAAAGCGTATAGGTACCCCGAAGCTCATAAGGACGAGGTAAATAAACAAATAAACGAAATGCTAAAACAAGTAATAATAAGGCATTCAGATAGTCCATATACCAGTCCCCTATGGGTTGTCCAAAAAAAGTAGACCTTTCTAACCAACAGAAATGGAGGCTGGTCATTGATTATAGGAAATTGAACTCTCAAACAATCGAAGATCGATATCCTATCCCTAGCATTGACGAAATATTTCACAAATTAGGCGGATGCAAAATCTTTTCTTCGCTCGACCTGCTAAAAGGGTTCTACCAAATAGAAATGAATGAACGCGATATTTCGAAGACAGCTTTTTCTACCGCTAACGGACATTATGAGTTTTTGCGAATGCCTTTTGGCCTTCGAAATGCACCACCAACATTCCAAAAACTTATGAACCACTTGCTTCGACCCTTCGAACATTTCTGCCTCGTATACATGGACGACATTCTTATTTTTTCGAAAACAATCGAAGAACATATTTAACATCTAAATAAAATATTAAAATGTCTCGCCGATGCTAACTTGAAACTTCAAATTGACAAATGTGAGTTTGCCAAATGCGAAATATAGTTTTTAGGACACGTTCTTAATGGAGACGGGCTAAAACCAAGCTCAAAGAAAGTCGAGGCAATCGATAAAATAAAACATCCATCGACACAAAAACAAATTAAAAGTTTTTTGGCAATTACCAGCTATTTAAGAAGATACATCAAAGACTATTCTAAAATTGCAAAACATTTAATAAAATACTTGAAAAAAAAATCCCAAAAAAATACAAAAGATTTAGAATTTATAGAAGCATTTGAAAAATTTAAACTATTAATAAAAAGTGACCCAATTGTAGTCTACCCCGACTTTAAAAAGCAGTTTACACTTATTACAGATGCCAGCAACTATGCCTTGGGAGCGGTTCTCATGCAGGATAAAAAAGTTATATGCTATGCTAGTCGTACTTTGAAAACTCATGAACATAACTACAGCACGATAGAAAAAGAATTATTAGCTTTTTTCTGGGGAATTAAACATTTTCATTACTACTTGTATGGGAGAAGATTTATAGTTAAAACTGACCACCGCCCACTAGTATGGCTTAACAATTTAAAATAACCTAACCTAAAGCTGCAAAGGTGGAAAATTCAATTGAACGAATATGATTTCGAAATTGAATTCATAAAAGGGAAAGAAAACGTGTTAGCGGATGGACTTGGTAGAATCTGCGATCACAATACACCCTTAAATAGTCCCGAAATAGATCAAAGCTTTTCTATAAACTTAAATGAAACCGATATATTTATGGGCGAACTTATAAATCCAATACAATCTCAAAAAGAAAACAATGAACCAACCTATGACTTCTCCTCAGATCTAATAAATTTGTTTTCAAGGCAATCGTCAAATTATGAAACCATTCACAGTGCTCAGTCAGACTACTTAAACTATATACGAAATACAGAAAACCCTTTTAACATATACAAATTACAAATTGTACTGGAAAAATCAGATAAGGAATTAAGAACCATTAAAATCTTGTATAAAAAGAAAATAAGACATATTATACAAACAAATGGCAATAACTCAGATTTATTAGAGATAATACGAGACATTCTACCTGAAAAAGGTAGTTATATAAACCTTTTGTAAAGACATAAATCTGTATGTAAAATTCCAGGAATGCTATAGACAATTTTTTGCTTCCAACGTTAATATAAAGGTAATAAGATCATTTTCACTTCTTAAAGATATTACAGATAAGGAAGAAATTTTAAAAATAATCGACGAGGAACATTTAAGAAACAACCATAGGGGTATCAACGAAATTTTTTCAGAAATAAAAAAGATATATTATTATCCTAACCTTCAGAAAGAAATTCAAAAATAAGTCAATAACTGTAAAATATGCCACTTAGCCAAGTACGATCGAAACCCAACAAAATATAAGCTAAACATAACCGATACTCCTCAACACAACGAAATAATCCACATGGATTTCCTTCTGGTTTCCATCTGGTTTCCTATGCGAAACACCATGTACATATCTGACCACCATCGACAAATTGACAAAGTATGCTACTGCACATTATCTTAAAGATAGATCGTGGATATCTCTTTTGAAAGCATTAAGAGATAGGATACAAAACTTAGGTAAGCCCAAACTGATTATAACAGACAATGAATTTAATATAAACTGTATAAAACAGTTTCTGCTAGACAACAATATAAACATACATTATACGACCCCCTATAAAAAAACAGGAAACTCAGATATAGAAAGACTACACTTAACATTAAATGAACATATTCGATTGTTTAACGCAGATGATAAAAATAAAAATACAATTCAAAACAAAGTATATCAAGCAATTATCCACTATAATAATACAATCGACTCTACCACAAAATATAGACCAATAGATATTATAAACCATTTACTAAGTTCAGAACAACTTCAGGATCTCTCAGAAATTATTAAGCAACATACGGAACAATTAAATGTAAAGAATAATAGTACCGATAAGGATAATTTTATGAGCGACTATGTAAAAAAAATAATAAAGTTGGTAAGTCTAGACCTAAGTATAAACTATCTCAAAACTACCATCAAGATGGAAATTACCTAATATCAAATGACAATACAAACAAGAAAATTTTCACGGATCAAGTTAAAAGAAAATTCAAATTCCAAAATTAAAATTAAGAAAAAACATGTATATTAACAATTTATTGAACGTATGTATATGTATGACAATTATTTACTATTCATCAATTAATATTGCCGAAACTTGTCGGGGGGGAGTCACATATGACTATAACTATAACTACAACTATTACTATTCTAATGCCCTTAATTGTAACCTAAACATACATACAAGATTAGAGATAAGATCCACTGTAATTAGACTTTAAGATCTTTCTGATCGCTGCTAAGAAGTAGTTGAGTTTAGACCGTACAAGAGTTCGGACGTAATAATAAAGTCATACTGAGAGTCTAGCAACCTTCAACTAGCAATTGAGCCATGTAAACATCATCTCAATTTAAAATCGACCCCAGGGATTCCCAGGGGTTTTTCCTCCAAGATTCCTCAGAGTATACCCCAGGGATTCCCAGAGGTTTTTCCTCAAAGATTCCTCAGAGTATACCCCAGGGATTCCCTGGAATATACTGATTGTCGATTGAATATTTTCCTGGTCAGCACATCTACTTGCCAGGTTTATGATATAACCATGCTTATCACCTCAGTGGCAATAGCAGAGGTGGCTGTGCAGTTATTATAAAGGATTCCCTAAGTCACATCCCGCTGCCCTTCGCCTCTAGCAACGACAATCAGATAGCGAGCGTGCAATTACAGACTTCGGAAGGGAATGTCACATTAGTAGCGATAAATCTACCTCCAGCAGAAACATGGGTTCAATCAGAATTTGAATCCTTGCTGGCCGGATTTGGAAGTAATTTCATTGCTGGCGGTGATTCAAACGCCAAATATGCATGGTGGGAAAATCACGATCCTGTAGAAGGGGTAAGCTGTTGCAAGAAGTCATTAAAAATGGGCATTACCAAGTACTTGCCACAGGTGAACCCACTTTTTACTCATATAGCCAACTATTACGGTATAAGGCTCAGCCCACCTGAAAATAAGTGTGCCTTAATATGAAATGAGTCTGCCTGCTAACCCTGTAAGGTAAACTTTCGCCAAAGAAAACTCCTGGTGAAGACCTTTTGGACAACAGGACGATCCGACTTTTACTGAATCAAGCCTTGCAATTCCTGGTGACGTTGTTCAACAGCGTACTAACTGTTGGACACTATCCAAAACTTTGGAAATCGGCAAACATAAATATGATCCCAAAACCAGGAAAATCGACAACTGACGTGGACTCATACAGGCCCATTAGTAAAGACTATAAATAAAAGACTGAGTTTTAAGAAATCGGAACCCATGGGAATACGATATTAACAGCATGGTTTAAGACCGATCCCCTGCAGCATAAAAAAATTCATACGTGGTGCGTTTATTGCACTTAAGAAAGGGTCACATAGCATGTCAGCGTGCAGTCCATAGATAAGTGTTTTTAAATAGATGTAAGAATTTCATGTATTTTTCCTAATAGAGAATTGTAAGAAGTAAAAACAGTTTCGAAACGGCACTCATTGGAGTTAATCCGATGTTTGCGATATATATCCGGTTTCAACTGCAAGGGTATATCAACTTCGGCTCCGGCTGAAGTTAGCTTTCCTTTATTTTTTTATTTTCTTTTTATTTTCTGGTTTATTTATAAAAATATTTCATTCTACCCTTGCAGAGGGTATTATAATGTTGGTCAAAAGTGTGCAACGCAGTGAAGGAGTCATCTCCGGCCCTATAAAGTATATATATTCTTCATCAGGATTGTTTAGGTTAGGGGCCGTTGTGCCGCTCAGCTGAACTTAAGAGAGCATCCGCGCTGAAAAGCGCACCCGCGCTTAAAAGCTCATCCTTGCTGAAGAGCGCATCCGCGCTCGCCTCTCTATGCATTCTTCCTCTCTCGTCGGCCGTCGTCGATCGTCCGCTCTGGTTTATATTTACGTTTAGCGTTTAGGCTTTCTAAGTTAAGTTCAGTAATCTCTTGTAAGCAGCCCAATAAAGCTGACCGCGTTAAATTCACTGAAAGACGGCCCCGACTTTTTAATTTAAAATTTCAACTTTTCTGGAATCTTTGGTGGCAGCAGCGCCCCCTACAAACATTAGTCCTTCGAGCCGGATATCCTGGATATTTTGGGTATTTGGATATATTCTACCAGCAGTTCTCGGCATTGTTCCGCCAAAAGATAAGTACATTTTTCCGTCTCCGTCTCTCTGCCGGTCTTCAGCAGTGATCCGAACATTAAATTTCGTTCACACTGCTGCAAGATTGTTTTTCCCTCCGTGTCAACTCCAAGTCCGAATTTTCCGACACAACGGCAGTTTGCGATTTTCTACTCTTCGTCTGCAAATTCTGAAAATTTTTCCATTCGTCTCCGTTTGTGTGATGCCCATATTCCTCGCCGTTTTCGGCCTCTCCGTTATCCATTCGCTTGCCAACGGTCGAGGCATATGAGCATCCGTACACACACATACACACATACATATTTTGTTTTTGTGCAAATAATCCGCAAAAAACTCGCAAGTGAACAGTGAAATTGTGTGGTGACAAAAAGAAGGCATAATTAATATTGGCCAGCCAGTGTGAATTAGTTCCGGAAATTTCAAAATTTACCGAACAGTCCGCCGCTGTCGTAATATTTGTTTCTTTTCTTCCCCAATCAGTGTCATTTTTTACACCACATAACTTCTCTATTCCCCCCGTTATACAGTCCACTTATCAACGCTCCACTGTGCCAACATTGCCCACATGCCCTTACATATGTATGTATATCCGTACCTGCATGCATGTGCATATTTTTCCAAATATTTTCTGACTCCAATTTCAGGAAATATATAACCGATGAAAATTAACATATACAGTCCACTTATCGACGCTCCACTGTGCCAACATATGCCCACATGCCCTTACATATATCCGTACCTGCATGCATGTCCATATATCTCCAAATATTTTCTGCCTCCAATTTCAGGAAATATATAACCAATAAAATTTAACATATGCAGTCCACTTATCGACGTTCCACTGTGCCATCATATGCCCTACATGCCCTTGCCCTACTTGCATGCGCGCCCATATATTTCCATGTCTGCCTCCAATTTCAGGAAATATATAACGAAATAAATTGAAACAAAAAAAAATCAATTAATTATAAACTTATATATATCCACTAAAATTTATTTAATTCTTATTTTCCGTCCGAGCAAAGTGCCAGGTTTTTTAATTCACCTTTCCGGCCACTCAATAATTAAAGTCGAAAATTTAATTATCGAAAAATTATAATTAAATAATTTAATTGTCGATCTTCTGTCTGAATCGAGCCGCGGTTTCAATTCCACCGTTCCTGCTTCGTGATAATTAACCTCAATTGATTAAAACTTGAGATTTTCAACTCCACCCTTCTGGCTCCATAATAATTAAATCCGCCAATTAGGCAAAAATTAATTATTTATTTTTTTTGTGTTAAATCCAAGCAAAGGTCAAGTGCACCTTTCCGGCTCCGCAAATGCGAAAATAGTTAGGAATTCAATATTTACGTACGAGCCATACTGGTCGAAATATACATATATAGACAGTCATCAATTTTTTTTTCCGAACGAGCACGAATTTTCCGGTACGTGTCCATTTTCCGTCCCTCTAACGCTGCTTCTACTCCGCATCAGGCAACATCCGCCTAGAATCTCAACAAACCTCGTCCCCTTTGGTTCTTTTTGGGTTCCTGATGTTTTCTTCCACGTTCGAATTGTGCCGCATACGACGTTCCTTTCGACAACGGCGCTACTACTTCTCACTTGTGCCTTGCATTTTATTTCATCCGCGATCTCACCGTTCTCACCACATTAGTGTGACAACCCACCGCTTCGTACGAGGCACCTACTGCGCAAGTCAGTCGACAAGCGCTGACCAGCGAGAATGCTCACGGGAGACGACAAAAAGCCACGTCCGATCCCAACCATCCGTTTGGACAGATCTCAATCCGCTTCACCGCGGACGCCTCTTTTAAAGCTTAAGGTGTCCAGTGCCATTCCAAGGGAGTGACGAATCCGTCAAGACAATCCACGGTCCTTCACAGAGGCATACTCGCTCCGTTGCGAAAATGGCTCAAAGTGCGGTCGAAGTGGCGCTGAAAAAGTTCATCGCCACAACAGATCGAATTAGTCAATTTGAAGCTAACATAAATACTCCGGGCGCCAGAAAAACGGAAATTGGATCCCAATACATGTGCGAAGTCCATCGGGACCAAATTCGGGCACTGTGGGAGAAGGTGGAAAAGAGCTATGAGAGCTGCTACGATTTGCTAGCCGTTTCAGACGACAATGCGGCCACTTCGACAGTGCTGGAATCGAAGTACAGCTACTGTTACTCCGTCCATTCGAGGTGTATTGCCCAGCTTCAGGAGAAAATTGCCTCCCAATCTACTCAGACTTCCGTCAATGTACACACGCTCGCGTCTACAGGCTGCCGGTTACCTCCGGTGGATACCAAGGTCTTCGCGGGTTATTATCTTCGGTGGCCCACCTTCAAAGACTTATTTACGGCCATTTACATCCAAAACTCGCGGCTTACCCCCGTACAGAAGTTGTTCCACTTACTGTCCAAAACAAGTGTCAAAAACCCCAACGCCATTGTTTCTAAGGCTTCGCTTACCCATGAGGGGTTTGACGCCTCGTGGCAAAGCCTCACAGACCGCTTTGAGAACCGGCGACTATTGGTCAACAGCCAGTTGAAAATCCTCTTCAACATCCAGGCTATTTCTTAAGAGTCCGGGGTCGCGCTGAAGGAGCTGCAAGCCACCATTCAGAGTTGTCTGACAGCCCTAGCAATGTCCGCCATCAATGTTGAGGCTTGGGACTGCCTCCTGGTGTTTATGATTTCGTCAAGGCTCCCCAAGCTCACACTTTCTATGTGGGAGCAATCCGTCCATAATAAGGCCGAAATTCCAACATGGAAGGAATTAGACAACTTCCTGACAGAGCGCCATCGCACTCTAGAGGCAATCGACGACGTCAGGCCTAGTGGCTCCGGGCAACTTCCGCCAAGGTCGGGAATTCCTATTGCCCCTGCTCGGAGGCTCAATTCATACGAGACTCGAGTGGTTCCGGGCCCCAAGGGTTGCGATCTCTGTCCCAATCCCCATTCGCTTGTGTCCGCGGTTCCTGGAAATGGACGTAAATGGTAAACTACATAAGGAGAAATCAGTTATGTTTAAACTGTTTTGCCCGAGGACACCAGCAGCGACACTGCACGACTGTTCAACCTCGTCAAGCCTCCTTTCAAGACGATTCAAGCCAAAGTTTCCGGCCATAATCAGACCATTTCCGCGCAGTCTACTAAATTGTGCCATTTCTCCATTCGGTCGCCGTCTAGACCCGGGCTGCAATCAGAGACTGCGGCCTACGTTCTTCCGCAGTTGGCAGGAAATCTGCGATCCTACCCGATTCCGCAGGGTCGTCTCAAGGGGCTGCCCGACATTCCCCTGGCGGACCCCAACTTCTTTGAGAGCTCCCAAGTCGATGTGTTAATAGGAGCTGACATTCTTCCGTCCATTCTCCTCGGTAATTCCAAGGCTAACATCTGCGGATCGCTTCCCGGTCAGGAGACCATTTTTGGATGAGTGCTGACCGGCCCATTATCTCCAGTCAACCCCCGCAGCGTCTCTGTTTTTTCCGCACGAGTTGCCCGCAGCCTCGGTGACTCACTGGATCAGGGAGAGGTGCCCACACGGATCAGTTCGGAATCGGATTCAGGTTGCGAGCACAATTCTGTCTCGAGTCCTTCTTTAATACATCGTAACATCGCATCACGCTGCACGGTGGCAATCAGCTGATGATCCGTCTGATCCGGGCCAAATTCTGGATTGCAAGATCATATTCAGCACGATGTCGCCACGCCCACGCAACGCCCAGTCACTGGAGAGCAGATGTACTCGAGGTACACAATCCTACCGATACCGAGTCTGCAATGGGATCCATCCATTGAAGAAGTGTCGGCGCTTCCTACGTCTTAGTGCCGAGGAGCGGCTCCGAGCGGTTCTCGCTAACCGCTATTGTTCGGGCTGCCTGGCCCACGAGCACTCCGACGGATCCTATCGGCGTGGAGACGGCTGTAAGACGTGTGGTCAGGATCACCATACGCTGCTGCACCCCGTGACCAAGGAGCACCGGTCACCGCCCGCGGGAGACAGTACACGGGGTGTCTCGCTCTCTCGTCGGCCGTCATCCGCCAACTCCCGGCGCGGTTCGGGTGCTTCTCGCCCTGCGTCCGCCATTTTTCGGCATTCCCAAACCGATCCACGGACGCCGACTTCCCGGCACTCTTTTATAACTCCTCGGCATTCTTCCGCCACTAGCCGGCAGCCGTCAAGTGCTCCACTGCATTCGTCCGCCACTCATCGGGTGCCGTCCACCGCTGCTCCGCCCGCGTCATCCGCAATTTTCCGCCTCTCCTCGAGGGCCCTCGCAGGACGCGGTCGCTGCGCCCACCCTATCGTCGCTGCTGAACCGGAACAGCGTCAACACCGGGACCCGGATCTTCGACACGGAGGCCTTCATCGACCCGTGTACGCCCTCTAGCTGCAGTGACGCATAGCTAGCGACGAGGGATCTGTTGCAACCCGAGCGATTGCAAGGGGGGGAGAATGTTTAGGTGAGGGGCCGTTGTGCCGCTCAGCTGAACTTAAGAGCGCATCCGTGCTGAAGAGCGCATCTCGCCCCTCTATGCATTCTTCCTCTCTCGTCGGCCGTCGTCAATCGTCCGCTCTGGTTTATATTTACGTTTAGCGTTTAGGCTTTCTAAGTTAAGTTCAGTAATCTCTTGTAAGCAGCCCAATAAAACTGACCGCGATAAATTCACTGAAAGACGCCCCGACTTTTTAATTCAAAATTTCAACTTTTCTGGAATCTTTGGCGGCAGCAGTGCCCCCCTACAAACAAGGATCACCTCCTGAGTTGATATGAGTATGTCCGTCTGTCTGTCTGTTTCTACGCGACTAGTCTCTCAGTTTTAAAGCTATCGTCTTGCACACACCCTTATTTTATTTGCACGCAGTATATAAGTCGGAACGGCCGGGATCGGCCGACTATATCCGATAGCTGCCATATAACTGATTGATCGGAAATGCTATAACTTCGGTGTTTTTAAAGCTAGAGAGTTCGCATTCAGTACGAATGCTATTTTTGGCAAAATAATACATCACGCCAAATTTCATATGGATCATATAAAACTTTGGTGTTTTTAAAGATAGAAGCTTTTTTTAAGGACATTCGACTTTTTCTAGACTTGGGACATTCTCAACTTATAGTATTTTCGAAAAATGTGAAAAAAAATTTTTTTTTTTTCAACCTACCACATGAGACGTTGAAAATTTATGGGGGCAGAAGAGGGCGTGGCCAAAATTGAAAACTATCTTGAACTGCGTGAGCGTTTTAGGAGTCTCCAAGCCAAATTCTTTAGATATATTTTTTATAGTTCATACGGACTGACAGACACGACTATATCGACTCGGATGTTGATTCTGATCAAGAATATATATACTTTATAAGGGTTGGATTTGATTCCTTCTCTATGTTACATACATTAGCACGAGTACAATATATCCTTGTACTTTACGAGTACCGGGTTTAATAATTGTTATTTTTCTAATGCTATTTTCATATGGGCTTTATTTTTTCCTTATTTATTCAGTAGCTTTCGCCGCTTAAGAGATATTTCTTTTGAATTTGTATTTTTGGGTATAGTACTAGGTTCTGGGTTAGTACGTATTGAAGGAAATAGCGGGAAGTGGATTATAAAACAAAAAGTATTTTTGCATTGCTGTCGAAATTCAAAGTAATTAGGGCCGTTGTCACTACGGCAGTCACTACGCTGGTGGAGTTTGCCACAGCCGTTGCCCACCCTACCATGATCACCTGTTCCGCGAAATAATTACACAGTGCGACAGTGTTTTGGAACTTTTGAAGAGACCTAGTAGGAATTGTTTATTAGGTCAAATATAGTACAAAACCGTATTTGAAATATTTTCAACACCTTAAGGGGTTACGCCACCCTGACCGCGTGAAAACGGGACGGTTTTTCAGGAATTTCTTGTGACTAAACTAGTTGAGATAGGATTTTTCCACTTTTATTTATATTCAATACAACTTATGAGCTTTATTAATTCTAAAAAAAAAACTTGTTTTCAATTCAAAATGGCGGAGATATGAACATCTGCGATGATCGGTTTTTCCGGAGTGCTCCTTGATGGTGGGCATGATTCACGTGTCAATTTTCATCAGAAACAAGTAAACAAAATTTTTTTTTAAAAAGTGATAAATTTGGAACAGAGTGACGTAGCCGTTTTAGAAAAAAAAAAAATGACGCAAATGAGAGCACTTCAAAAATTTACTCAATTTTTTTGTCAAAAAATGTTGTACTAAAAATTGCATAAAAATTTCTATCCATTGGATCGAAAAAATCCTACGTCACTCTATGGAAAATCTATGTAAGAATATGTGTTTAAATTTTCAAGTCAATCGGTTGAACAGTTTTTGCGTTATCTTGCCCACCGTCTTGAAAAAAGTGGTTTCGAGAAAAACGCAAAAGAAGAAAAAGAAGTGTCTTAGTGCCATCCTGCCGCGCCGACTTCAAATGAACATAACTTCCATAATTATAAAGATATTGTCTTCGGGAACGTCTTAAAATACGCGTGAGATTATGAGAATAATCTTTTAAATTAAGTAAAAAAAAAGTTAGTTAAATTAAGTAAAATTAAGTTTTTGAAAATTTCAGGGTGGCGTAACCCCTTAAAAATCTTGATTTATTTAGAAAAAACGGTTTTTCGGGAGTGTTTTGCTCTTAAAAATTCCTGAACGCGTAATTTTAGGCCAATTTTAAAATTTTTATTTACATTATACATTTTTTTAATTTTGGAACAAAGCAAAAGCCTTAAAAATAATATTCCAAGATTCCTTTAATTTTTATTAAATATTAATTAATTGATATTATTGATATATTAATATATATTGATATATTCATTAATATTAATTAATTGAAGAAAATTGTTTAAGTCCGAACGTCATCAATGACATAATTCCATAAACGTAAAAATCCAATAAGATCGCAAAATCTAATAAGACCGAATTATGTAAACATAAACAAAGAAGTGGCGATCGGATCATCCACTTCCTATTGCGTCCCCTAATGCACTAACAGTAAATTCTAAGACGCAAACCGAGGTTTCATTCTAACCAATTCTGTAACATACAATTACTCTTTTCCCAACGTTCTAATAAAGAATAACCAACGAAAATAAAAAATCTCCTGATTTTTTATTCGTGCGAAGAACGACGAAGAATCTTTTTAAAAAATATCCTTGCGATAAAACAAAGTCGGGAGCTTACTGATCAATTAAAAGTATATTTCTAAACTACTGTGGTATCCAGATCAGCGCGTGGAATTGCCTACAAGTAAGCAATTTATTCTACTAGCTCGGAAGTGCAACTAAGAGATCTGAAAACAAGAAAGGAAAGTTAACTTCGGGCGGAGCCGAAGTTGATATACCCTTGCAGTTAAAACTGGATACATATCGCAAACATTGGATTAAATTGGCCGATCCTTATGAGAACATCATAATATAACCAATTTATTACCATAAACAAGAAAGGAAAGCTAACTTCGGGCGGAGCCGAAGTTGATATACCCTTGCAGTTAAAACCGGATATATATCGCAAACATCGGATTTAATTGGCCGATCCTTATGAGAATATCATAATATAACCAATTTATTACAATAAAAAATCTAAAACAAAGTACCAAGCTTCCATCTTCGAAAACACCAAAGTTGGTATTTTTACCAAATACCATTTCCGATCGTTCAGTTATATGGCAGCTATAAGATATAGTCGGCCGATCGTTATGCAATTTGGTAGGTTGTATTAACTGACCAAAAATAGAATCTGTACTTAGTTCCAGCTTTTTTAAAACTGAGAGACTAGTTCGCGTAGAAACGGACAGACAGACAGACGGACAGAGAGACGGACAGACGGACAGACGGACATGCTCATATCAACTCAGGAGGTGATCCTGATCAAGAATATATATACTATATAGGGTCGGAGATGTCTCCTTCACTGCGTTGCACACTTTTGGACAAAATTATAATACCCTCTGCAAGGGTATAAAAATATAAAACAAAGTACCAAGTTTCCATCTTCAAAAATACCAAAGTTGGTATTTTTACCAAATACCATTTCCGATCGTTCAGTTATGTGGCAGCTATAAGCTATAGTCGACCGACCGTTATGCAATTTGGTAGGTTTTATTAACTGACCAAAAATAGAATCTGTACGAAGTTCCAACTTTCTATCTTCAAAAACACGAAAGTTGGGTAATTTCCGATTGTTCAGTTATATGGCAGCTATAGGATATAGTCGGCTGATCCTTATGAAATTCGGAATGTTGTATTATTTTGCCAAAAATTCATCCATTGAAGAAGTGTCGGCGCTTCCTACGTCTTAGTGCCGAGGAGCGGCTCCGAGCGGTTCTCGCTAACCGCTATTGTTCGGGCTGCCTGGCCCACGAGCACTCCGACGGATCCTATCGGCGTGGAGACGGCTGTAAGACGTGTGGTCAGGATCACCATACGCTGCTGCACCCCGTGACCAAGGAGCACCGGTCACCGCCCGCGGGAGACAGTACACGGGGTGTCTCGCTCTCTCGTCGGCCGTCATCCGCCAACTCCCGGCGCGGTTCGGGTGCTTCTCGCCCTGCGTCCGCCATTTTTCGGCATTCCCAAACCGATCCACGGACGCCGACTTCCCGGCACTCTTTTATAACTCCTCGGCATTCTTCCGCCACTAGCCGGCAGCCGTCAAGTGCTCCACTGCATTCGTCCGCCACTCATCGGGTGCCGTCCACCGCTGCTCCGCCCGCGTCATCCGCAATTTTCCGCCTCTCCTCGAGGGCCCTCGCAGGACGCGGTCGCTGCGCCCACCCTATCGTCGCTGCTGAACCGGAACAGCGTCAACACCGGGACCCGGATCTTCGACACGGAGGCCTTCATCGACCCGTGTACGCCCTCTAGCTGCAGTGACGCATAGCTAGCGACGAGGGATCTGTTGCAACCCGAGCGATTGCAAGGGGGGAGAATGTTTAGGTGAGGGGCCGTTGTGCCGCTCAGCTGAACTTAAGAGCGCATCCGTGCTGAAGAGCGCATCTCGCCCCTCTATGCATTCTTCCTCTCTCGTCGGCCGTCGTCAATCGTCCGCTCTGGTTTATATTTACGTTTAGCGTTTAGGCTTTCTAAGTTAAGTTCAGTAATCTCTTGTAAGCAGCCCAATAAAACTGACCGCGATAAATTCACTGAAAGACGCCCCGACTTTTTAATTCAAAATTTCAACTTTTCTGGAATCTTTGGCGGCAGCAGTGCCCCCCTACAAACAAGGATCACCTCCTGAGTTGATATGAGTATGTCCGTCTGTCTGTCTGTTTCTACGCGACTAGTCTCTCAGTTTTAAAGCTATCGTCTTGCACACACCCTTATTTTATTTGCACGCAGTATATAAGTCGGAACGGCCGGGATCGGCCGACTATATCCGATAGCTGCCATATAACTGATTGATCGGAAATGCTATAACTTCGGTGTTTTTAAAGCTAGAGAGTTCGCATTCAGTACGAATGCTATTTTTGGCAAAATAATACATCACGCCAAATTTCATATGGATCATATAAAACTTTGGTGTTTTTAAAGATAGAAGCTTTTTTTAAGGACATTCGACTTTTTCTAGACTTGGGACATTCTCAACTTATAGTATTTTCGAAAAATGTGAAAAAATTTTTTTTTTTCAACCTACCACATGAGACGTTGAAAATTTATGGGGGCAGAAGAGGGCGTGGCCAAAATTGAAAACTATCTTGAACTGCGTGAGCGTTTTAGGAGTCTCCAAGCCAAATTCTTTAGATATATTTTTTATAGTTCATACGGACTGACAGACACGACTATATCGACTCGGATGTTGATTCTGATCAAGAATATATATACTTTATAAGGGTTGGATTTGATTCCTTCTCTATGTTACATACATTAGCACGAGTACAATATATCCTTGTACTTTACGAGTACCGGGTTTAATAATTGTTATTTTTCTAATGCTATTTTCATATGGGCTTTATTTTTTTCTTATTTATTCAGTAGCTTTCGCCGCTTAAGAGATATTTCTTTTGAATTTGTATTTTTGGGTATAGTACTAGGTTCTGGGTTAGTACGTATTGAAGGAAATAGCGGGAAGTGGATTATAAAACAAAAAGTATTTTTGCATTGCTGTCGAAATTCAAAGTAATTAGGGCCGTTGTCACTACGGCAGTCACTACGCTGGTGGAGTTTGCCACAGCCGTTGCCCACCCTACCATGATCACCTGTTCCGCGAAATAATTACACAGTGCGACAGTGTTTTGGAACTTTTGAAGAGACCTAGTAGGAATTGTTTATTAGGTCAAATATAGTACAAAACCGTATTTGAAATATTTTCAACACCTTAAGGGGTTACGCCACCCTGACCGCGTGAAAACGGGACGGTTTTTCAGGAATTTCTTGTGACTAAACTAGTTGAGATAGGATTTTTCCACTTTTATTTATATTCAATACAACTTATGAGCTTTATTAATTCTAAAAAAAAAACTTGTTTTCAATTCAAAATGGCGGAGATATGAACATCTGCGATGATCGGTTTTTCCGGAGTGCTCCTTGATGGTGGGCATGATTCACGTGTCAATTTTCATCAGAAACAAGTAAACAAAATTTTTTTTTAAAAAGTGATAAATTTGGAACAGAGTGACGTAGCCGTTTTAGAAAAAAAAAAAATGACGCAAATGAGAGCACTTCAAAATTTACTCAATTTTTTTGTCAAAAAATGTTGTACTAAAAATTGCATAAAAATTTCTATCCATTGGATCGAAAAAATCCTACGTCACTCTATGGAAAATCTATGTAAGAATATGTGTTTAAATTTTCAAGTCAATCGGTTGAACAGTTTTTGCGTTATCTTGCCCACCGTCTTGAAAAAAGTGGTTTCGAGAAAAACGCAAAAGAAGAAAAAGAAGTGTCTTAGTGCCATCCTGCCGCGCCGACTTCAAATGAACATAACTTCCATAATTATAAAGATATTGTCTTCGGGAACGTCTTAAAATACGCGTGAGATTATGAGAATAATCTTTTAAATTAAGTAAAAAAAAAGTTAGTTAAATTAAGTAAAATTAAGTTTTTGAAAATTTCAGGGTGGCGTAACCCCTTAAAAATCTTGATTTATTTAGAAAAAACGGTTTTTCGGGAGTGTTTTGCTCTTAAAAATTCCTGAACGCGTAATTTTAGGCCAATTTTAAAATTTTTATTTACATTATACATTTTTTTAATTTTGGAACAAAGCAAAAGCCTTAAAAATAATATTCCAAGATTCCTTTAATTTTTATTAAATATTAATTAATTGATATTATTGATATATTAATATATATTGATATATTCATTAATATTAATTAATTGAAGAAAATTGTTTAAGTCCGAACGTCATCAATGACATAATTCCATAAACGTAAAAATCCAATAAGATCGCAAAATCTAATAAGACCGAATTATGTAAACATAAACAAAGAAGTGGCGATCGGATCATCCACTTCCTATTGCGTCCCCTAATGCACTAACAGTAAATTCTAAGACGCAAACCGAGGTTTCATTCTAACCAATTCTGTAACATACAATTACTCTTTTCCCAACGTTCTAATAAAGAATAACCAACGAAAATAAAAAATCTCCTGATTTTTTATTCGTGCGAAGAACGACGAAGAATCTTTTAAAAAAATATCCTTGCGATAAAACAAAGTCGGGAGCTTACTGATCAATTAAAAGTATATTTCTAAACTACTGTGGTATCCAGATCAGCGCGTGGAATTGCCTACAAGTAAGCAATTTATTCTACTAGCTCGGAAGTGCAACTAAGAGATCTGAAAACAAGAAAGGAAAGTTAACTTCGGGCGGAGCCGAAGTTGATATACCCTTGCAGTTAAAACTGGATACATATCGCAAACATTGGATTAAATTGGCCGATCCTTATGAGAACATCATAATATAACCAATTTATTACCATAAACAAGAAAGGAAAGCTAACTTCGGGCGGAGCCGAAGTTGATATACCCTTGCAGTTAAAACCGGATATATATCGCAAACATCGGATTTAATTGGCCGATCCTTATGAGAATATCATAATATAACCAATTTATTACAATAAAAAATCTAAAACAAAGTACCAAGCTTCCATCTTCGAAAACACCAAAGTTGGTATTTTTACCAAATACCATTTCCGATCGTTCAGTTATGTGGCAGCTATAAGCTATAGTCGACCGACCGTTATGCAATTTGGTAGGTTTTATTAACTGACCAAAAATAGAATCTGTACGAAGTTCCAACTTTCTATCTTCAAAAACACGAAAGTTGGGTAATTTCCGATTGTTCAGTTATATGGCAGCTATAGGATATAGTCGGCTGATCCTTATGAAATTCGGAATGTTGTATTATTTTGCCAAAAATAGCATTCGTGCCGAATCCGAATTCTCTAGCCTTAAAAACACCGAAGTTATAGCA
Organism: Drosophila pseudoananassae pseudoananassae; assembly: GCA_018153035.1. Classification (NCBI taxonomy): domain Eukaryota; kingdom Metazoa; phylum Arthropoda; class Insecta; order Diptera; family Drosophilidae; genus Drosophila; species Drosophila pseudoananassae. Next base: position 1,926,084 of record JAECXR010000020.1, read on the forward strand.
TTTCCGATCAATCAGTTATATGGCAGCTATAAGATATAGTCGGCCGATCCTTATGAAAAATACGATGTAGGTCGTATTATTTTGCCAAAAGTAGCATTCGTACAAAATCTGAACTCTGTAACTCTAAAAACACCAAAGTTATACCATTTCCGATCAATCAGTTATATGGCAGCTATAGGATATAGTCGGCCGATCCCGCCCGTTCCGACTTATATACTGCGTGCAAAGGAAAGAAGGGTGTGTGCAAAGTTTCAAGACCATAGATTGAAAACTGAGAGACTAGTTCGCGTAGAAACGGACAGACAGACGGACATGCTCATATCAACTCAGGAGGTGATCCTGATCAAGAATATATATTCTTTATGGGGTTGGAGGTGTCTCCTTCATTGCGTTGCACACTTTTGACCAAAATTATAAAACCCTCTGCAAGGGTATAAAATTTAATTATTTTTTAAAAATTTATCAATATTTATTTTATATTTTTGTTGTAGATAATTTTTAAAGGGCATCCAAATTAGTCGAAAAGGCGATTTTACAAACATATGTACTCCCAAACATTGAATACATTCGCAATATCTTACTACGCAAGTCACACAACTATAATTGAAACGCATGATTTTGGTCTAGTATTTTGCAATTGAGCATTTCGGGGAGTCCTTTGACACGTGTCGATTTTTGAAAGGACTCTATTATGTCCAGGCATGAATTCCACCTAGTGTCCACATTTTGTATGAGGGTCTTGCTTTTTCGCTCGGGAGTTTTCTCATCCGTTTGGGCCTTTCGTAGTTGGTCCATCATAGCCGGACTATGCCTAAAAGGCATGACCTCTCTTTTTATTTTGTCCACGAAACTGGAAAATGAACATATTTCCTTGTTAGTTTCGTCTACTACAAGGCTTATGCTGTGGGCGAAACACGGCACATGTTTGTTTGATCCTAGTAACAGTTTGGCACGCAATTCACGTTGCTTGCGCTGTCTGTCGTGAAAGTTGTCCACTTAATTTTTTCTATGTTGAATTCGGTGCACGCCTCTTGCAACAAAGTGGTTACAAATTCACTGGTATGCGACTAAATTGAAATCGGAAAATATTTCGATTTAAGAGTCTTGCTTTATAAATTTTTTTTTTTTTTTTTTGTAACATTTGAAAGTTTTATTTACAATCTGTCCTCAGTTAGGGACAATAATTAAATTTTTTAAGTTAACCTTGACAATAGGAGTTTTATAAATACAAGCTATGAATCTAAAAAAGTTAATTTAGTAAATCCAGTGGATGCTTCCCCTTGAGTCTTCTGATGGTGGTGCTGCTGTCCAGCAAATTGGTGGCACATGTGTTTGGATGTCGTGTTAGTCTGTCCTTGTATTTAGCGGCGAATCTTCTAACTTCAGCGCTGACTGTAGGGATGACCAGTTGAGCATGAATAGTCAAATTGTCATGGTAAGGATGAGCCCCAGACAGCGTCCTGAGAGCTCTGTTCTGTGCCAGCTGAATGACTTTCGTATTGCTTGGACTCGCTGTGCCCCACAGTTGGATACCATACGTCCAAACTGGCTTCACTATTGACTTATATATTAGTAGTTTTACCCTCAGCTTCAGGGTTGATTTAAGTCCAATCAACCAGTCATCCAATGGTTGATCCAATCAATCAACCAAAGCCGCCGCAGCTGGGTCCTCCATGTTAGATGCTTATCCAACGTCATTCCCAAGTATTAAGGTTTTGAGTTAGGTGGTATGGCAGTGCCTCCAATGCTAATCTGTGGACAGTCGCCTCTCTTCAAGGTAAATGTAGTTTGGGCGGACTTATCATGATTAATCGCAATGTTCCATCTTTGAAGCCACGGGTCAAGGGCATCGAGCTGTCGCTGGAGACAGTCAGAGGCATCCTGTGGCAAGCTTGCCGAAGCTAGGAATGCTGTGTCGTCTGCATATGTAGCGGCTAGCAAACCTCCTTCCTCTATAACAGGCATATCTGCTGTGTATAGTGTGTAGAGAATTGGACCAAGGACACTACCCTGCGGTACACCTGCCTTAATGGGCCTACAATCTGACCTTCCGTCTCCACATCTAACCCTAAATGACCTGTCATTCAGGTATGACTTGAGGAAGGCGTAATGCTCATGGGGTACGCTCCTTTTTATTTTCATTAGTAGTCCTGGATGCCAGACCCTGTCAAATACCTGCTTGACGTCAAGGAAAACTGCGCAACAATATTTCTTCTCCTCCAGGCTGTTTAGAATCTTTTGTACAATCCTGTGGCATTGCTCCGGGGTGGCGTGACAACGCCTGAAACCAAATTGATGGTCTGGAATCAAGCCAGCCTCGTCTAATACGGTCTGAAATCTGCGCAGAAATACTCTCTCAATTAACTTGGATAGTATTGATAATAAGCTTATCGGCCTGTATGAGGCAAGATCAGCTTCAGGCTTTCCTGGCTTCGGAATGAGGATGACCTCCGCCTTTTTCCAGTCAGAGGGGAAGTGGCCGATCTCCAAGCACGCGTTGAATATGCTCGTAAGCCTTTGGATACCTAATGGGGAGAGAAGTTTAATGGAAAGTGCTTCAAGGCCATCCGCACCCGGGGATTTTTTGGTGTTAAGGCCAGCGACCTCCTCTTGAACTTTTCTTCCGAGACTGGCTCCAATTGACAGAAATCCGTGCAGGGTAGAGACAGAAACCTCTCAATCTCTCAGAGCAGTAGAGCTACTTCTGGAGACCACAAATTTAGGTGCCTTTGGCTTTTTTTATTGCATGGAGCCCTTGGTGTTGCGACTAAGGCAGCATTGTGTATCTAGTGAGTGACGTTGACCACGGTATTGTCAATATCAAATCCAGTGTTGGGGTCCGGCTGAGTATTGCCTAGGGCGTTATTTAGCCACCCTGTGTAGGTTTCGATGTTGGTACGTGATTTTATCATCCGGGAACTGATGACCTTCTTTTCAACAGGGGTATTAATGTGGAGCTCCACCGCGCTGTGATCCGAAAGGAGCTCTGCATTTGACGAGCAGGCAATGAAGTCCGGATGAATTCCGTGGGATATAGCAAAGTCCAGTAGGTCCAGCCATTTTTGGGGGTCAGTGGGCCAGTACGTAGGCTCTCCGGTTGAATGGCAGTTGAAGGCTCTACGCTGAATACACCTGAATAGCGTAGATCCTTTAGGGTTAGTCACCCTCGAGCCCCACCATGGGTGCTTGGCATTGAAATCACCTGCAAGTATGAATTTGTCGCCCATGTCATTCAGCAGTAAATCAAATCGGTTATCGGACACTCTCTGTCTAGGAGGAATATAAGCGGAACCGATCATAATTTTCCCCCCAAGGGTGGAGACACTGATTTTGGCGCACTGGATCCATTCTTCTTTGATTCTTGCGATCTCGCTGTAGTCAATGCTAGATTTGATTATAATTGCCGCTCCTCCGTGCCCTCTGCCACTGGGATGATTAGCATGAATGATATCGTAGCCGTGTAAAGTCAGGAATGATTTGTGTGTAAAGTGGGTTTCTGAAATTAGCAAAATGTCGATGCAGCGGGTGCTCCACTTCTAGCCTTTTATTAACTAGGCCGTTAGCGTTCCAGAAGGCTACGTGCAGTCCTACTTATTGCATATCTGAGTAAGGATGGCGCTTATCATTGTTGTCATACGTTCTAACATCTTATCCAAAACTCTCTCCAGGAGGCTTTCCACTCTTGACGTAAAGGCTGCCAACTGGTCGGCTTGTGGCATCTCGGGTGTTGTTCACCACATTTGACGCAACGATGCTGCAATTTATAGTATCGCTGGATATGACCAAATCCTTGGCAGCGATAGCACTGCGGCACGGCATGGAATTTGCGTGGGGGTTCCACCTTAACCACAGAGTGGCAAATTCTATTCACGTTAAAGACCTCTTTGTTGTTGCTAGACGGCTCTACATTAAGAAAAATGTAGGTAATGGATTCTTGGTGATTTGCCCTATGGCATTGTGCACATCATGAACTGCATGTCCTTGACGCCGAAAGCCTTCCTTATCTCGTCTATATCGGTGGTGTGGTGGAGTCCCTTTACTACAATTCTGTAGGCTATATCTTCCTTGGGCTGGAATGTGTAATATCTTTTCCCGGCGCTATCAAGCTGGGATTTGAGGGCAGCGTACGACTCCTTATCCGGCATCATAATCCTCACCTGATTGTCTCTGGCGGCTTTGTAGGAGAAGTCCTTCTTTTTGCCAACGATGTCCTCGATGCAGGAAATTAGAGCAGCAATGTTAGAGACATCTGGGATAAAAATCGGAGGTGGCTTGATTTCCTTCTTCTTGGGGGCTTAGAAGACATAAGTACCTCTTCATCATCGACCGCTTCCGTGCCGTTGTCTAAACTTCATCATCAAGATCAGATAGAATACCATAATAATTACTTTCAATATTAGCCTTCAATGCCGCTCTTGCTGCTTTGCTGGTGGTTGGTTCGTCTTCCCTGACGGGTTTTTTAGCCGACTTCCGTTTCATTTCTCCAAGCTCGGAGTCGCTGGAGTCGACATCTTGAAAGTTAGAATAGGGCTTCTTTTTAGAAGGCGGCTTGATTTTGATGGAGTGGAGGGCCAGTGGGAGGCCAGTCCATCGTGTTGATTTAGTCCACGATTGGCCGCGAGATTGTGTATATAAACGTGGTTTTTAATTTTTTGTTTTTGATGAAATTTTTGATTTTTTAACACACACTAAAAACTATACGTTAGGTTCAAAGCAATCTTAATCAAAAACTATTCCAACTAAATGATTTATATTTATGTTTTCAACTCTGCAGGTCTGATTTTTTTCTTTTAAAATAGCCGTTAGCTCTATCCAATTAATATTAATGGACTTAAGCAAATAGTAGACGGTATTCCACCGAGTTGGACAAAAGCTCTTTAAAGACACCCTTAACGATGAATTATTTCCTGACTTTTTTAAATATTTTGTAATAAAATATTTTGTGGAACCAATCGAATAAAAATAAAATCAAAGGTTCCAATCGAATAACTGAAATAATACTTTTGACCAAAATAAGGGAAGTTCCCAAGAGTTTCGAAGAAATTTAATTCAGGGACAGAAAAATAATACAATGAATCAAAGCCAACAGCCAAGTGGACGATCGGGCCAAATACCCAACCAATCACAAAAGAGAGTCGGAGAAAGTAATAGTGGACAATGAAGAATGCAAGTAGCCGAAAATTATCAACAAAAGGAGTAAAATGAACATGTTTATAATGAAAATGAAAATGTTCCAATGAAAGCCTCGGACCAATTACATACATAGAAATAACTATAAATAATCATAATTATCGTTGCCTCGTCGATACCGGTTCATAAATTAACTTAGTGAAAAAGAACTTTCTCAACGGAGGCATACATAAAGATCGCACAATTATACGCACAATTACATAAGGTCATTATGAACTAAATGAATTTGTAAAAGTTGCACCTAATAGTTAAGAACAAATATTTTATATTCACGACTTTTCTTCCAATTATGACATTCTATTAGGACGAAAGTTACTAGAGGCAAACCAGGCAAATATTGATTATTTAAATAATCGCACTACTATTAGTGGGCCCATTTTTTTACACAAAAACATTAGTTTGAAAAATCCAACAAATAAATGATTTTGAGGCATTGCTAAAATCTAAAAATTATACTGATGAAATAAATTATTCTGTTCAAAATGAATTAGCAGAGGGAAAAGTTATCGCTTAGAACACTTAAATGAAGAAGAAAAAGTTAAATTATTAAAATTAATTAACCAATATAAAGGCATTCAATATTGTGATGGTGAAAATTTGACCTTTACGAATGTTGTTAAGCATGAAATAAAAACTCATCATGAAAATCCAATTTATAAAAAACCGTATGGGTAACCTTTTTCATTTAAAAAATAAGTTGAGTCTCAAATACAGGATATGTTAATGCAAGGAATAATTAGGCAAAGCCAATCACCTTATTGCAGTCCATTGTGGATAGTACCAAAAAAGAAAGATGCATCAGGCAAACAAAAATTTAGACTTGTAGTAGACTGTAGGGGCTTAAATGAGATCACTATTAGTGATAAATTTCCACATTCCCAATATGGACGAAATACTAGGCAAGCTAGGACGGTGTCAATATTTTACCACCATTGATTTGGTTAAAGGTTTCCACCAGATCGAAATGGACCAAAATTCCATAAACAAAACAGCGTTTTCCACAAAGTACGGACACTACGAGTACACACGAATGCCATTTGGGTTAAAAAATGCACCTGAAACTTTTCAGCGATGCATGAACAATGTCCTTCGTGAATTAATAAACAAGCATTGCCTTGTATACTTTGACGATACAAATCGTGAACTTTGAAAACAAATTGTTTTCTCTACGTCCCTTGACGAACACCTTGCTTCATTAAAAATTGTTTTTGAAAAACTTAAAAACGCTAATCTAAAAATACAACTAGACAAATGTGAACTTTTGAAAAAAGGAACAGAATTTTTGGGACACATTGTTGGACCAAACGATGTAATGCCAAATCCTGAACAGGTTAAGAAATTCAATAAATTTTCAATTCCCAAAACTCAAAAAGAAATAAAATCATTTCTTGGTCTTTGCATTTATTACAGAAAATTCATTCCAAACTTCGCAGACATTTCAAAACTAAATGTTTAAAAGCTGGTTCTAAAGTGACATTCATTTGATGAAGATGATGCATTTATTGCAGCATTCAATAACAACTTTGCAAACTTCAGGAATCGCGTTCAGGAATTTTTAAGAGCAAAACACTTTTGAAAAACCGTTTTTTCGAAATAAATCAAGATTTGAGGGTGTATGAAAAATTTCAAACATGGTTTTATACTATACTCGACCTAATGAACCATTCCTACTAGGTCTTTTCAAAAGTTCCAAATCACTGTCGCACTGTGTTATTAGCTATAGTATGGGCAACAAAAACCTTAAGACCCTATTTATTCGGAAGCAGATTTGAGATATTAAGTGACCATAAGCCGTTAGTCTGGCTAAAAAATATCAAAGAACTTAATGTGAAACTGCAAAGATGGAATTTAAGGTTAGGAGAATATGACTTCGAAATAAAATATTTAGAAGGAAAGCAAAATCACGTAGCCGATGCATTGTCAAGAATCAAAATTAACGAAGTATTCTATGCCAGTAACAAAGCAACAGCACATAGCGCTGAAGAAGATAATGAAAATATAATAACAATTACTGAAAAACCAATCAATCATTTCGCAAGAAAGGTTGAAATGATTCGAAGCAATAAAGAAGGTAAAGAAAGTGAAAAATATTTTAAGAAAGTCAAGCTAAGCAAATATTAATAAAACACTTTCGTACCAAGTCAAGTGCACTTTACATCGAACACGACTCTGATTTTGAAATTATTCAAGAAGATTTTAAACAGCTTATGAACACTACTACAAAAATTGTAAGAGCAGTAATTGAATTACAGGACATAAAAACTTACCCTGAATTTAAAGTAATTGTTGTTAGCAACCATGAAAAACTATTGCACCACGGAAATGAAAAAATGGTAAGGCTTTTCAAAGAAACCTATTATTATCCCGACTACCAGAATTTAATACAGAATTTAATTAATGAGTGTAATGTTTGTAACCAAGCAAAAACAGAACATAGAAAAACATCGCTTTTATTAAAAACAACTCCAGAAACAGAATTTTGTAGGGAAATTTACGTCGCAGATATTTACACGATCAAAAAATCAAAATTTCCTATCTTGTATTGATTTATACTCAAAACTTGGAAAACTTTTATTTTTTTTATTATTTTTTTTACTTTAATTTTCTTAAATATTTTTTTTCCTTTTCATATTTACTTTATTATTATTATTTTTAATTGCATTCTTTTACAATTTTTTTAAAAATAAGTGACGGACGTGTCGGATGACAAAATTCCGGAGGGACTCCTTTGAAATTTTATTAGCCGGACATAGTATTAAATTTTCATTAAAACTACAATAAAAAAAATAAAAAAAAAAAATTATAAAAGAAAGAAAAAGTTAGAAGTCCTTACTAGGAGTTGAACACAAAAATATTGTACATAAAGTAACTACTCTATGCATTACGCTACCACCCCGTCTTAAACTGAAGCGACTAAAAATACCATTTGTTCTGCTGACTACCACATCGGCCCATTGAAAACAGAAACAAGAAATTGAAAATGAAAATTGGAAGGCAAAAAATTTTTACGCCGGCTTGCGAGCAGTCACACATACATACAAAGACGCACCCTTTTTTTACGCATTCATGTAAAGAGTTCTAAAAATAGAATCGTATGTATGTGCGTTCCCCCCTCACCAACAAGCATAAATATTTTCATTTATGCAGGTACCCCTGCATATAACAGCCAAATTATAAAAGAAGCTAAAATAGAACAACTTCATAAAAAACGACATTTCGAGGTAAATACCAAATTTAGAAAGGCTCCCATAATTCACGGGAAATTACACAATTCTTATAAAAAGACAGGAATATAATACAAATAGATAATGATCATTTTGAGGAAACTAACAGAGGTCGAAAAACAAACAAAACAAACTTCCAGAGGCAAAAGAAAGTTAATAAAAGTAAATATTTGCAGGAGGACCCAGATCAAGACCCAGTGCTTTGACTTTCATCTTTCTGATATCAACGTTTATAATAATGATGCCAATGGGTAACAACCAAATTAAAAAAAATAACCCTATAAAATCATATAATGGCTATTTGTTATTTATGACCTATCACAAGCGTTTGGCTTTAAGGAAATAAAACAGATTAAATATTTAATTGAAAAACTACAAAAAGAAATGAATGGGTTAAAAATTGTTAGGAGAAACAAAAGAGGATTAGATAATTTTGTAGGAACAGCTTACAAATATCTTTTTCATATCATTACAACAAAAAATCTAAAACAAAGTACCAAGCTTCCATCTTCAAAAATACTAAAGTTGGTATTTTTACCAAATACCATTTCCGATCGTTCAGTTATATGGCAGCTATAAGATATAGTCGGCCGATCGTTATGCAATTTGGTAGATTGTATTAACTGACCAAAAATAAAAAAAATTAACTGTACAAAGTTCCAACTTTTTATCTTAAAAAACACGAAAGTTGGGTAATTTCCGATTGCTCAGTTATATGGCAGCTATAGGATATAGTCGGCTGATCCTTATGAAATTTGGTAGGTCGTATTATTTTGCCAAAAGTAGCATTCGTACAAAATCTAAACTCTGTATTTCTAAAAACACTATGCTTAGACCGATACTTAAATGATCAATTCTAAGTAGATTATCAATAGATAAGAAACTTTAAGCTTAATTATTGGGAGAATTTAAGCTTAATGGGGGAAAAATTATTGGCACATGCACCTTACTTCCAAAGAAAATTTCATTTCTCGCACAAATTATAATTAATCCATCTGATCCCGCGGTGTGTCGCTGCGAGCCCTTCTTAGGGGTAGAACTGGCAAGTTGGGGACTTATAAACTTATTCCCAATGTAAGACCAAAAAAATGGGTTCTTACTGGGTGCCAATTCGACCTAAAAAAAAAGAAATCGAATTGAAAAAAAAACTTGAAACCGAAAACAAAGGTTTTATTTACCTTGAATTGGCACCACAAAAAAAATGTACTTTACTTTTTATGCACTGAGCGCTGCTTACTTCCCTCGGCGTTTAAGTTGTGGAAACTTATGTGGAAATTTTCCACCACGTGTCTAATTTTTTCCGGGTGTTAAATATCTACTTGAGTTTAACCGCGAGCGATGCGCTTATCTTAGCAGCCACAAGAGAAAAGAACTTGGCCGCTGCTTATTCTATGCTTCGACCGATACTTAAATGATCAATTCTAAGTAGATTATCAATAAATAAGAAACTTTAAGCTTAACCAAGCTTTTTGTTTTATTAATTTTGGTTATTCCAAGCTTAACTAAATGGGGTTTACTTTTAGGCATTTTCTTGTTTTTTTTTTGTTTGTTTGTTTAGTTACAACAAGCGCATTACACTGTGTGATCGTGCATTTGAGGATAATTTTAGGTTTAATTCACCCCTTTATCCATAGTCGTTCTAGAGGACGACGTGCGAACATCGACCGCCATACAAGACATCCAGGCCAGCAACAAGGGTATTCACAGAACTTAAGCAAAGAAAGAAAAAATATAAATGCCCGATTGAGACAAAGCGTGGGCACACGAAGAATATTGGCATCATAAAATCGCTTTGCATTCCAATATGATACCACTACGAAATATAGTAATGATGGAAATATAGATATTGACCACTGACGATTTTATCCCGATATTACAATACGTTAAAGTTCAAAAGAGAAACGGCTGAAAGTCAAACTGCATCCATTACGTACACCACTACAGCGACTGAAACCATTGTTCGATGGAAGGGATCCCGATTCCAGCCGATTTCTCCAACACATCCTTGAATGCAATAACTGCTTTCGCATAACTTCCTATGGAGCTTATATCATTCAAGAAGGCGGCTTCATGCCGACTTGCAAGGTAAAAGATACAACACATATAACCTGTTACTCACACCAGCACAATAATTTGCAACACGAACTTCAACTGAAGTTCGTCTCAACTGAAGTTCGGCACTGGCATTCAAAGATGCGCTGGACAAAAATGTTCTTTTGCATTTAAAGTTCTGAAAAGAAAAAACGCAAATTAAAAGAGTGCACTTCCAATTAAAACCCGGAAAGGCAATAAACCCCAAAGTAAGGTTACAACGCAATCAAATCAGTGACGCAACACCAACGAAGAACGTGGGTGGGAAAACCTACAGGTGAGCACGGAAAATATCCACTAGCAAGCGAAAAGTACCCTCGGCGACCCAGAAGTCTCGAGCAAAGCCCAACCACTCGGTCAAGCGTTAAGAAGCATCAGACCTTGATCAGCCCCTAAACGTGCACGGAATCGGACCAGGCTCACGCCGCGAACGGCGCGGAGTTTCTGCCGCATCCGGAACGTGTGCGGGATTTGAGCTGCATAGAATCAGGAGAACCGCCGAAACTTTACTCAATGAGAACCTAAAAGGGAACCTCATGTCTACATAACCTTACTACCTCGTGCCGATGTCGACATAAGTTAGCATTGGCCTTGTGCAAGAATCAAAATCAACCACGATGGAAAGACCGTATCGAAGCGGCGCCAGAATTAGCGTGGATCATTAAGTTGAATGGAATACTCATATTCTTTTTTTTTTCTTAATTAATTATTGTTGTATCAAAACTGTACTCATACTATTTTTCTATAGAGCATAATTCGGTTGTTGGCATCATGCTTAGAGAGACAATATAACTTTACTTGACTTTATCCCCATTCATCAAGCCATACAGCGCTCCAGTCTTCAGGCCTGCAGACTTCGAGAGATTGGTTTGTGAGTACCCATATAGTCTTAATAGCCCAACCATGCCATAAAAAAAGAGTATGAATAACTTATCTAGAGAAAACTAGTAATCCATCTCGATGTAAGATTTCGACACATTCCTTCTTAATTTAAACCTTTTTTTTATTTTTAGTATAGAATATAGTATTTGAATAGAAAGATTCAAACCTTATTAAATATCTAGTAGTTAAGACGAATTAATTCCGATTGATTAGGATTAGAGAAAACCAGTAGGAGTATGGACTTAGGTTAAGTAGCTTTAAAGGAGAAAGATAAAAATTAGAATGCTTAAATAATGGAGTGTGAACTGAAGAACAGTTTAAAACGAAGTAAAGTATAGATTGTTTTATGGGCACCTGAGCTAAACGATTTCTCTTTAAATGGGTAAACACAGCAATATTCAGTTAGTCGATACAGGAAGGGCGGGCCAAGCAGAAGAACCATCCTGAGTTCTTCAATAATCAATGCGCTTTGTTTCATTTTCATGTCCACCCGAAATGACTGTATCCCCTCCTAATCCTTTCAACTCGGTCTACAAAATTTTATTGCGTAGCGGTGATCCTGATTAGGGAGTAACTCAACCCCCTGGACTCTTCACTGAGCTAGGCCGGTCCCGTAGGCAGAGTATGCTACCAATCGGTATCCACTTCACCGTGTTCTTCACATATTTTTGGCAGGCGATTTCAGACAGCCGTTGCCAATTTCCCATGGAACGCCTGAAGATGAATTGAATGCTTGCCTGAAAGCATCACTTTTATGGAATAACGTAAAAACATGATACCTACCCTAAGAGTGTTCAACTACAAAATGATCAAAGTTCTTTGATAATGATAAGATATATTTGCGTCGTTCGCAATGACAATTAATAAGCCGCAAAACCCAATCGCAGGGCCAATTGCTTAGCGTTTGGAGCATAAATATAGAAAACCATTAAACATTTTCAAATAAAAAAAGATACAAAAAATTGTTTCCTTTATCTTTTAATCATTAAACGAAATGTTACATAAAACGCTATCAGATGGGGGCGAAACGAAGTTTGCTGGGGTTTCTATATAAAACATAGGTAAAGAATTTACAAATAATTAATATTTTAACGAAAGCTTATTACAATAATGATATAATGTTCTAAAGAATCTTATTTTAAGTTATTAATAAAATAAAAATGAAGGATCATTCTTTTGTTTACCATGATCAGTTTTTTTATAGTTTTTCGTTAATTAAATTTTTGGCAACAGAAAACACTTTCCAGAAAACACACACGAGAAAGCTAGTATCTCGCAGATAATTTGACAAATCAAAGGAAAACTGTCTTTATTACTTACCCACGACTGCAGAATTTTTATTAACATTTTTACATGTTTGAAGTTCATCCTGAATATATGATAAAATATTAGAGCTCTGAAAAGATTCTAAATAACTTGCAAATGTATTTTAGCATACCTTTCAGGGCTGCTACCCCAGGACCTTTGACCAACCTATATAGGAAGGGCCTTGAAAACACTGGCCTGCCACGAAGTGATGAAGGTCATGGAGCTCCATGACCAACTCCTTCGCTTCTGCAGTTCACCCACAAAAGGGGCTCTAGCGACCGAGCAGGAGCGGTATAACTCCCATAGTTCTCGTCAGAAATTCTTGAACGCACACGCACACATAAAACGCACACATGTTTAAAATTTGAGTGTATGCGTAGCAGAGAAAAACAATGAGGGCAGAGCCTCCACTGAGGAAAAAAAACGTAGTTTTTGATGTCATTTTTCGTTAATTCAATAGTTTGAATGGGTACTAAAATAGTGTAATTTATTTTAAAGAAAGCTTTGCTAGCAAAAGTTCTTAAACAAATAAAAAAGTACGCTTCCCTATGTTTATTTTCTATGGAGAAAACTTTTTTCAACCCAATTTGTGAGAAATTTTTTTTCATAAATCACTAGATTTATGGTCAATAGAAATGATTTAAAAAAAATTTTGGGCTTAGCACAGACCCGTATTCAAAAATCAGAAGCTAATTTAAAAACTAAGCGAGATATTTTAATTTTGTTTTTTTTTTATAGTGTTTTAAAAAGCCATAGTCTTCTTTTGGAAAAGTAGGTTTGTTATTATTTTTTTTAAGTAAACATTATTAAAATTTTTTAAATTTAATTTTGCACTGATCTCACAGCCAACAGATTCACATTAAAGGTTTCAAGGTTGCCTCCTTAAAATATAAATTTCTTATAAAGCACATAAAAGAGCACTTTTTAATTTCACTTATATAAATGAAATTAAAGAGTCTACAACAAAGAATAAGTTTCTTTTGCATACTCGGCTGAACATAGTTTAAATCTTTTTTTAAAAATGAGATTAAATTCTAAAAATTCGTTTGCTTAACTACTTACATTTTCACTCTATTTCACTCTATTCACTCTATTTTCACTCACTCTAAAATTGCAAGCTCATGTATGCGTCAACATTAACAGCTGTTTTTAACAGGTGATTTCTTCGCAGTGCAAGAAAGGTGATATCTAAGGAAATTTCTGGTATGCAAAATTAAAAGTAATGCTTGCTGCAAAAGTAATGCTTGGCAGTAAAAGGTTTTGCAGGTTAGGGCAATCAACAACTTTAGCCTCTTTACGGCCATATTACCGATTCAGTAGGAAACCATACTAAAAAGTCTATAACTATAACTATTGTTATACCCTTTCAGAGGGTATTATAATTTTGGTCAAAAGTGTCCAACGCAGTGAAGGAGACATCTCCGACCCTATAAAGTATATATAATCTTAATAAAGATCACTTGCTGAGTTGATATGAGCATATCCGTCAGTCTGTCCGTTTGTCTGTCTGTTTCTACGCGAACTAATGTAGCATTATTTTATTTTAAAAAAGAAATTTATTTTATTTTTTATTTTTATTTACAAAATGAATTTTTATACAAATTCGAACCCTCTAGCTCTAAAAACACCGAAGTTATTACATTTCCAATTGTTAAGGTGAGGGGCCATTGTGCCGCAACCTTAAGAGCGCACCGGCGCTGAAGAGCGCACCCGCACTGAAGAGCGCATCCGCGCTCCCCCCTCTTTGCACTCTAGCTCCTTCGTCGGCCGTCGTCGATCGCGTTCTTTCTATTACCTTTGCCTGTTTTCTTCTCTAAGTTAAGTTTTTCTCCGAAGTTTTTCACTGAATTCACCGAAGACGCCCCCGACTCTTTATTTCAATATTTCTGGGATCTTTTGCGGTAGTAACGCCCCCTACACATTTTGGTCCTTCGAGCCGAATATTCAGGATATTTAGGATATTTGGATATTTTCTACCAGCAGTTCAGGCCTTGTTCCGCCAAAAGATAAGTACATTTTTTCCGTCTCCGTCTCTCTGCCGGTGTTCAGCAGTAATCCGAACATTAAATTTCGTTCACACTGCTGCAAGATTGTTTTTCCCTCCGTGTCAACTCCAAGTCCGAGTTATCCGACACAACGGCAGTTTGAGATTTTCTACTCTTTTTCGTCTTCAAATTCTGCAGATTTTTCCATCCGTCTCCGTTTGTGTGCTGCCCATATTCCTCGCCGTTTTCGGCCTCTCCGTTATCCATTCGCTTGCCAACGGTCGAGGCATATGAGTCGAGGAATCCATACACACATACATATTTTGTTTTGTGCAATTAATCCGCGAAAAATTCGCTAGTGAACAGTGAAATTGTGTGGTGACAAAAAGAAGGCATAATTAATATTGGCCAGCCGGTGTGAATTAGTTCCGGAAATTTCCAAATTCACCGAACATCCGAACGTCCGCCGCTGTCGTAATATTTGTTTCTTTTCTTCCCCAATCAGTGTCATTTTTTACACACATAACTTCTCTGTTCCCCCAGTTATACAGTCCACTTATCAACGCCACTTATGTCCACTTCAAGTCCATCAAGTCCACTTATGTATATCCGTACCTGCATGCATGTCCATATATTTCCAAATATTTTCTGACTCCAATTTCAGGAAATATATAACCGATAAAAATTAACATATACAGTCCACTTATCGACGTTCCACTGTGCCATCATATGCCCCACATGCCCTTGCCCTACTTGCATGCATGTCCATATATTTCCAAATATTTTCTGCCTCCAATTTCAGGAAATATATAACCGATAAAATTTAAAAACAATTTTTTAATTTCCTAAACCCAACAATTATATACCGCCGCCTGGCCGCCTTAGAAGCCGTGTTGTGTTTTTTTTTTGGTGCTGGTTTTTTTTTTGTCCCCCTTTTGGGTACGTACAGGGTGCCGACGGCATAACCGGCTGCGTAACAAATAAATTTAAAAAAAAATCAATTAATTATAAATTTATGTATTTATAATTATATCCACTAAAATTTATTTAATTATTATTTTCCGTCCGAGCAAAGTGCCAGGTTTTTTAATTCACCTTTCCGGCCACTCAATAATTAAAGTCGAAAATTTAATTATCGAAAAATTATAATTAAATAATTTAATTGTCGATCTTCTGTCTGAATCGAGCCGCGGTTTCAATTCCACCGTTCCAGCTTCGTGATAATTAACCTCAATTGATTAAAACTTGAGATTTTCAACTAGGGTTGTCGAATATTTAAAAAAATATCGTATCGATGATATTTTTTTAATCACAAAATATGATGATAATACTTAAAATATTTCTGAAAAATATCGATATATTTGATATTTTTTAATAAATTGTTTTCCCGCACAATTAGGGGATTTCCTTAACTGTTGAATCTCTAACTAAAAAGACAAGCTTACTACATAATTATTTAATTATATTTTTATATATTTTATAAACTTAACTTATATTTTATAATATACAAAATTAAACCCAAAGTTTGGAATTTAGGGATTTTAAAAATACCCTTTGCTTGATGTGTGTGTCCGTCATTCTGCTTCCAGCGTCGCACACAACACATTTGATATCCGATGTGAATTTGAGATTCATATTGAGTTATTTTAATTTTTCACATACGATTCTTAGTAAAGAAGTTGAGTCCGCGTTGCTTTAAAATTTAGATTGATCAAGAAAACATATCAAAAACAAACATCGATATTTCGATACTTAGGCAAACAAATATCACGATAGAAATTTATCATTATTAAAAAAAATATCGATATATATTATATATATATATATTTTCAACTCCACCCTTCTGGCTCCATAATAATTAAATCCGACAATTAGCCACAAATTAATTATTTATTTTTTTTGTGTTAAATCCAAGCCAAGGTCAAGTGCACCTTTCCGGCTCCACAAATGCGAAAATAGTTAGGAATTCAATATTTACGTTCGAGCCATACTGGTCGAAATATACATATATATCAATTTTTTCCCCGAACGAGCACGAATTTTCCGGTACTTGTCCATTTTCCGTTCCGTCATTTTCCTAACGCTGCGTCTACTCCGCATCAGGCAACATCCGCCTAGAATCTCAACAAATCTCGTCCCATTTGTTTTTTTTTGGCTTTCTGAAGTTTCTTCCACATTCGAATTGTGCCGCATCCAACGTTCCTTTCGACTTCGGCGCCACTAATTCCCACTTGTGCCTTGTAATCGCATTTCATCCGCGATCTCACCGGTCTTATCACATTAGTGTGACCGGCCACCGCTTCGTACGAGGCACCTATTGCGCAAGTCAGTCGACAAGCGCTGTCCAGCGAATTGGTGTCTGAGAATGCCCACGGGAGACGACCAAGAGCCACGTCCGATCCCAACCATCCGTTTGGACAGATCTCAATCCGCTTCTCCGCGGACGCCTCTTTTAAAGCCTATGGCGTACAGTGCCATTCCAAGGGCAAAGAGTGACGAATCCGTCAACACAATCCCCGTTCCTTCACTGAGGCAGACTCGTTCTGTTGCGAAAATGGCTCAAAGTGCGGTCGAAGTGGCGCTGAAAAAGTTCATCGCCACAACAGATCGAATTAGTCAATTTGAAGCTAACATAAATACTCCGGGCGCCAGAAAAACGGAAATTGGATCCCAATACATGTGCGAAGTCCATCGGGACCAAATTCGGGCACTGTGGGAGAAGGTGGAAAAGAGCTATGAGAGCTGCTACGATTTGCTAGCCGTTTCAGACGACAATGCGGCCACTTCGACAGTGCTGGAATCGAAGTACAGCTACTGTTACTCCGTCCATTCGAGGTGTATTGCCCAGCTTCAGGAGAAAATTGCCTCCCAATCTACTCAGACTTCCGTCAATGTACACACGCTCGCGTCTACAGGCTGCCGGTTACCTCCGGTGGATACCAAGGTCTTCGCGGGTTATTATCTTCGGTGGCCCACCTTCAAAGACTTATTTACGGCCATTTACATCCAAAACTCGCGGCTTACCCCCGTACAGAAGTTGTTCCACTTACTGTCCAAAACAAGTGTCAAAAACCCCAACGCCATTGTTTCTAAGGCTTCGCTTACCCATGAGGGGTTTGACGCCTCGTGGCAAAGCCTCACAGACCGCTTTGAGAACCGGTTTTTTCCACACGAGTTGCCCACAACCTCGGTGACTCAATGGATCAGGGAGATGTGCCCATCTCCACTCCTTGTTCAATTTACGCATCGCATCACGTTGCACGGTGGCAATCAGCTGATGATTCGTCTGAGCCGGCCCAAATTCTGGATTCCAAGGTCATATTCAGCACGATGTCGCCACGCCCACGCAACACCCAGTCACTGAAAAGCATCTGCTTTTCGAGGTACTCGAGGTATACAATCCTACAGATGCCGAGTCTGCAATGGGATCCATTCATTGAAGAAGTGTCGGCGCTTCCTACGCCTTAGTGCCGAGAAACGGCTCCGAGCGGTTTTCGTGAACCGGTATTGCTTAAGCTGCCGGATCCTGTCGGCGTGGGGACGGCTGTAAGACGTGTGGTCAGGATCACCACACGCTGCTGCACCTCGTGCAGAAGCCGCGGTTTCGGCGCAAGGCACGTGAAGAGCACCGGTCACGGAGCGTGGGAGACAGTACACGGAGTGTCTCAGCTGGCGCTCGGCCGTCGTCCGTTAACTCCCGACAAGGTTTGGGTGCTTCTCGGACTTCGTCCGCCACTTTCGGGCACTCACTAGCCGATCCACGGCCATCGACTTCCTGGCGCTCGTCGGCAACTCCTCGGCATTCTTCCGCCACTGGCCGCTGAAGAGCTCATCCGTGCTGAAGAGCGCATCCGCGCTCGCCCCTCTATGCATTCTCTCTCTGTCGTCGGCCGAAGTCGATCGTCCGCTCTGGTTTATATTTACGTTTAGCGTTTATTCTTTCAAAGTTAAGTTTTAGTCTCTAATAAGCAGCGAATAAAGCTGAATGCGTATAACCCGAAGAGACCCCCGACTTCTTATTTCATTACTTAATTTATCCTGGAATCTCTTGCGGCAGCAACGCCCCCCTACATCAATAATACAAACAATTTTTTTCAATAAAAAATCTAAAACAAGAAAGGAAAGTTAACTTCGGGCGGAGCCGAAGTTGATATACCCTTGCAGTTAAAACTGGATACATATCGCAAACATTGGATTAAATTGGCCGATCCTTATGAGAACATCATAATTTAACCAATTTATTACCATAAACAAGAAAGGAAAGCTAACTTCGGGCGGAGCCGAAGTTGATATACCCTTGCAGTTAAAACCGGATATATTGTAACGAACTTATTTCTATGCTTCCGCTCGCCACAGTATGCCGCGGCTAGCTCACAGAGATTTGCGGATCCGTTCCACCGAATTTATAATTCGACGTGATTGCCCTAGCCCAGAAATAACACAATAGCTTTACTTTTAGTTCCGTCTCTTTATTGACTGACCCTTCGGTTACACTGATGTCTCATTCGGGTTCCCGGGAATGGGCCTCACTCCTGATGCTCGTGATCCTTGATTCCTCCGCCGCCCGAGTGGTCCGCTCCGATGCTGTTGTCTCCTTGTCGCCGGGGGTTCCTCCTTGGTTATCTGTCGTCGCCTTTCACCTCTCTGACTCGGTTCGGTCTGGGTTTTTGGCAGTGCCCTGACTGGCCTCCCTTTACTTGCCGGGAATACCGCGCCTACGCGCTGTACCGCCGGTCAGGGAGTTGGCGGGCTGTGGCCTCCGCTACGCCAGAGAAACGCCGTGATTTTCGCACCGGCGAGCCTGAATCGGGAGTTGGCTACTAACTATCGCCTCCGCTACGCCAGGGAAACGCCGTGATTTTCGCACCGGCGAGCCTGAATCGGGAGTTGGCCACTAACTGTTGCCTCCGCTACGCCAGGGAAACGCCGTGATTTTCGCACCGGCGAGCCTGAATCGGGAGTTGGCTACTACCTGTCGCCTCCGCTACGCCAGGGAAACGCCGTGATTTTCGCACCGGCGAGCCTGAATCGGGAGTTGGCTACTACCTGTCGCCTCCGCTACGCCAGGGAAACGCCGTGATTTTCGCACCGGCGAGCCTGAATCGGGAGTTGCCGAAGTCCTGTCAGTCCCGACGAGGTCGGAAGTCGCCCGTCCCGGACCGTGAGTCGTGCTTCTCTTTCTGGCCGGGTGACCACCCGCGTACGCGTCAATGGCCCCGGACCACGAGTTGCTCGGTGGGTGATCGGTATCTCCCCGATCGCTTTCCTGAACGGGCGCGAGTTCCCGAGTCGGCCTATCCGTGCTTTGCAGAACTACGCCTGTTGGTTGCGAGTCGGGAAACCCTCCTCGTTTCCTTGCAAGGCTTGCCTACTCTGACTGGGAATGGCCCAAACTCGACTCTGATGCCTTCCAACTGTCGAGGAAACCGTCCGACCACGATCCTCTCCTGCTCCGTCTTCCGCGTCTTTGGAGCAAACCGGGCTTGGGCTCCTGAGTGGGCCTATCCTTGCCGTGGCAGGACTACGCCTGTTGGCTGCGAGTCGGGAGTCCCTCCTCACTTCCTTGCAAGGCTTGCCTGCCGGGGCCAGGAACTAGTCCAACTCGTCACCTGTCGCCTCGGTTTTTCCCACAGACCTGTCCCGGATCCTTCCGTACCGATCCTGTCTTGTCTTGTTCGTGTCCTTACGCTTGGTTGTTGGACTCTCCAAAGGCGGTCCTTCAAACTCAAGCAAATCCGAATCCTTTTTAGAAACGCTCTAACACTTGACTGGGGGACTCTCCATAGGCGGTCCTCCAACTCAACGCTACAAGCTTCCTCAAATGACTCGTCTCGAGCTGCTCCAGAGGGTCTCCTTATATACGGATCGGGGCGCCCGTTAATCCTCCTGGCTCCAACGATCCCGCCACTTTCCCGTTGGCGGTCTGCCGTTACTCCTGTTTTCCGTCTCATGCCACTTTCCCGTCGGCAGGTGGCCGTCCGTGCGGCCGTTGCCCCCTTTCTCTCGGCCGCTGACCCCTGTTTTTGCTATGCGATGTGCCCTGTTGCTTCTTTCTCCTTTGCTGCTACTAGTCCCCTCGCACCGTCTGAGCGCCGCTGCGCGGTGGGCTCACTTCCTCGCCGTGGCCCCGGGAACCGCTACGTTCCACGTTGATTCCGTCTTCCCACTCGCCGATGAAACTCTGCCTTTCCCGGCGTCCGTTTGTCGCTCCGGGAACCGTTACGTTCCACGTCGATTCCGTCTTCCCACTGGGTGACGAAACCTTGTATTTCCAACTTGTCTGCTGCTGCTCCTGGAACCGTTACGTTCCACGTCGATTCCGTCTTCCCACTGGGTGACGAAACCTTGTATTTCCAACTTGTCTGCTGCTGCTCCTGGAACCGTTACGTTCCACGTCGATTCCGTCTTCCCACTGGGTGCCGAAATGTTGTCTTCCCATTTGTCAGCTGCTGCTGCGGGAACCGTTACGTTCCACGTCGATTCCGTCTTCCCACTGGGTGCCGAAATGTTGTCTTCCCATTTGTCTGCTGCTGCTGCGGGAACCGTTACGTTCCACGTCGATTCCGTCTTCCCACTGAGTGCCGAAACCTTCCTCCCCGCTCGCATTGGTCCTTGGCCTACCTTCTGCGGCCCCTTCCTGATTGGTGATTCTCATGCCCTGTCGCCGCTGGTTATCTGTTTTAGCGTGAGGAGACTAATTCTCCTCACACTTCCCCCCTTCTTCGGGAACGACAGAGCCACCCGGCGAAGAAATGGCGTCCGCTTGACCACTCAATGATGACCAAAAAAAAACAAATGATGGTGTGGATGCCCATCCACTTCCCCCCTTCTTCGGGAGATGACCGATCGCTCCCTCCTTTATGGCTACTCTGGGTTTTCCGTACCCTCTTTCTCCCCTTTTTTTTTTTTTTTTTTTAACCACTAACTGTACTAACCCCCTTTTTTTTACTTTACTAAACTTTTCTAAACTCTTCTTTCTTTTTTTTTTTTTTTTTTTTTTTTTTTAACTGAAGCTATTACTAAACCTCGTATTTTTTTTTTTTTTTATTCTAATTTTAATTTTACCAATTTTTTTTTTTTTTTTTTTTTTTTTTTTTACCTCAAATTTTTTTTTTTTTTTTTTTGTTTTTTAATATTTGAAATTTAATTTTACCAATAACCTTTTTTTTTTTTTTTTTTTTTTTTACCAATTATTTTCAATTTGCATTTTACTTTCTCATTTTCAATTTTCAATTCCTCCTCACCACTCGCACCCCGTTGGCGCCTCCTCTCACCCGGAAGGATGTGGCACCCACCTGTGCCACGATGCACCACCTTCCGGGCCGTCCTCTTCTTTTCGCCAACTCGGCCTTAACTCGGGCGCCAAGCTCCGGCGGCCAACTGTCCTCCGGCACCGCTCGCCCGGCTCCCTCGGAAGCCTGCCGCTCCAGCACCGGCCTCGCCGGCCGCTTCTCCGGGCACGACCCCTGCCGAGTCAGCGCCGGCCTCTGCTGCGCTGGCCTCTGCGTCTCCATCCTACGCGGCTCCGGCCACACCCACGGCCCCTTCTCCTGCTGCTGCTGCTCCTCCCTGGGCTCCTGTTGTGGCCGTGGGGTAGGGGGTACCGTCGGCCATGGCGTCGCCTGCCGGACCCTCTTCCGATTCGGGGCCGCGCTGACCGGCTTCTCCTCCGGTCTTTCTGCTCTTGGGCGCGGCGTCGGCGGTATCTTCTTCTTCCATCTTGCTGCTTGTCGCACCCTGCCGGCGGCGGCCCTTCTCCTTGCGGTCTCTATTGTTTTCCGGGTCCGCCGCTGCTGTGCCGTCCTCGCTCTTGCTCTAACCATGGCCCTTTCTCGTCCATCGATGCGCCTCTTCCTCGCCTCCCTGGTGCTCCTCCGGTGCATTTGGGCTATGACCCTGACGCGGGCCCTCGCCATGTCCTCCACTGCCCTTATTTTGTTGAGGCACTGGCGGTCCCGTATTGCCCGCAAGTGCAGGGCCAACGCCTCGCTCCTGCGCCGCCGCTCCACCTCGAAGGACCCGACCGGGATGCTTCCTTCTCCTCCTGCCGCCCGCCGGACCGCCCATTCCGACCTCGACTTCTTGGCGTCCCATGAAGGATTGCCGACTACCTCAATGTCGCTGTCGTCGGAAGACACTATCATTGAGGCACTTGTGGGCATTGTTTCGGCTGCGTGTAGATTTCGAATAGGCCGAACATCTTCCACGTCTCCACTTATATAGCGAATCCGTTTCCCGTTGCTGGAAATGTCCCGCTAATGCTCCCGTTACTTGCTCTCCTCCTCTTTGTGAGTTTTTTTTTCTGTGTGCCCGTTATGCGGATACGATGTATTTATCTCGCTTTCGTTATTCCTTTGCTCTCGCCAGCATTTTGACGCGGCTTTTTTTTTTGTTTCTTTTTTTTTTCCCACTGCTGACCGCCACTTCATGAGCTCCTCCTTCATTATCACGTCGGTCACATTTTCTCTTGCGAGGCCCATCGCCGTCCGCGCCTCCAGCAGCTCCAGGCGGCTCCTTTTCACGCTTTCATGCGCTTCCAGCACCTGGCTTCTGCGGTGCTCCTTCACCGCCGGGATGCAGCTCCTCTCTTGGTCCGTCGCTGAGCCCTCCTCTGTGTACAGGTGTAACCCACGTTGGGTTACGAACTGTTTCTTCTGTGTCTTGAGCCTTCAGCTCGCTCACATGGGCTCTCTTCTCCCTCCTTGTCCGGTCGTGTCGTAACGTGACGATGACCGGAGAAACGAAATCCACCACCGTATATGGCCCGTCATACCGAGGGGCCAGTTTCGCCGCAAATCCCTCAGCTGCCTTTGATAGGTGGTGCTCCTTTGCCCACACTGTTTCACCGACCTTTGGGCTCCACTTCCGCCTTCGCAAGTTGTAATGTCGCGCCTGGTCCTGGGCAGCTCGCTCCATATTCCTCCTTACTATCTCGAATGTCTCCTTCAGTCTCGCCGCGTTTTCCATGGGTGTTCCTTGTTCAGCTCCCGTGCCCAACACATTCTCGTCGAACAGGGCTCGCGGCATCCTTGGCTCCCTGCCCTGCGTTATAAAACACGGCGAGTAACCCGTGGACTCCGAGACTGCGGAATTTACCGCCAACATTAGCTCCGGCCAGTGTTCGTCCCACTTCCTTTGTTCTTCCCCAGCGAACTGGGCGATCATTGTTTTTACTGTCCTGTTCGCTCTTTCCGTGGGATTCTCCTGCTGCGTATATGGTGCGGTGAACTGATGGCGTACACCGAGTTCTCCGAGGAACTTCTTGAAGCTGCGACTGGTGAACTGCACCCCGTTTTCCGTTATTATTATTTTCGGTACTCCATACCGCGCGACAATTCTCTCCCTGAATGCCTTCTGCAGCGCCTCGGTTGTTGCTTTTCGAAGAGGCACTATCTCCGTCCACTTCGAAAACCGATCGATTATCACCAGGATCATTGTATTGCCGTGTTTCGACCTGGGCAGTGGGCCTACGAAATCTGCGCACACCGTCGCCCATGGCTCCTCCGGAACCTGTGTCAGCATTTTCCCGGCCATCTGCATCTGACTCGGCTTGTACTTCAGGCACGTCTCGCATCTCCTGACGTATTTCCGGATGTCCCTCTGCATCCCTGGCCAGAAATACCGGGCGGCCACTCTGGCTATAGTTTTCCTTACGCCCAAATGTCCCGCCGTTGGTGCGTCATGATTTTCCTTGAGGACCTGCTGCCTCATCTCCAGCGGCACGCACAGCTTCCATGGCGCCACTTCCTCGCTTCCGGCTCTATGCGGGACGTGGCGGTAGATCAAACCGCCCTCTTCCACGTAATCCGGGAATTTCTGTGGGCTTGTTGTCATTTTTTTCTTCAATGCGCTTATCCACCCGCATTCTTTGGCGACCACCTCCATGGCTTTTCTGAATTTTTCCATTACCGGCTGGCGGGACAGAGCGTCGGCAACCACATTGAGCTTCCCCTTCCGGTAGCTGATGACGTAGTCATACTGCTGTAGTTCGAATACCCACCTCGCTATCCTGCCAAGTGGGCTCTCGATGTTATTAAGCCACTTCAACGCCATGTGGTCCGTGATCACGTCGAACTGGTACCCCTCCAGGTAGGGCCTCATTTGCCTTATCGCCCATACTATGGCCAGGCATTCCTTTTCCGTTGCGGAGTAGTTTTTCTCGGCCCCAATCAACGTTCGACTGGCGTAAGCGATCACTCGTTCGCCCTCCTCGGTGTCCTGGGTCAGGACCGCCCCGACGCCGTAGTCGCTGGCGTCCGTTTGCAGCACGAATTTTTTTCGAAATCTTGGCACGCTAGCACTGGATCCTCCGCCAGCCGTGACTTCAAAGTCTCAAAAGCCTCTTGGTGCTTGGTTGTCCACTCCCACTTTGTTCCTTTTCGCAGAAGATCGTTCAGGGGCTTCGCTATTCCTGCGAAATCTGGGACGAAACGCCGATACCATGATGCCATCCCTATGAACTGGCGCACTCCCTTGACGTTCGTCGGGGGTTGTAGCTCTGTAATCGCGGCCACTTTTCCCGGATCCATTCCGATCCCTTGGCTTGTTATCCGGTGGCCCAGGTAGAGCAGCTCCTGCCTGAAGAAATGACACTTTTCCGTATTTATCCGCAGGTTTGCCGCTCTCAACCTCCTGAAAACCTCTTGTAGATTCCGCATATGCTCCTCCTTGGTGCGTCCGATCACTATAATGTCATCCTGATACGCGAATGCGTGTGGAGCCATATCCGGACCTATGACCTGGTCCAGGGCCCTTTGAAACGTTGCCGAGGCCGAGTGTAACCCAAAAGGCATCACTTTCCATTGATATAGACCCTTCCCTGGAACGGTGAAGGCGGTGAATTTTCTGCTGCTTTCCTCCAGGGGGATCTGCCAATACCCATCCTTCAAATCGAGACTGCTGAAGAACCTTGCTTCTCTCAGCTGCTCCAAAATGAAATTTATGCGAGGCATCGGGTACGGATCTTTTATTGATTTCGCGTTAATTTGTCGGAAATCGACGCACATCCTCCATTGCCCCGTTTTCTTCTTCACCATTACGATGGGTGAACTGTACGCGCTAATTGAGGGCTCGATGCATCCCTTTTCCAGCAATTCCTCCACCTTTGAGTTTATCTCCCCCTGAATCTTCGGATTTTTGGGGTAATACCGTTGTTTTATGGGAATGTCGTCCTTCGTCGTGATCCTGTGCTGCGTTATGTTCGAACAGCCCTTCTGGTCTGCGAACGCCTCCAGTTCTCTTTCGATGAATCTTTTGACATGTTCCTCTTCCCATTTTCCTGGGCATCCGGCTACCGCTATGGACAGTCTATCCTCCAGACAGCCGGCCCATCTTTTCCTTTTGGGTATCGAAATCCGGTGGCCTGCGCACGTAAAGGTTGTGCCAAACTCGCTGAGGAAATCCCATCCTAGCACCAGATTGTCCTCCATGCCTGGCATCACCAGCAGGTTTAGGGTCTTTGTGCGATCGCCGAAACTTATCCTGGCTTGGAGCACGACGCGTGTCTCCGTATGGCTTCCGTTAGCCAACTTCACTCGTCTCCTTGTTGCGATTCGTTGCCCGGTGACCTCCGGCCTCTCCGCTAGCTCTTCGGAGATAAAACTCGCCGTTGCTCCTGTGTCCAGCATGGCCTTTATCTCCGTGCCCTCGACCTCGATGGTTGCCGTCAGCTGCTGCTCCTCCTCGGATAGTCCTCCTATTAATTTTGAGAGGCAGCACCGTGCGATCCCGGCTCTCCTCCCTGTTGCTGAGACCGCTGCGCGTTTCCCGCCCTCTGGCAGCATTCTGTGCTTCTAACTCCTGTCGCGCCGCACATTTTGCAGAAAAGCAGCCTTGGGTTCCTGCACCCGCTGGCCCAATGGCCCATGCCACCGCATCTGTTGCATGCCTGGGCTGGGTTCTCGACCGGACCCTGCCTTGGCTCTACTGCCCACTGCTGATTAGGCTGTTGTGGAGCCGACCTCTGCTGGGTCTCATGCTGCCCTCTTGGCATCCAATTTTGGTTTGTGCTGTTTTGTCGCTCCGGTGGGCCTCGGCGCGATTCCTCTCTTTGCCACCTTGGTGCCCATTGTGTGTTTTGGACGGCCTGGTGGTGGAACTCGTCCCGTTGCCCTTTTTGGGTCCATTGGTCCCTCTGGTACCTTGCCGCCTCACTATGCTGCCATCTCTCGTTTACGGGCGGCTGACTGTGGAGCCACAGCCTTTGTTCTGTGGCCACCTGTCTGTTGAAGGCTTCTTCCTCCTGCGCTAATTCCTCGAACTCCTCTGCTAGGCCCATCACCTCCTCTAAAGACGCGCAGGCGTATGGCCTTATGAACATCTTCATCCTTGGCATGCAGTTTTCGACGAGCCTCTCGATTACTTCTTTTGTGGTTTTCCCTAATGGTTTCATTAGTGACTGAAGGTCCACCATGTATTCTTTGAAAGGCTCTCCGCGACGCTGCTTCCGTTGGCGAACTTGGTCCGCCAACTTTTCGAAGTATCCTTTCGGCAGGAAAAAATTCTTGAAGCTTGCCTTGAACTTCGCCCATGTTGGCCATTCTTCGTCGTTCATGATGAACCATCTTTGGGCCCTGCCCTGCAATAGTTCTGGCATGGCTCTGGGGATGGTGTTTATGTCTAATCCGTATGTCTTTGCGGACCATGTTACTCGGTCCAGGAACTCTAACGGGTCCCCTGTGCCGTCGAAACGAAACGACCAGTCTCGTACCTGTTTGGCTACTTTGGCGTAATCTACCGGGGCCGGAACATACTTTCTCGATTGCGGCTCTATGCTCCTTCCCATTCTTGGATCTGGTACCGCCAGGCTCTCTATAAACTTTTCGGTTTCGCTGGCTGCTCTCTGCCTGGGGGTTGATCTTTGTCCATACCTTTCCTCTATGTCGTGTGTTAACGCCAGTACCTCCTCTTCCTTGGTTTCGTCGACCCACCTCGCCACTGAGGATCTCATCGCTTCCACAGTCCCGTCTGCTGGTAGGCCGAGTTCTCTACACACTTCGCTCAGCTCCTCCTTTCTCAATGTGTATATCCAATTCTTTTTTCCCATCTTTCTGCTATGTTAATTTCTAGGCTATATGCAATCACGAAGGTTGGGCGCCAGGTGTAACGAACTTATTTCTATGCTTCCGCTCGCCACAGTATGCCGCGGCTAGCTCACAGAGATTTGCGGATCCGTTCCACCGAATTTATAATTCGACGTGATTGCCCTAGCCCAGAAATAACACAATAGCTTTACTTTTAGTTCCGTCTCTTTATTGACTGACCCTTCGGTTACACTGATGTCTCATTCGGGTTCCCGGGAATGGGCCTCACTCCTGATGCTCGTGATCCTTGATTCCTCCGCCGTCCGGGTGGTCCGCTCCGATGCTGTTGTCTCCTTGTCGCCGGGGGTTCCTCCTTGGTTATCTGTCGTCGCCTTCCACCTCTCTGACTCGGTTCGGTCTGGGTTTTTGGCAGTGCCCTGACTGGCCTCCCTTTACTTGCCGGGAATACCGCGCCTACGCGCTGTACCGCCGGTCAGGGAGTTGGCGGGCTGTGGCCTCCGCTACGCCAGGGAAACGCCGTGATTTTCGCACCGGCGAGCCTGAATCGGGAGTTGCCGAAGTCCTGTCAGTCCCGACGAGGTCGGAAGTCGCCCGTCCCGGACCGTGAGTCGTGCTTCTCTTTCTGGCCGGGTGACCACCCGCGTACGCGTCAATGGCCCCGGACCACGAGTTGCTCGGTGGGTGATCGGTATCTCCCCGATCGCTTTCCTGAACGGGCGCGAGTTCCCGAGTCGGCCTATCCGTGCTTTGCAGAACTACGCCTGTTGGTTGCGAGTCGGGAAACCCTCCTCGTTTCCTTGCAAGGCTTGCCTACTCTGACTGGGAATGGCCCAAACTCGACTCTGATGCCTTCCAACTGTCGAGGAAACCGTCCGACCACGATCCTCTCCTGCTCCGTCTTCCGCGTCTTTGGAGCAAACCGGGCTTGGGCTCCTGAGTGGGCCTATCCTTGCCGTGGCAGGACTACGCCTGTTGGCTGCGAGTCGGGAGTCCCTCCTCACTTCCTTGCAAGGCTTGCCTGCCGGGGCCAGGAACTAGTCCAACTCGTCACCTGTCGCCTCGGTTTTTCCCACAGACCTGTCCCGGATCCTTCCGTACCGATCCTGTCTTGTCTTGTTCGTGTCCTTACGCTTGGTTGTTGGACTCTCCAAAGGCGGTCCTTCAAACTCAAGCAAATCCGAATCCTTTTTAGAAACGCTCTAACACTTGACTGGGGGACTCTCCATAGGCGGTCCTCCAACTCAACGCTACAAGCTTCCTCAAATGACTCGTCTCGAGCTGCTCCAGAGGGCCTCCTTATATACGGATCGGGGCGCCGTTAATCCTCCTGGCTCCAACGATCCCGCCACTTTCCCGTTGGCGGTCTGCCGTTACTCCTGTTTTCCGTCTCATGCCACTTTCCCGTCGGCAGGTGGCCGTCCGTGCGGCCGTTGCCCCCTTTCTCTCGGCCGCTGACCCCTGTTTTTGCTATGCGATGTGCCCTGTTGCTTCTTTCTCCTTTGCTGCTACTAGTCCCCTCGCACCGTCTGAGCGCCGCTGCGCGGTGGGCTCACTTCCTCGCCGTGGCCCCGGGAACCGCTACGTTCCACGTTGATTCCGTCTTCCCACTCGCCGATGAAACTCTGCCTTTCCCGGCGTCCGTTTGTCGCTCCGGGAACCGTTACGTTCCACGTCGATTCCGTCTTCCCACTGGGTGACGAAACCTTGTATTTCCAACTTGTCTGCTGCTGCTCCTGGAACCGTTACGTTCCACGTCGATTCCGTCTTCCCACTGGGTGACGAAACCTTGTATTTCCAACTTGTCTGCTGCTGCTCCTGGAACCGTTACGTTCCACGTCGATTCCGTCTTCCCACTGGGTGCCGAAATGTTGTCTTCCCATTTGTCCGCTGCTGCTGCGGGAACCGTTACGTTCCACGTCGATTCCGTCTTCCCACTGGGTGCCGAAATGTTGTCTTCCCATTTGTCTGCTGCTGCTGCGGGAACCGTTACGTTCCACGTCGATTCCGTCTTCCCACTGAGTGCCGAAACCTTCCTCCCCGCTCGCATTGGTCCTTGACCTACCTTCTGCGGCCCCTTCCTGATTGGTGATTCTCATGCCCTGTCGCCGCTGGTTATCTGTCTTAGCGTGTGAGGAGACTAATTCTCCTCACAATATATCGCAAACATCGGATTCAATTGGCCGATCCTTATGAGAATATCATAATATAACCAATTTATTACAATAAAAAATATAAAACAAATTACCAAGCTTCCATCTTCGAAAATACCAAAGTTGGTATTTTTACCAAATACCATTTCCGATCGTTCAGTTATATGGCAGCTATAAGATATAGTCGGCCGATCGTTATGCAATTTGGTAGGTTGTATTAACTGACCAAAAATAGAATCTGTACTTAGTTCCAGCTTTTTATCTTCAAAAACACCAAAGTTGGGTAATTCGCGATTGTTCAGTTATATGGCAGCTATAGGATATAGTCGGCTGATCCTTATAAAATTCGGCATGTTGTATTATTTTGCTAAAAATAGCATTCGTACCGAATCTGAATTTTCTAGCTTTGAAAACACCGAAGTTATAGCATTTCCGATCAATCAGTTATATGGCAGCTATAAGATATAGTCGGCCGATCCTTATGAAACTTGGTAGGTCGTATTATTTTGTAGGTCGTATACTATATAGGGTCGGAGATGTCTCCTTCACTGCGTTGGACACTTTTGGACAAAATTATAATACCCTCTGCAAGGGTATAAAAAGTACCAAGCTTCTATCTGCAAAAATACCAAAGTTGGTTTTTATACCCTTGCAGAGGGTATGGTTTGGTTTTCAAATGGTTTTCAAATTTAAGAAAAATTTAAAATGAAATCAAAAATCAAAATAATGAATTATTAGCTCACAAATTTCTGTTAATGCTTGAGCTGTATTGTAGATTTCCATTACTAATGTATTTTGCATTATTTTGCAGTATGCTCTTAATCCTCCTTGTTAGAGATTGTTTTTCGTTTTTTTGCAGTTTATGAATAAATTTTTTCTTGTTAGGTGCCTTAGCTCGCATAGCAAAATTCTATAATACTTGACATTTTTTAAGCAAAATTTGGTTTCTTGCTGAAATGTGTTGGTGTTTGCAGTGTTGTTGCTGTAGTTGTTCTTGTTTAATTATTTTCAGAAAGTAATAACGCTCTGCACAGCTCTGGATTCTCCACAAGGTCCCATCTAACCAGATGAGGCAATTGCATTGGGTTGGCCATCGATATCCTGCGACTGGGCCTTGTTTTGGTGCACCAACTCGGCTCGACGTTCAAGCATTTGAACTTTTTCAATTTTCTTTTGCAGTTTCTTTTCACGCTTCTGCTCGGCGGTAAACAATTTGTTCTCATAAATGCGTGCCTTTTCCTCAAGCTTTTGTCATTCCAATTGATCGTTCTGCGATTTGATTTCGGCAATTTTGATTGTGTTATGCTCCTTTAGACGATCCAGCATCTTCTTGATATTCTCATCGCGCAAGGACTGGGCTATCTTGAGCTTCTCCTCAATAGCCTACTGCTCATTTGCCTTCTGCTGCTCCAAAGTCTCGCGCGTCTTCTCGATTTCCTGAGAATGGATCTTAAGCTTCTCCTTCAAGTCACTGATAATAGCCTCTCGCTTCTCCACTTGCAACTCCATCTTTGATTCGAGTTGCTCCTTGGTCTGAGTAATGAATTCATTGGTAATCTCATCCTTTTAGCGAGTGGCCTCCTCAACCTTGGCAAGCTTGTTTAATATATCAGCCATCTTCTTGGCCTCCAGAGAAATACGGCGTTCCTCGGTAGACGATCCAGCATCTTCTTGATATTCTCATCGCGCAAGGACTGGGCTATCTTGAGCTTCTCCTCAATAGCCTACTGCTCATTTGCCTTCTGCTGCTCCAAAGTCTCGCGCGTCTTCTCGATTTCCTGAGAATGGATCTTAAGCTTCTCCTTCAAGTCACTGATAATAGCCTCTCGCTTCTCCACTTGCAACTCCATCTTTGATTCGAGTTGCTCCTTGGTCTGAGTAATGAATTCATTGGTAATCTCATCCTTTTAGCGAGTGGCCTCCTCAACCTTGGCAAGCTTGTTTAATATATCAGCCATCTTCTTGGCCTCCAGAGAAATACGGCGTTCCTCGGTAGACGATCCAGCATCATCTTGATATTCTCATCGCGCAAGGACTGGGCTATCTTGAGCTTCTCCTCAATAGCCTTCTGCTCATTTGCCTTCTGCTGCTCCAAAGTCTCGCGCATCTTCTCGATTTCCTGAGAATGGATCTTAAGCTTCTCCTTCAAGTCACTGATAATAGCCTCTCGCTTCTCCACTTGCAACTCCATCTTTGATTCGAGTTGCTCCTTGGTCTGAGTAATGAATTCATTGGTAATCTCATCCTTTTTGCGAGTGGCCTCCTCAACCTTGGCAAGCTTGTTTGATATATCAGCCATCTTCTTGGCCTCCAGAGAAATACAGCGTTCCTCGGCAGCCTTCAACTTCTGCTCAATCTCCTCCACGCTGACGTTCTTGCCGGGGGTGACAGGTCGCTTGGGGACGTCTACGTTGGGTGCCGGCTCGGCCAGGATGACCTCATAGCTCAGGCCACCGCGCGACTTCTCCTGGCAGCGAATCTCAGTGGATTCAGCATCAACTGTGTTGTTCACCATTTTATTTAGTTAATTTATAAAACGGTGCGATTTATTATAATAAAGCTTTAGAATGTATACAAATTCACTGCTATCCAAAATAAGCGCAGAAAATATGAGTACTTTGGACCACAATAGCCGGATACAAGACAATGAATTTGCGTACGCACAATTATTAAAGTTAGCACAGAAATACAATTTAAATAGCCACTTTAAAATAATTATAAAGCTAGTTCGTGGAATCTGCGACCAGCACTTTTTCCTCTTCGTTGTGATCGCGACGACGAAGTACCATTTCCAATCGTTCAGTTATAAGGCACCTTTAAGATATAGTCCGCCAATCCTAATGAAATTTGGTAGCTTTGATTAACTGACAAAAAATAGGATCTGTACGAAGTTCCACTTTCTACCTTCTTAAGCACAAAAAGTTGGGTCATTTGTTGGGTCAACTATAGGATATAGTCAGCCGATTAATTTCAGCCAATGAAGTTTGGTGTGTCGTATTATTTTGCCAAAAAAAAAGGATTATTATTCTGTGCGAAATGTAAAATTAAGCACCTAATAAATTATACTCTTTCAGAGGGTATTATAATTTTGGTCAAAAGAGTGCAACGCAGTAAAGGAGACATCGCCGACCCTATATATTCCTGATCACCTGCTGAGTTGACATGAGCATGTCTGTAAGTACGTCTGTCTGGTTCTACGCAAACTTGTCTCTCAATTTTAAAGCTTTTGACTTTAAACTTTTCACACACCCATATTTCTTTTTCACGTAGTATATAAGTTGTATCGGCTTGGATCAGCCGACTATATCCTTTAGCTGCTATATAACTGATTAATCGGAAATGTTATATGTGTCTTTTTAGAGCAGTGGTGGGCAAAACTAACACATGTTTAAAATTTGAGTGTGTGCGTAGCAGAGAAAAACAATGAGAGCAGAGAATTCACTGAGCGAAAAAAATTTATTTTTTTATTTAATTTTTAGTTATCTAAAAGTTTTAATGGCAACTAAAATAGTGTATTTTATTTTAAAGACATCTTTTCTAGCAACATTTCTTAAAAAAAATGAAAAACTACGCTTCCCTATCTTTATTTTCTATGTAGAAAACTTTTTTCAACCCAATTTGTGAGAAAATTTTTCTCAGTGGAAACATTTTGATTTTTAAGTTTGGGCTGTCAAATGAGTCAAAATGAGAGCAAATGAGAGAGCTTCTAAAAAAAATTGAGAATGCTCACACTGTCAGTGTGCCGGCAGCGCTGCGGCAGAATTTCCTACCCTATACTCGCGTGCTATGTAAAATGAGAGTTTGCCCACCACTGTTTTAGAGTTAGAGATTCTGAGTTAGTTTGAATACTGTTTTTGGCAAAATATTATGACGTACCAAATTTTATAAGGATCGGCGGACTATATCCTATAGCTGCCATATAATTGAACGATCAGCAATTGCCTAACTTTAGCGTTTTAAAGATAGAAAGTTGGAACTTCGTATAGATGATATTTTTGGTCACTTGACCTACCAAATTTTATTGCGATCTACCGACTATATCTTATAGCTGCCATAAAAATGTAGGATAGGAAATGGTATTTTGTAATTGGTAAAAATACCACCTTTGGTATTTTTGGGGATAGAAGCTTGGGATTTTTTGTATATTTTTATTATTGAAATGAATTGGTTCTTTTATGATATTCTCATAATATTTGGCCAACTATATCCGGTGTTTCCGGATACTGCAGGGGTATATCAACTTAAGCTTCGCCAAAAGTTAAGTTTCCTTACTTCTTGTTAATTAAAATTATGACAACAGAAAACACCTTTTCCGATTTCTTCTATGTCTTTAACAGTTTGTTTCTTTTTCTGAGAATGTTTAGTTTATTTATTAGTGGGAATATTTCTACTGTCCAGCTTTTAGAAGTATCCTTTAAAATATGCAAGAATATTCACCATTCTTCTTATATTAATTAAATTTAAATAATATTAATCCGAAATCCCATTTAGCTCAAGACTTCAAAAGCTTTTGAGGGTACTTGGTGAGTTCCAGATTTTTGCAAATACTGATTTTTTTTACATATAATTTTATTATAGTTTTATTTCCATCTTTTATAAAAAGTTTTACAAAAATATTTAATGATGCATTTTAAAGATGTCAAGTCCATCTCGGAACATTTTGATTTATCAACTATAGCTAAAAATCGCTATCAAACACTGCAGAATTTTTCTGTGTGGCGTCTGCTTCCCCATGCAATACTGCAAAAAGTGATTGTTTACAGGCCGACATGATTGCTGAAAATATCGCTAAATTTAACAGGGGCACGTTGTGGCATCTAAACATGGATAATTAACGCACTAGACGAACCACAGTTTACCACAAATATTTTTTTCGGCTTGAGGCGACCTTCACAAAGTTTTTCTCTACAGAAGTTGAATTTTGTTATAAAAAATGGTAATACAAACATTTCTGGTTTTAAACATAAATTATGAATGCAACATCTACTCACAGGTCACGAAACATTTATTTTCCTTTACTATATATGTACCTTGAACTTTGAGAAAATGCTAAAACTGATTTCAAACACACAAAATAACAAGAAAGGAAAGCTAACTTCGGGCGGAGCCGAAGTTGATATACCCTTGCAGTTAAAACTGGATATATATCGCAAACATTGGATTAAATTGGCCGATCCTTATGAGAATATCATAATATAACCAATTTATTACCATAAAAAATATAAAACAAAGTACCAAGCTTCCATCTTCAAAAATACCAAAGTTTGTATTTTTACCAAATACCATTTCCGATCGTTCAGTTATATGGCAGCTATAAGATATAGTCGGCCGATCCTTATGAAAATTGGTAGGTCGTATTTTTTTGCAAAAAGTAGCATTCGTACGAAATCTGAACTCTGTAACTCTAAAAACACCAAAGTTATACCATTTCCGATCAATCAGTTATATGGCAGCTATAGGATATAGTCGGCCGATCCCGGCCGTTCCGACTTATATACTGCGTGCAAAGGAAAGAAGGGTGTGTGAAAAGTTTCAAGACGATAGCTTAAAAACTGAGAGACTAGTTTGCGTAGAAACGGACAGACAGACAGACGGACAGACGGACATGCTCATATCAACTCAGGAGGTGATCCTGATCAAGAATGTATATACTTTATAGGGTCGGAGATGTCTCCTTCACTGCGTTGCACACTTTTGGACAAAATTATAATACCCTCTGCAAGGGTATAAAAAAAAAAGTGTCGAGAATATAAAAAGACTTCTATCAAGCCAAATTCAACACCTGAAAATTTCATAGTACCATATGTTAGCTTTGAGAGCTTACAGCTGATCTAGTTGATCAAGTTTATAGGTTTTGGTATTTTTTTTACCGATATTCAATTATTTAACTATCGGTAGGAAAGAAAAATTTATTGAATTTTAAAAGTTGAAAATTTGCTTAATCTGACGCTAGAATAGCCAAATCGCCCACTGTGCGACGTCCTCTTAAGAGGATCCCACCTGTTCAGCGAGCCGACGGCACTTGGTGCAGGTCAGAGACGGACCGAGCCAACGCTTTCGCCGAACACCTGGAAAGCGTATTCACCCCTTTCTACCGCTGTTCGCCAGAATAGGAAGCAGAAACGGAACGACTCTTGGAAGAGCCCGCACGAGGCGACGACAGAATACCACCTGTGTTTCAGTGTTGGCAACAAAAAGTGTAAAGCAACAACAAGTCCCCGGGCGATGATGGCATCAATCCAACCGCATTAAAACTGCTGCCACCCTTAAGCATCAAGATACTGACTAAAATGTACAATAAATGCTTACAATTTGGGTACTTTCCGACCAACTGGAAACATGCTTTGGTAACCATGATACCTAAGCCCGGAAAACCGAAGCCGATGTTGCCTCTTATCGTCCCATTAGTCTCCTATCGATACTCTCCAAAATACTCGAAAGAGTTTTTTTTGAGTAGAGCATTGCCAGTACTGGACGAGGCTGGTCTAATCCCCAATCACCAGTTTGGTTTCAGGCGGTCCCACGGAACCCCGGAGTGCCAATGCCACAGAGTGGTGCAGTATATCATGGACGCCTTCGAAACCATGAAGCTGAAATGCTGGATGTCAAACAAGCCTTCGACTTGGTCTGGCACTCCGGTCTCCTGCTTAAATTGAAGACTAATTTGACCTTACTACCTCTTCCTGGAGTCTTTCCTGAAGGACCGCAAATTTGCGGTCAGATGCGGAGAGGCCACTTCCGGACTCAGGGAGGTCCGCGCCGGAGTCCCCAAAGCAGCGTGCTAGGCCCTTTATTATACAATGTCTACACGGCCGATCTCCCAGTCTTGCGAAGCCCCAACATAATAATGGCAGCGACCTATGCGGACGATACCGCCTTTCTAACCGCTGCTGACAACGCTACAGAGGCAGCTGCCACCATATTTTCTCTCCGTCGAGGAAATTGCCCACCGGTCCACCTCAACAGCTTCCCCATCCCGCAAGTAGAAAACCCAAGATTCCTGGGTTTCTCGCTAGACACGTCAAAAGCCTAGTCAAAAAGCGAAAGCAGTGTGTAAGTAAGATTAGAGGCGTAAAGGCTGATGGGTTGGAGGTCGAAGGAACTCTTGAATTTTGTCGCTGAGGAACTCTTCGAAAATCCTAATTTACAAGGCGATTATTCGGCCAATTTGAACATTGGACATTTGGGATCCAACTTTGGGGCATGGCCAGCAAGACTTATATTCGAACTCTCCAGGCATTTGAAAATAGAGCCCTCCGTATTGTCACTGGGGCCCATGTCCACCACGACAACCAAACAATGTGTGCTTGGCTTCCCATGGGTAAAGGAGGAGATCCAGAGAAGCAGCAGAAAGTACATCCGGAGGCTACACAACTAGTCCAACGAGTTGGCGACCACTCTCCTCGACAACAGCGAACACCGCTGGACCTCATCCGGAATAACTTTTAGACATTCTTATTTTTCCACCTCTATATTATGTTACACATAATCCAAGTTTTCTGTCAAGATATTTAATGGTTGTCCCTGTTGGACAGTTTTAAATAAAATCCCCCCTGTCATAATAAAAAAAATATATATATATATTCCTAAAAAAAAAACTTGAGAATAGTCGAGACGTATTGTTTCCGCCTAACATTTTTATTGATCTTAATTCGAATACAACTAAAAAAAATTTTGTTCTTACAAATTGTTCTTTAAGTTGGGTTTATTTTAAAGACATGAACCTGTCTTTATATAAGCATAAATAATAATATTATATAAGCATTTTATTTATTATTGAGCTTGAAGCATAAAAGAGTTTAATGTCTGTATTAGGTGGAGATTTTCGTTTAGACTGTGATGGACAACTGGGTGGGTGGCACAGTTAATACTACCGGCGCAATCGCATTCAAGTAAAAAGACATTTTAAGAGGGCTCGTTAAAAAAAATCTCTAATTAATTAATTTAAAACCAAAAGATAAGATTGGTTTCTGACTAATTAATCAAAGGTTATGGACCCTTACTGAACGACTTACTTACTGATAAGACTTACTATTTGACAACTTAACCGTAAGTTAAAAATTCACCATTTCTTAACTCTTATTTCTTCATTCTTAAAAAATCACAAAGTTTCAGGATTTCTGGTCGATCAGTTATTTAGAATATAGTCTTTATTTTATACTACGTGCGTGCAAAGGAGAGATAGATGTGCAAATTTGAAGTCGATACCTTTAAAACTGAGAAACTGGTTCGAGTTGAAACAGACGGATGGACAGACAATGGAATGACGGACAGAATACTAATAAATTGGAATAAAAATAAAATAAGATTAAGCCAAAAATAAAGAATCCAAAAAAAGTCTAATGAACTTAAGTCATATTCTTATACAATTTTTTGCAGGATGACATCTGCACTAACACACGTGGAAGCTTTAAATGTACTACAGTTAATTGCCCCAATGGATACTCCATTGATTCTGAACAGAAAAAGTAAGTCTGATATTTTTAATTTACTACGTAACTTAGTTTAATTTTCACTTCGTTGCACACTTTTGACCAAAATTATAAAACCCTCTGCAAGGATATAAAATAATGGCTATAAGCCTTAAATTTTAAGACACTTTATTTTAAAAATGGGTATTGTTTTTAATATTCCTACAAAGTTTTCCGACTCCTTTTTCCAAATCAGAACAGATAGACAAAAGTAGAATATGTACGATATCTTAGCCGTCCGATATCCGTTTTTCAAAAAAACCAAAGCACTTTCGATTAATCAGTAATATGACAGCTTTAGAACATACAAATATATATTCTTGATCAGGATCACCTTCTGAGTTGATATAAGCATGTGCGTCTGCCTGTCCGTCTGTCAGTTTCAACGCAAACTTAGATCTTATCGCTGCCATATAACTGAATGATCGGAAATGCTATTTGGTCAAAATACTAACTTTGATAATTTTAAAGAAAGAAGCTTGGGACTTTTTTTAGATTTATTGTAATAAATTGGTTATATTACAAGTATAATATTCTCGTAAGGATCGACCAACCAAATAAAGATTCGAATATATTTTCGGTTTTAACTGCAAGGGTATATCAACTTTGGGTCCGCCAGAAGTTAGCTTTCCTTTTTTGTATTTTTGTTTGCGGTTTTTCAGCAGGTCT
Source organism: Drosophila pseudoananassae pseudoananassae (assembly GCA_018153035.1). Lineage (NCBI taxonomy): Eukaryota > Metazoa > Arthropoda > Insecta > Diptera > Drosophilidae > Drosophila > Drosophila pseudoananassae. The sequence continues at coordinate 1,965,097 of JAECXR010000020.1, forward strand.
TCAGGTGAAGAATGGGTTGTGCGCCTAAAGTTTATAGTCCTTCTAATGAAATGTACGTGTCTTAGTAAATTCTGGCTATCTATATCACCATTAATTCATTCAATTACATTTTTGAACAAGAACTAAGCGTCCTATTGTGTCCCGTCAACTACTGAAGTTTACAATATGTGTTCAAGCATTGAACACGATTGTAGGCATAAATTCTAAAGATAGAGTTTCAAGGGATCGGACCCATGGAAATATGAGACAAACAGCATGGTCTAAAACCGATCCCTGCAGCCTAACATAAATAACAAAAAACCATGTGGTGCGCTTATCGCACTTGAGAAAGGGTCGCATAGCAGGTCAGCGTGCAATGCGTTGATAAGTTGTTTTAAATAAATTTAAGATTTTCATGTATCTTACTTATAAGAGAATTGTACAGAATAAAATCAGTTTCTAAACGGAATTCATTGGAATACGACCTTATTATTTTGGCGCTCCTCTTAACAATATGCTTAATAAAAAGTTTAGCCTATTAATAAAAAAATCATAATGACCAACGGAAAAGAAAATCCCATAGGTTAGGTTAGGCGGCGATCTGAGTTGGGAGGCAGCCGATGTCTCTTGAATGTTCGTGCAGAAGTTTGTCCAGGCATTCCTCTGTGCTTTGTCGACTTTGTACGCCTCCCAGGCAACTTTCGCCTTTACCTGTTGTATTGGCTTTGCAGAGCCTATACTGCAGTCCCCTCAACCTGTCTCCAAGAATCCTGTCTCCAAAGATCCAGTGTTCCTGCATGATGGCCACATCAGCTCCACTTTTGGCGAGGTGGAGTAGGAGGGCAGCTGATGCCGCCTTACTGTGGTGGAGGCTTATTCGCAAGATTGTCAGAGATATTCTTAAGATTTTTCACCACAGTAATCTCTGCCATCGTCTCGGAGCTCAGCAGAGAGTCCTCCTCCATGCCGACGCCTCTGAGTGCCCCTCACCAAGTCGCTCTCCTCTGAGGTGTGCCCTTAAAGGATCTCCTCATCTGACATTTCTTTCGGGGTGCCCCTCTTCGGTCAACTCCTCGAAGTCTTGTGCGTCTGTCTCCAGCTCCATGCCTCCTGCTTTGCTCTTGGCATCGGACTTGTAAATACGAACCGTTACGGGCTCGAATCCGTATTTGATCCGGTGCCGCGATTTTTCCAGGATGTTCACGGTCTTCTAGTTCAGAATAAGCATTACTGGTCTCCGCAGTCCTACCGCCACCACCACCTTGGCGACTCTCTATTCCGCCATGGAGAGTACTTCTATTAGCGTCGGAGCCCCCCCTCGGACACGCATACTTCGACATATGCTGTTCCACCTTGGATTGGGGTGATTTAAGGAAGGGAGTGTTCTTCTCCCCGCCCGACTACAATTAGCTAGCATCCTCGGCAGAGGAATGACCTTACCGGGATCTGTTACCAGCCGCCCTCACGTGAAGAGTATAGTCGCACTACCAGTGGTGTACACAGTTACGGCACGCAATTGCTTGCGTGTAGTTGATATACCGGCCAATTTGATAATTAGTAATTTCATCATTTGGATTCAGCCAGGGAGCATTTATATTAGTATTTTTAATTATATTTTTCTTTGATATTCGTATTTTTAATTTCGATATTTCTTCGACAATATATTGGATATCCGTCAATATGTGTGATCGTATCGTTAGTGAAATATTTAGGAAAACGTTTTGTACATTTCCCGTCTACCATGCAAGGTGATGAAGGATTTAGATTCCCGCACGGTTCATGAATCATGTTTGTAGTGACAATATCAAACAGTAATTGATCAACAGACGGATCTGTAATCTCTGGAGAATTTAAACTATCGATGTCTACAGGACGTATTTTATCGGCTGAACATATTTGTTTAGGTGAGGGGCCGTTGTGCCGCAACCTTAAGAGCGCAGCCGCGCTGAAGAGCGCACCCGCGCTGAAGAGCGCACCCGCACTGAAGAGCACACCAGCGCTGAAGAGCGCATCCGCGCTCGCCCCTCTTTGCGCTCTTGCTCCTTCGTTTGCCGTCGGCAATCGTATTCTTTCTATTACCTTTGGCTGTTTTCTTTTCTAAGTTTTTAATCCTCTGTAAGCAGCCCAATAAAGCTGAACGCGTTTCTTTTAAATTAACTGAAGACGCCCCCGACTTATTATTTCATTCCCATTTCTGGAGTCTTTTGCGGCATCAACGCCCCCCTACAACATTTTGGACCTTCGAGCCGGATACTTCCTGGATTTTCTTCTACCAGCAGTTCTCGGCATTGTTCCGCCAAAAGATAAGTAGATTTTTCCGTCTCCGTCTTTCTTCCGGTCTTCAGCAGTGGTCCGAACATTAAATTTCGTTCGCACTCCTGCAAGATTTTTTCCCTCCGTGTCAACTCCAAGTCCGAGTTTTCAGACACAACGGCAGTTTGAGATTTTCTACTCTTCGTCTGCAAATTTTTCCATTCGTCTCTGTTTTGTGTGCTGCCCATATTCCTCGCCGTTTTCGGCCTCTCCGTTATCCAATCGCTTGCCAACGGTCGAGGCATATGTGCACCTACATACATACACACATATGTACCAATTTATTTGGTGCAATTAATCCGCGAAAAATTCGCAAGTGAACAGAGAAATTGTGTGGTGACAAAAAGAAGGCATAATTAATATTGGCCAGCCGGTGTGAATTAGTTCCGTAATTTCCAAACGCGTATATCCGCCGCTGTCGTAATATTTTTTTTTTTCTTCCCCAATCAGTGTCACTTGTTACACCACATAACTTTTCTGTTCCCCCAGTTATACAGTCCACTTATCAACTCTCCACTGTGCCATCATATGCTCCACATGCCCTTGCCCTACTTGCATGCATGTCCATGTATTTCCAAATATTTTCTGACTCCAATTTCAGGAAATATATAACCGATAAAAATTAACATATACAGTCCACTTATCGACGTTCCACTGTGCCATCATATGCCCCACATGCCCTTGCCCTACTTGCATGCATGTCCATATATTTCCAAATATTTTCTGCCTCCAATTTCAGGAAATATATAACCGATAAAATTTAAACACATTTTTTTAATTTCCTAAACCCAACAATTTTATACCGCCACCTGGCCGCCTTAGAAGCCGTGTTGTGTTTTTTTTTGGTGCTGGTTTTTTTTTGTCCCCCTTTTGGGTACGTACAGGGTGCCGACGGCATAACCGGCTGCGTAACAAATAAATTTTAAAAAAATCAATTAATTATAAATTTATGTATTTATAATTATAACTACTAAAATTTATTTAATTCTTATTTTCCGTCCGAGCAAAGGGCCAGGGTTTTTAATTCACCTTTCCGGCCACTCAATAATTAAGGTCAAAAATTTAATTATTGAAAAAAAAAATTATAATTAAATAATTTCATTGTCAATCTGCTCTCTGAACCTAACCGCGGTTTAAATTCCACCGTTCCAGCTTCGTGATAATTAACATCAATTGATTAAAACTTTAGATTTTCAACTCCACCCTTCTGGCTCCATAATAATTAAATCCGCCAATTAGGCAAAAATTAATTATTTATTTTTTTGTGTTAAATCCAAGCAAAGGTCAAGTGCACCTTTCCGGCTCCGCAAATGCGAAAATAGTTAGGAATTCAATATTTACGTACGAGCCATACTGGTCGAAATATACATATATAGACAGTTATCAGTTTTTTTCGAACGAGCAAGAATTTTCCGGTACGTGTCCATTTTCCGTCCCTCTAACGCTGCTTCTACTCCGCATCAGGCAACATCCGCCTAGAATCTCAGCCAATCTCGTCCCATCTGGTTTTTTTGGCTTTCTGAAGTTTCTTCCACATTCGAATTGTGCCGCATCCGACGTTCCTTTCCGACATTGTTCCTTTCGACATCGGCGCCACTAATTCCCACTTCTGCCTTGTAATCGCATTTCATCCGCGATCTCACCGGTCTTATCACATTAGTGTGACCGGCCACCGCTTCGTACGAGGCCCCTACTACCCAAGTCAGTCGACAAGCGCTGACCAGCGAATTGGATTCTGAGAATGCCCACGGGAGACGACAAAAAGCCACGTCCGATCCCAACCATCCGTTTGGACAGATCTCAATCCGCTTCACCGCGGACGCCTCTTTTAAAGCTTAAGGCGTCCAGTGCCATTTCAAAGGCAAAGAGTGACGAATCCGTCAACACAATCCTCGGTCCTTCACAGAGGCAGACTCGTTCCGTTGCAAAAATGGCTCAAAGTGCGGTCGACGTGGCGCTGAAGAAGTTCATCGCCACAACAGATCGAGTTTGCCAATTTTAGGCCAATATAAATACTCCGGGCGCCAGAGAAACGGCTCCCAATACATGTGCGAAGTCCATCGGGACCAAATTCGGGCACTGTGGGAGAAGGTGGAGAAAAGCTATGAGAGCTGAAGAAGTTCATCGCCACAACAGATCGAGTTCAAAGACTTCCTTCAAAGACTTGTTTACGGCCATTTACATCCAAAACTCGCGGCTCACCCCGGTAGAAAAGTTGTTCCACTTACTGTCCAAAACAAGTGGTGACGCCCACGCCATTGTTTCTAAGGCTCCGCTTACCCATGAGGGGTTTGACGGCGCTTGGCAAAGCCTCACAGACCGCTTTGAGAACCGGCGGCTATTGGTCAACAGCCAGTTGAAAATCCTTTTCAACATCCAGGCTATTTCTCAAGAGTCCGGGGTCGCGCTGAAGGAGCTGCAAGCTCCAAGTTGCAAGGGTTGCGATCTCTGTTCGAGGGAGAACCACCCCATTCGTTTATGTCCGCGGTTCCTGGAAATGGACGTAAATGGGCGCTCGGACTACATTAAAAGGAAGCAGTTATGTTTGAACTGTTTTGCCCGAGGACACCAGCAACGAGATTGCACGAGCGCCCATACCTGCACCGCGGTAATTCATTCGCCACCGCTCCAAGTCCGCCTACCGCTCCAAGTCCGCCTAAGCCAGCAAACGGCTCAGAGGATCATACGAATGTGCAGGTGTGTTTCGCTTCCGGGTCAGGAGCCGTCCTACTGTGCACGGCCCTTATCAACGTGTGTCATTTGGGGTGCACCGTCCAGGCACGAGCACTGATAGACTCAGGGTCCGAAGCGACTTTCATAACGGAACGACTGTTCAACCTTGTCAAGTTTCCCTTCAAGACGTTTCACGCACAAGTTTCCGGCCTTAATCAGACCATTTCCGCACAGTCTACTAAATTGTGCCATTTCTCCATTCGGTCGCCGTCTAGACCCGGGCTACAATTAGAGACTGCGGCTTACGTTCTTCCGCAGTTGGCAGGTATTCTGCCATCATATCCGATGGCCCGACATTCCCCTGGCGGACCCCAACTTCTTTGAGAGCTCCCAAGCCGATGTGTTATTAGGAGCTGAAATTCTTCTGTCCATTCTCCTCGGTAATTCCAAGGCTAACATCTGCGGGTCGCTTCTCGGTCAGGAGACCATTTTTGGATGAGTGCTGACAGGTAACTCTCCATTATCTCCAGGTAACCCCCGCAGCGTGTCTGTTTTTTCCGCACGAGTTGCCCGCAGCCTCGGTGACTCACTGGTTCAGGGTTTCGATTCAGGATGCGAGCACAATTCTGTCTCGACTCCTTCTTCGATTTACACATCGCATCACGCTGCACGGTGGCAATCAGCTGATGATCCGACTGATCCGGGCCAAATTCTGGATTTCAAGGTCATATTCAGCACGATGTCGCCACGCCCACGCAACGCCCAGTCACTGGAGAGCAGATGTACTCGAGGTATACAATCCTACCGATGACGAGTCTGCAATGGGATTCATCCATTAAAGAAGTGTCGCCGCTTCCTACGCCTTAGTGACGAGAAGCGGCTCCGAGCGATTCTCGTAAACCGGTATTGCTCGAGCTGCCTGGCCCACGAGCACTGCGACGGATCCTGTCGTCGTGGGGACGGCTGTAAGACGTGTGGTCAGGATCACCACTCGCTGCTGCACCCCGTGACCGAGGAGCACCGGTCACGGAGCGTGGGAGACAGTACACGGGGTGTCTCGTTCACTCGTCGGCCGTCGTCCGCCAACTCCCGGCGCGGTTCGGGTACTTCTCGGCCTTCGTCCGCCATTTTCTGGCACTCACAAGCCGATCCACGGCCATCGATTTCCCGGCGCTCGTCGGCAACTCCTCAGCATTCTTCCGCCACTGGCCGGCAGTCGTCAAGCGCTCCACTGCTTTCGTCCGCCACTCATCGGGTGCCGTCCACCGCTCGTCCGCCCGCGTCATCCACGCCTAGGCAATTATCCGCCTCTCCTCGAGGGCCCCCGCCGGACGCGGTCGCTGCGACCACCCTATCGTCGCCGCTGAAGCGGAACAGCGCCAACACCGGGACCCGGATCTTCGACACGGGGGCCTTCATCGACCCGTGTACGCCCTCGAGCTACAGTGACGCATCGCTAACGACGAGGGATATGTTGCAACCCGAGCGATTGCAAGGGGGGCAGGATGTTTAGGTGAAGGGCCGTTGTGCCGCAACCTTAAGAGCGCACCCGCGCTGAAGAGCGCACCCGCACTGAAGAGCGCATCCGCGCTCGCCCCTCTTTGCGCTATCGCTCCTTCGTCGGCCGTCGGCGATCGTATTCTTTCTATTACCTTTGGCTGTTTTCTTTTCTAAGTTTTTAATCCTCTGTAAGCAGCCCAATAAAGCTGAACGCGTTTCTTTTGAATTAACTAAAGACGCCCCCCACTTATCATTTCATTCCCATTTCTGGAGTATTTTACGGCAACAACGTATTAAACTCCCTACAACAATATTAAACTCTATTGCCACTCGACTGAAACATCCAACAACTTGCGGACCAACAACATCGATTAATGACTTTAATTTTGACTTTTACACTCGTGCTGTATGGTCATGACGATGTATTGCATTTTGACTGGTAATATCAACAATATAATCTCTTAACACTTTGGATTAAATGTAAACATAATTAAGAGACACGGTCGTCCATATACACGCACGGAAGTAATAGTATACTGCATGTGACGTGGGCTACCTATGTACGATGATGGTAAGATAACCGACGATGTCGGTAGTTCACGTTTTATATTCACATACATATCGACCATAAATTGTTTACAAAACTCACGAAATCGTAAAATTATGTTGTATCGGCTGCGTCCTTCCAGCTAACGTTCGTATTTGTTTCGGCTGTAATAATATATACTCAAATCAGTTTTATTCTTTAGTAATACATTAATTATGTTCTTAGTAATGATTTAATTACCTTTTACGGGATCTCGTTGTTTAATGTTTACGCAATATCCGACTTGTCCCTTCCAAAAAAAATTAACGGATATTAAAAGACGACATATGAACGGTGGGTGTCATTAATGAACTGAAGATCATTATTTCTTCTTTGAATCACAAATGTACGTCCAATCATGATTCCAGCAACGTCGTCAATGCTCTCCAGCTGGTGTTCTATTAGGATTAGTTACAATAGGATGATTGTCACTTTGTAGCTTGTGCTTGTGTGACTTAAATAATTTCAATAAGACTTTGTGTTCATTTAATAAAACGTCCAGCTCGCTGACGACACGACACGCCAAACGGTGAATCCGCACGATTGGCGAGTGCACTTGTGGAGTCCTGGCCACCCATAAAAATTATTTGTAAAAATTTATGAGATTCGTTCGGCATTGGCAGGAATGAGCCCACTTTGTGATACACTTGGCCTTTGGTTTTGAACGTGGAATTGAAATTTTGACCGTTTGCAGCAAAATTGTTAACTATTTCATTTGAATGTAGAATTAACTTCAGGAACAGGTTAAATCTAGATCTGTACCGAGCAGCAACTCATCCCAAATGTCTCATTTTTAAATTTACAAGCAATCCTTTTCAAAAGTACAGAATATCAATTTCCAAGAGCAGAATATTCAACATCAGGTTTATACTGGAATGCTAGTCGAAGAAATGGCGTCTGTCTGTTTCTACGAAAACTAGTGTCTCAGTTTTAAAAATATTATCTTGAAATTTTGCACACACCCTTCTTTTCATTTGCACGCAGTATATAAGTCGGAACGGCCGGAATCGGCCGACTATATCCTATAGCTGCCATATAACTGATTGATCGGAAATGGTATAACTTTGGTGTTTTTGAGTTATAGAGTTCAGATTTTGCACGAATGCTATTTTTGGCAAAATAATACGACATACCGAATTTCATAAGGATCAGCCGACTATATCCTATAGCTGCCATATAACTGAACAATCGGAAATTACCAAACTTTTGTGTTTTTGAAACTGAACGATCGCAAAAGGTATTTGATAAAAATACCGACTTTGGTATTTTTGCAGATAGAAGATTGGGACTTTTTTTTAGATTTTTTTTTTTAGGGGAGGGGCCGTTTTTCAGCAGCATCAACCAGCCAAAAAGTAACTCTGAAGCTATGATATGCAGTCTACAACAAAGCCTTACGGAGTTTATGTCATTTATGCGTACAACTATGCAAGAACCCAAAATCTATTAATACAAAAGCTGGTTTCACAACAATCCAAATAATGACTTCCCTACGAATATTTGCGTGGAACGCTAATGGCGTTTCGCAGCATAAACTCGAGTTAGCGCAATTCTTACTAGACAATCAAATAGACGTAACGCTGATTTCAGAAACACATCTTACAAACTGATACAAGTTACGAGGATATTCATTCTATGGAACAAATCATCCAGATGGTAAAGCACACGGCGGGACTGGAATTTTAATCAGAAGCCGTATTAAGCAATATTATCATACGAAATTTGCTAAAATCTACCTACAGCCCACGTCCATAAATATACACCTAAATACTGGCAAGCAATTAACTCTAGCCACCGTATACTGCCCAACTTCACCATAGCCGAAGAGGAGTTTATTCAGTTTTTCAACTCGCTCGGAGACCACTTCATAGCAGCCGGAGACTACAATGCCAAGCACACACACTGGGGATCTCGTCTCGTGACCCCAAAAGAAAAGCAGCTCTATAATGCAATTATCAAAGCTAAGAACAAGCTAGACTATGTTTCTTCTGGCACACCTACATACTGGCCGGCAGACCCAAAGAAACTTCCCGATTTAATAGACTTTGCGATTACCAAAAACATTCCTAAAAATCTGATAAGCGCCGAATGCCTTTCGGATCTTTCATTTGATCACTCGCCTATCCTTTTTACTCTACTCCGACACCCAGCCGACTCTATCATATGATCAATCATCAAAACTGACCTCACATAAAACTAATTGGGTTAAGTACAGGAAGTACATCAGCTCACACATTGAGTTTTGTCAATTCACTGGAGTCTGTACTCGTCTCTGCAGCTCGAGTTTTAACACCTCAAACTAAAAACACACAATGCATTAAAAAGAAAACAAATCTACAAATCGAACAGCTCGTCCTCGAAAAGCGACGCTTACGTCGAGAATGGCAATGTCACAGATCGCCATCTGCTAAGCAACGCTTAAAACATGCCTCAGGTCAACTTGATCAAGCTCTACAGCGTAAACGTATGTCCACCGCCGCTACATAGAGAAATTGTCAACTAACAGTACAAAACACTCACTATGGAGAGCTCACACAACTCTGAGCTTACCGAAAGAAACCGTGATGCCTATTAGAAATTCCACAGGCGGGTGACATTTTTTCCACCTTAAAAATGTCTTCCAACCAAATCCTACCACCAATGCGTTTACTTTGCCGACTCTATCATATGAGCCCCAGCCTCAACATGAGCCTCAATTGAGTTTCGTTAACGAAATCGTTAACATCATCAAACGACAACTGAATCCAAAAAAATCCCCGGGTTGCGACCTCATAACTCCCGAAATGATCATTGAGCTCCCATACTGCGCCGTTTGCACTCTCACCCAGCCATTTAATGCCATCGCAAAACTTAGCCCCCAAGCAGACTGCCCCAAGAAGCCAGCAACCTCAATTCAGCAAAATTAACCCTAACATCAGCTATGCTAGCTCAGCCAAAAACGGAGCACCACAGTTTGACTCCAACCCCAATCCCGATCCCAGTCTTCCAAGTAATCCAATGGACGCCCTAATGGCTAGGATGGAATCTATGTTTGAGCGCATGATGGAGAAGGTCTTGAGCCAAATAGCCCAAAATGATGGCCACCGTTTGCAAATCCTTATGCATACGCGATTAGATATAACCGTATAAAATGCTAACGGCCTGGTAAAAAGAAGGCCAGAGGTCGAGCTGTATTGCAGGACCCACCAAGCAGACCTTCTCCTCATATCAGAAACGCATTTTACCAACAGATCATACTTGACTATTAGAGGATACGACCTCATTGCCTCTAACCACCCGAACGGTAGAGGTCGCGGGGCGCGGCCATCCTTATTCGCAGCTGCATCAAGTATGAGGCACTTCCAGCCATATGCAAAGACTTGGTGCAATGTGCCCAAATTAAAATCTCCACTACCAACGGTAACATAATAATCGCTGCAGCATATTTCCCCCCCAGGTACAACATCCACGAACAGGAATTCGGCTTGCTACTGGATTGCCAAGTTCATGATCGGAGGGGACTTTAATGCTAAACACCCCTGATGGGGCTCCAGGATTACGAACCCAAAGGGGTCGGCCCTATACAGGCAGATTCTGTCCCGAAACTTGAGCTGTCACGCGACCGGTGCACCCACATACTGGCCTACGGATCCTCACAAAATCCCAGATGTCCTAGACTTCGCCATCTCCGGAGGACTGAATTCTGCCGCAATTCAGGCGAGAGAAGTAGAAGACCTCTTCTCGGACCACAGCGCCTTCGTCGTGTCACTTTTCACCCCAGCCTTGCTCAGGTCAGCCCGCAAAAAGCTGATCTACAAGACAACAGACGTTGACAAGTACCAATCATACCTAAACAACGTTACCGACCCCAGCCCGACACTTGACTCCCCGTTTGACATCGACACCGCTGTAGAAGAGTTAACCGCCCATATTCAGGCGGCAGCTTCTGAAGCAGCACCAAGGCCCTCCAACCGCCCAAGAGCCACTGACAGGGACATGGGACAGGGACAAAACCGCCTTCAATAGAGCGACCAAATATTTGACAGAAACGCTGGCAAGACTAAGAAAGCAGGCCTTTGACGGGTTCGTCGAACAACCAGGTTGTTCGTGAGCCAGGCGACCCTCAACATAACTCATGGAGAGTCACCAAATCTATCAGACAGCCGCTGAAAAGGATCCCACCTGTACAAAGAACCGACGGCCGCTGGTGCAGATCGGAGATGGACAGGGCCAACGCTTTCGCCGAACACCTCGAAGGTGTCTTTACGCCTTTCGATCGCTGCTCACCGGAGGATGCCGCTGAAACTGCCCGACTGCTAGCCGAGCCTTCCAGGGACGCCGATCCCATACGACCAGTGACTGAGGAGGAAACAGCTGAGCTCATAACCATCATGAGCAACAACAAGGCCCTGGGCGATGGTATCAATGCAATTGCATTAAAAATGTTACCACCTCCAAGCATTCAGCTAATTACGAGGATCTATAATAGATTCTTGGAGATACGGTACTTTCCGTCCACATGGAAAGGGTACTTTCCGTCCACATGGAAACGTGCCCAGGTAACTATAATACCTAAACCCGGAAACCCGAAGCGAACCTTTCGTCCTACCGACCAACAAGTTTGTTACCAATGCTCTCCAGGCTGGACTGATTCCTGACCACCAGTTTGGCTTCAGGCGACGACTCGGTACCCCAGAGCAGTGCCATCGGGAGGTGCAGTGCATCCTGGACGCATTTGAAACCAAGAAGAAGGAGTTCGACCGAGTCTGGCATCCCGGTCTTCTATATAAATTAAAGACTGGCCTACCCCGACCATACTTCCAGTTCCTAAAGTCGTTCTTGGAAGACCGTAAATTTGGTCTTCAATTGCAATTGCAGAAACGATGCAATTGCAACTTGACTTGCTCAGCGACTGGCAAAAGCGTTGGAACATTGCCGTCAATAATGAAAAGTCCACTGCCACCTCATTTTCTCTCTGCAAAGACAACTGCGCTTCAGTTAACCTCAATGGCTCCCCAATCCCACAGGAAGATAATCCCAAGTACCTTGGATTCACCCTAGACAGGAGGCTTACCTGGAGCCCCATCTTATTAAGAAGAGGAAGAAGGCTGATCAAAGACTTCGATCCTTCTACTGGCTCATGGGTAGGATATCGAAGCTGAGAACTTCCACGAAACTTCCCATCTACAAGGCCATAATACGCCCAATCTGGACGTACGGCATACAGCTCTGGGGCACTGCGAGCAAGACGAATGTCCGTACAATACAAGCTTTCGAAAATAGAGCCCTTCGAATCGCCACTGGGGCCCACGTCTTTCATGACAATCGCACCATCCACGAGGTTCTCAATTTCCCTTGGGTCCAGGACGAGATACAAAGAAGCAGCGCACGTTACATGCAGAGGCTTCATAATCACCCGAACCGGTTGGCTAGCTCCCTGCTGGACAACAGCGAGCAGCCCAGAAGACTAAAAAAGACACACCCGCTGAACCTCCCCTTACTACTCTAATTTATTTTTACCATATTAATATTTAAAATTATCTATAAGTTTATGTCATACAATTTAATGGTTTTCCCTAATGGACAGTTTTAAATAAACGTTACCCTGCTATTACAAAAATATAACTGAACGATCGGAAATGGTATTTGGTATAAATACTAACTTTGGTTTTCTTGACGATAGAAGCTTGGGACTTTTTTATAGATTATTTAGCGTATTGAACAAGTTTTTTATTGGAGTCATAGATTCATAGATTGAAATTTCTGTTTTGAAATCCAATTTTTTACCATTGTGGACGTTTGCTTCAGGTAGTTGCTTTGCTGGAAAATGCATTTTTCGGCAGAAAGACCCGTATTCTCAATAACCCTCGGAAGATTTTCTTGTAAAGTGGCAAGATATTACTCATTTCGCATTCTCCCATCGATTAACACTTAAAGAACAACTCTCTTTAAATGAATTCACCCCCAAATCCTGATGGAACCCTATCGTGCTTGACGGGTTTTCGCTCAGGAATGTGCGTGTTGACTGCATGTGTGTTGACTGCATCGTAGGATCTCTAGTCCCATACCAAAAGCGTCCATCTGGGTTTTCAAGGTTATGTGGTCGGATAAAACACAAATTAATCGCTTTGAGTCAAATGTCTCGATCTTTTAATAACAAAACGAAATGTAACATATAACGAAGCCATCTGGTGGCAAAACGGAGTTCGCCGGGTTTGTTAGGGTTTTTATAGATAAAAGGCTTTAATTTTTTACAGATTGTATTTAGCTTTTAAGGAAGTTAGCTTTCCTTTCTTGTTTTCGTACATACAATTTAAGTACATAAGTAGGTATAAGGATCTGCCAACTATTTCCGATATTCGCAATACATATCCGATCTGAGCTTCAAGGGTATGTCAACATTGGCTCCGCCAGAAGTTAGCTTTAATTTTTTTTTTGTAAAATGGAGAAAAAACGAGTATACAATATTTATGACATCGTATTGTAAATAACAAATATAAAGATAAATCTTATCAAGATTTATAAATCTTATCTTGTCTTATAAAGATAACATTATCTTTTAAAAAGAAATATTTTTCTTGAACAATATTCTTATGAATATAAACAACGTTCTTGAATACGTATCGATTGCCACCTCCGTCATCCCAAGCCGTGATACGTTCCAAAGCTATTCAAAAAGTTCAAGTTTTCTTCTTTATACCCTTGCAAAGGGTATTATTATTTTTGTCAAAAGTGTGCATCGCAGTAAAAGTGTGCATCCATACGACCAGTGACTGAGGAGGAAACAGCTGAGCTCATAACCATCATGAGCAACAACAAGGCCCTGGGCGATGGTATCAATGCAATTGCATTAAAAATGTTACCACCTCCAAGCATTCAGCTAATTACGAGGATCTATAATAGATTCTTGGAGATACGGTACTTTCCGTCCACATGGAAAGGGTACTTTCCGTCCACATGGAAACGTGCCCAGGTAACTATAATACCTAAACCCGGAAACCCGAAGCGAACCTTTCGTCCTACCGACCAACAAGTTTGTTACCAATGCTCTCCAGGCTGGACTGATTCCTGACCACCTGTTTGGCTTCAGGCGACGACTCGGTACCCCAGAGCAGTGCCATCGGGAGGTGCAGTGCATCCTGGACGCATTTGAAACCAAGAAGAAGGCGTTCGACCGAGTCTGGCATCCCGGTCTTCTATATAAATTAAAGACTGGCCTACCCCGACCATACTTCCAGTTCCTAAAGTCGTTCTTGGAAGACCGTAAATTTGGTCTTCAATTGCAATTGCAGAAACGATGCAATTGCAACTTGACTTGCTCAGCGACTGGCAAAAGCGTTGGAACATTGCCGTCAATAATGAAAAGTCCACTGCCACCTCATTTTCTCTCTGCAAAGACAACTGCGCTTCAGTTAACCTCAATGGCTCCCCAATCCCACAGGAAGACAATCCCAAGTACCTTGGATTCACCCTAGACAGGAGGCTTACCTGGAGCCCCATCTTATTAAGAAGAGGAAGAAGGCTGATCAAAGACTTCGATCCTTCTACTGGCTCATGGGTAGGATATCGAAGCTGAGAACTTCCACGAAACTTCCCATCTACAAGGCCATAATACGCCCAATCTGGACGTACGGCATACAGCTCTGGGGCACTGCGAGCAAGACGAATGTCCGTACAATACAAGCTTTCGAAAATAGAGCCCTTCGAATCGCCACTGGGGCCCACGTCTTTCATGACAATCGCACCATCCACGAGGTTCTCAATTTCCCTTGGGTCCAGGACGAGATACAAAGAAGCAGCGCACGTTACATGCAGAGGCTTCATAATCACCCGAACCGGTTGGCTAGCTCCCTGCTGGACAACAGCGAGCAGCCCAGAAGACTAAAAAAGACACACCCGCTGGACCTCCCCTTACTACTCTAATTTATTTTTACCATATTAATATTTAAAATTATCTATAAGTTTATGTCATAACATTTAATGGTTTTCCCTAATGGACAGTTTTAAATAAACGTTACCCTGCTATTACAAAAATATAACTGAACGATCGGAAATGGTATTTGGTATAAATACTAACTTTGGTTTTCTTGACGATAGAAGCTTGGGACTTTTTTATAGATTATTTAGCGTATTGAACAAGTTTTTTATTGGAGTCATGTCGGGAGATTGTGGTGGCCACTTCATAGATTGAAATTTCTGTTTTGAAATCCAATTTTTCACCATTGTGGACGTTTGCTTCAGGTAGTTGCTTTGCTGGAAAATGCATTTTTCGGCAGAAAGACCCGTATTCTCAATAACCCTCGGAAGATTTTCTTGTAAAGTGGCTAGATATTACTCATTTCGCATTCTCCCATCGATTAACACTTAAAGAACAACTCTCTTTAAATGAATTCACCCCCAAATCCTGATGGAACCCTATCGTGTTTGACGGGTTTTCGCACAGGAATGTGCGTGTTGACTGCATGTGTGTTGACTGCATCGTAGGATCTCTAGTCCCATACCAAAAGCGTCCATCTGGGCTTTCAAGGTTATGTGGTCGGATAAAACACAAATTAATCGCTTTGAGTCAAATGTCTCGATCTTTTAATAACAAAACGAAATGTAACATATAACGAAGCCATCTGGTGGCAAAACGGAGTTCGCCGGGTTTGTTAGGGTTTTTATAGATAAAAGGCTTTAATTTTTTACAGATTGTATTTAGCTTTTAAGGAAGTTAGCTTTCCTTTCTTGTTTTCGTACATACAATTTAAGTACATAAGTAGGTATAAGGATCTGCCAACTATTTCCGATATTCGCAATACATATCCGATCTGAGCTTCAAGGGTATGTCAACATTGGCTCCGCCAGAAGTTAGCTTTAATTTTTTTTTGTAAAATGGAGAAAAAACGAGTATACAATATTTATGACATCGTATTGTAAATAACAAATATAAAGATAAATCTTATCAAGATTTATAAATCTTATCTTGTCTTATAAAGATAACATTATCTTTTAAAAAGAAATATTTTTCTTGAACAATATTCTTATGAATATAAACAACGTTCTTGAATACGTATCGATTGCCACCTCCGTCATCCCAAGCCGTGATACGTTCCAAAGCTATTCAAAAAGTTCAATTTTTCTTCTTTATACCCTTGCAAAGGGTATTATTATTTTTGTCAAAAGTGTGCATCGCAGTAAAAGTGTGCATCCATACGACCAGTGACTGAGGAGGAAACAGCTGAGCTCATAACCATCATGAGCAACAACAAGGCCCTGGGCGATGGTATCAATGCAATTGCATTCAGCATTCCAAGCATTCAGCTAATTACGAGGATCTATAATAGATTCTTGGAGATACGGTACTTTCCGTCCACATGGAAAGGGTACTTTCCGTCCACATGGAAACGTGCCCAGGTAACTATAATACCTAAACCCGGAAACCCGAAGCGAACCTTTCGTCCTACCGACCAACAAGTTTGTTACCAATGCTCTCCAGGCTGGACTGATTCCTGACCACCAGTTTGGCTTCAGGCGACGACTCGGTACCCCAGAGCAGTGCCATCGGGAGGTGCAGTGCATCCTGGACGCATTTGAAACCAAGAAGAAGGAGTTCGACCGAGTCTGGCATCCCGGTCTTCTATATAAATTAAAGACTGGCCTACCCCGACCATACTTCCAGTTCCTAAAGTCGTTCTTGGAAGACCGTAAATTTGGTCTTCAATTGCAATTGCAGAAACGATGCAATTGCAACTTGACTTGCTCAGCGACTGGCAAAAGCGTTGGAACATTGCCGTCAATAATGAAAAGTCCACTGCCACCTCATTTTCTCTCTGCAAAGACAACTGCGCTTCAGTTAACCTCAATGGCTCCCCAATCCCACAGGAAGATAATCCCAAGTACCTTGGATTCACCCTAGACAGGAGGCTTACCTGGAGCCCCATCTTATTAAGAAGAGGAAGAAGGCTGATCAAAGACTTCGATCCTTCTACTGGCTCATGGGTAGGATATCGAAGCTGAGAACTTCCACGAAACTTCCCATCTACAAGGCCATAATACGCCCAATCTGGACGTACGGCATACAGCTCTGGGGCACTGCGAGCAAGACGAATGTCCGTACAATACAAGCTTTCGAAAATAGAGCCCTTCGAATCGCCACTGGGGCCCACGTCTTTCATGACAATCGCACCATCCACGAGGTTCTCAATTTCCCTTGGGTCCAGGACGAGATACAAAGAAGCAGCGCACGTTACATGCAGAGGCTTCATAATCACCCGAACCGGTTGGCTAGCTCCCTGCTGGACAACAGCGAGCAGCCCAGAAGACTAAAAAAGACACACCCGCTGGACCTCCCCTTACTACTCTAATTTATTTTTACCATATTAATATTTAAAATTATCTATAAGTTTATGTGATAACATTTAATGGTTTTCCCTAATGGACAGTTTTAAATAAACGTTACCCTGCTATTACAAAAATATAACTGAACGATCGGAAATGGTATTTGGTATAAATACTAACTTTGGTTTTCTTGACGATAGAAGCTTGGGACTTTTTTATAGATTATTTAGCGTATTGAACAAGTTTTTTATTGGAGTCATGTCGGGAGATTGCGGTGGCCACTTCATAGATTGAAATTTCTGTTTTGAAATCCAATTTTTCACCATTGTGGACGTTTGCTTCAGGTAGTTGCTTTGCTGGAAAATGCATTTTTCGGCAGAAAGACCCGTATTCTCAATAACCCTCGGAAGATTTTCTTGTAAAGTGGCTAGATATTACTCATTTCGCATTCTCCCATCGATTAACACTTAAAGAACAACTCTCTTTAAATGAATTCACCCCCAAATCCTGATGGAACCCTATCGTGTTTGACGGGTTTTCGCTCAGGAATGTGCGTGTTGACTGCATGTGTGTTGACTGCATCGTAGGATCTCTAGTCCCATACCAAAAGCGTCCATCTGGGCTTTCAAGGTTATGTGGTCGGATAAAACACAAATTAATCGCTTTGAGTCAAATGTCTCGATCTTTTAATAACAAAACGAAATGTAACATATAACGAAGCCATCTGGTGGCAAAACGGAGTTCGCCGGGTTTGTTAGGGTTTTTATAGATAAAAGGCTTTAATTTTTTACAGATTGTATTTAGCTTTTAAGGAAGTTAGCTTTCCTTTCTTGTTTTCGTACATACAATTTAAGTACATAAGTAGGTATAAGGATCTGCCAACTATTTCCGATATTCGCAATACATATCCGATCTGAGCTTCAAGGGTATGTCAACATTGGCTCCGCCAGAAGTTAGCTTTAATTTTTTTTTGTAAAATGGAGAAAAAACGAGTATACAATATTTATGACATCGTATTGTAAATAACAAATATAAAGATAAATCTTATCAAGATTTATAAATCATATCTTGTCTTATAAAGATAACATTATCTTTTAAAAAGAAATATTTTTCTTGAACAATATTCTTATGAATATAAACAACGTTCTTGAATACGTATCGATTGCCACCTCCGTCATCCCAAGCCGTGATACGTTCCAAAGCTATTCAAAAAGTTCAATTTTTCTTCTTTATACCCTTGCAAAGGGTATTATTATTTTTGTCAAAAGTGTGCATCGCAGTAAAAAAGAAATCTCCGACCCTATAAAGTATATATGTATATTCTTGATCAGGATCACCTTCTCCCACCCTAATATGAGCATGTCCAACTGCTTCTACGCGAACTAGTCTCTCAGTTTAATAGCTATGGACTTGAAACTTTGCACACATCCTTTTTTTCCTTTGCACGTAGTATATAAGTCGAAACGGTTGGTATTTGTCGGCCTATAAGATTTTGTCGGCCGATCCCGGCCGTTCCGACTTATATACTGCGTGCAAAAGTTAAAATTTTTATACCCCTGCAGAGGCTATTATAATTTTGTCCTAAAGTGTGCAAAGCAGTGTAGGAGACATCTCCGACCCTATAAAGTATATATATTCTTGATCAGGATCACCTCCTGAGTTGATATGAGGATGTCCGTCTGTCTATTTCTACGCGAACTAGTCTCTCAGTTTTAAAGCTATCGACTTTGCACACACCCTTATTTCCTTTGCACGCAGTATATAAGTTTGAACGGCCAGGATCGGCCGACTATATCCCATAACTGCCATATAACTGATTAATTGGAAATGCTATAACTTTGGTTATATTTGGCTATAACTCTACGAATGCTATTTTTGGCAAAATAATATGACATATCAAACAAGGATCGGCCGACTATATCCTATATATATAGCTGCCAGAAAACTGAAAAATCGGAAATGACACAACTTCGTGTTTTTGAAAACAGAAAGTTGGAACTTCGTACAAACTTTTTTTTGGTCACTTGATTTGCTGTCAAATTTCATAACGATCGGCCGACTATATCTTATAGCTTATAACAGACAAACTTCATCTTTCGCTTTTGGTGAAACTTCGTTTAAAAGCGGTTATAGATTCTTTTCCGTCCTTTGAGGTAGACGGGATAGGGAAAACTTCTCTAGTAGAGCATTATATCGAGAGGAGGAGCCTAAACCTACGAAAAAAAAGATTTTATCTGCTATCTCTTGCCAGGAACTTTATGTGAAGAAATTGATTGAATAATCGCGCAAGATGTAATCGAAGAAGCACCTGATGACAGCGTGGTCATAACCATGAGTGCCCTTTTTACCAATTTAAAAGTATGCCATTTGAATTTCCCAATACGCAACAGACTCTTGCAGACTAATGGATGTGGTGTTTCCATATAATGTGAAATCTCATATCTTAGTTTATCTTGATGACTTGTTAGTTCTATTTTCAACACTGTAGAATCAACTAAAAAAGTAAGTTTTTCTTGAAACAAGTACAGTACTTTGGTTTTATATAAGCAGAAGGAAAGGTGCAGACTAACAAAGAGAATTCATTTTTGGAGATTTTTGGTATCAGCGGTCCTTATCCCAATACTCCACCATAATATTTCCACCATCAGAGCTTTTGGTAAAGACGGCTTTCAGATGGAATGAACAAGCTCAACCTGCATCTGAGAAAATGAAAAGCGACTATTTTTTAGCACTTCTTTTAATGCAACTCAATTATAAAAAGCCTTTCATTGTCCTTTTCATGGAATGGGAGCGGTACTCGCACAGTGTTATGACAAAAATATATAGGACCAATTGTTTACATGTTTAAGAAAAGGCTCAGCGTAATTATACCGTAACCTAAATTGAGTGTTTGTCTATTGTTTTGGCAGTATTAAAGTAAAGATGTACATTGAAGGATATCCTTTCAAAATTGTTACTGATGATGCCAGTTAACGGTGGGGTAAGTACCAGACTTATCTTACTGGTACTGGTAGATTCCTATTGGGCATCCCAATTACAATGGTACACCTTTTAAATTGAACACCGAAAGGTAACTTTCTCGTTCTTTCGAAGAAACGTAAGTGGTAAATGCAATTAAATTATGTTAGATCCTTCACCAACAACTTATTTAACGTTTAAGGGCAAAGTTTTTAAAGGCATAGCCAAATTTTTGGAACGAATCCGGAAAAATTTCTGTTTGCTAGGAATGGCTTCACACGTTCAAAATGCAAATTGCAAAATGTGAACTGTGGGAGACATTGAAGTATCAAAATCAGAGCCAAACGCCATCTGGCTATGTGAAGCCAGATCATCAGTGAACGACATTTTCAAAGATTGTATGTAGATTTCATGGAGCCTTTTCCACAATCGAAGAGAGGTAATATAGGTATTTTCATCATACTTGATCACTTCTCCAAGTTCACCTTTTTCAAACCAGTTCGAACGTTTTCGTCCCCGATTATTATCGACTTGGGATGAAATATTGTCGTTTTTCGGAGTCCGCGAGTCCATTGTAAGCGACAATGCTTTGGATGCCCCACACCATTCCATGCATTGGCTAAAAGTTTATTTCCCCGAATATTTATTTACAAGAAATGAAAGATAACTTCGGGCGGAGCCGAAGTTGATATACCCTTGCAAACATTTGTTATAGTTTGCCGATCCTTATGAGAATATCATCATATAACCCATATATTACAATAAAAAAGTCCCAAGCTTTATAAGTCCCAAGTCCAAGTCCCTTCTACCCTTAAAAATATCAAAGTTGGTACTTATACCAAATGACAAATACCATTTCCGATCGTTCAGTTATATTGCAGCTACTATATATTATAGTAATTTTTATAAGGCCGATCCTTATCAAATTTGGTGGGTCGTATTATTTTGCCAAAAATAAATCCAGAGAACCCTGCATGCACGAAAGTTATAGAACTTTCGACCAATCAATTATATGGCAGCTGTAGGATATAGTAGGCCGATCGTGGCCGTTTCGACCAGTATACTGCGTTATTACTATGTATTACATATACATATGTATGTACTAGAGGTCTGCAGGAATACATTCTTATTGCCTCAGCCATAGAATACATCCGAATGGAATAGAATGAATGAGTGCAAGAGACACAACGAATTGAGTGAGAGGGAGTGAGAGAGCATTCTAAATCATGGGCATTCCCTTGCTTTGAAACCGAGTGAATTGTGGTGGGAAGTAAAAAGAGTGCTTTTGGAATGAGGAATGCAGCCGAATGTCTCCAATGGTTTTTAACACACTCTAAGCATTCATTTATTTTCTTCTGTTGAGCAAAACGCTTCCCTAATACTTCTTTCATAATGAGGGAATTGACCGAAAGGTTAAATATAATGAAAGTGTTTTTTTACTTATGGTTTTTAACTGTTATTAGTATTTTCTTAGTGTTTTTTGTTTAGTTTTCTTAAGTTTTTCCAAATTAATCTATTTTACAAAATTTTTTTAGCGGCAAAGTTGTGTTGGAAAAGTAATTATTAATAAATATTAAAAAATATTTTTACATTCTTTTAATTAAAATATGTAAAATAAAATATATAACACAATAATGAATATTTCTGTAAAAAAAAACAATGACTTGCTTTTACTTTTTAATTATTTTATTATCAGCGTCTAAAAAAACAGGCAAATATGCAAAGTTGTATCGTACATTCTAGAATGCATTCGAAACAATTCGAATGCGAACTGTAACTCTAACTCATTCAATTCGGTTTTAAACCCCCGAATGTTTTGCGAGTGAGACCTATACAGTCGCACTCACTCATTCATTAATTTTCGTCTCAGCATTCTATCTCACTCAATTCATTTTCAAGGTTGTGCATTTGAATGCCGTTTTTTAGCTATTCATGCAGTGTTAATGTGTTAATACTATGTTATTACATAGTCATTGCTCGACTGTAGACAGAAGTAGATAATAAGATTGGTTATCAATCTCCTGTCATAATTCTGCTCTCGAGTTTGCAATAGTCTTTCGAGAACTTCGTTATCGCTATGGAAAAGCGCGATAAATTGCCGACTCTCGAAAAATTGAAGAAGAGGGGAGGGGGAGCGTTTAAATTCACGTAGAGGAATTTAACGTGAACGCGAATCAAGATGCATTTAACGCGAATCAAGATGCACAACGGATTATAACGGGTCTCTTATACAAGAGAACAAATAATCGATTTTAAAACATTGTTTTATGGACAACAAGACGCCGAAAATTTGAACTTAAAATTCAAACATTAATTTTTTTATTTTTGGCCTATAGGACCGTCTACTGTGCAGCGGTGGGCAAATTCTCAATTTCCATAATACGCGGGGATAGGGCCCGAAACTCTGCCGCAGCGCTGCCGGCACACTGACAGTGTGAGCTTTCTTAAATTTTTTAGAAGCTCTCTCATTTGCTCCCATTTATGTATTCCCATTATCCATTATATGTATTTCCCGTTTTAACTGCAAGGGTTTCTTTTCTTGTTTTTTTTTTTAATTGAAAACAAGAAAGGAAAGCTAAGGCTCCCCTTTCTGTATATTACTTGAGTCCCTGCATGCACCATAAGCTGGTCTATCTGCTGATCATACCGACTTCATCTGCATGCAGGAATAAACATTTATAACGTTTTAAATTAATTAAATTCGGCTATTTATTTCCCTGCATTGAAAACCCTAGATGGCCAAACATTATTAATTTCTTAAATAATCAGTTAACGGCAAATTATTATTATCGCTGTTAAAATGAATGTTATGTCTGATTATTTCAAATGTTGTTTCCGACATAATGAATGGATACAATAGTATTCTTATACTTGCATACTAGTAAAGAGCACATTTTAGAATATCTCAGATATTCGGTGTGCAAAAAAATTCTTGTATGGACGATAGTTAGAGCAAACCCAGCCTTAGTCTGTATTAGAATCTGATCACAAAATGCATCTATCTACTTTCATTTCGTGTCTATCTATTATAAAGTGTATTAAGTGAGTACCTAAAGCTGTAGTTTATTGAGCATGTTTTGAATTTATTATACCCTTGCAGTCGGAGATGTCTCCTTCACTGCGTTGCACACTTTTGGACAAAATTATAATACCCTCTGCAAGGGTATAACAAATTCAAAACATGATCAATAAATTTTCTTTTGGTCACAGTGCCTGTGGATTTGTGGTGAATTCGATGCAAAAGCCTCTTAGGTTGAAATTCGCTATTTAATGGACTTTCTTGTGAACATGTAGTCCCAAAGTGAATATCTGCACTTTATAGACTTGAATTCGCCGAGTGAATCTACCTAGGAATCTGAAAACGTCTTGATGTGGTTTATTTACTTTAACTTTTAAAAACATTTCTGCTAAATCGTCACAATACTTCAAATGGGTCGAGACGAAACTGGAATAATACTTTTCGAAGTGGGAAATTCTCGTCTGGTCTCTTCAATTAAAAACTGTTTGGTCATTGATGATTTTCAATGCCAGTAAATAAAAATCAGAATTTAATGAAGTTAAACGTTATAAACTTTATTTGGGCCGCATATGAAATTAGGATTTATGTACATTATGTGAAATCCAATTTAGGATGCGAGCGCAATAAGAAGAACGAGAGTGGCGCCAACCTTCCAGAATAGGCTGAGCGGATGCTCGCTAACTTTAAATGCCGAATTAGTAAAGCCGAGCGGCCGAAAGAGAGTCGGCTTGCGACCAACAAAACATTAATTAATTATTATGTTTAATTTAGTTGCTTGCTGCTTGACCCGACAGAAACTATTTATCGAAAATTCATCCACCTTTGCTGCGGCGTCAAAAACCAGTCTCATCTTTTTCGGTTTATTTATGTTGTAAGCTCCAAAATGAGTGAGATGCGAAGCTCAGGGTGAGCCTTTCTTTGCTTCCTCTAAGCCAAACTACGTATACTTTATTTAAACGGTGTATTATGGCCAGTTCGTATTTCGTTGCTTTAAAACACTCTCGAATTTTTTCTTCTGTTGATATTAGTGTTTTCAGAGCCATGTCATAACGGTTGGAAAGGCTTATACTATCGTTACGATACCAGCCGTCTGGTAGCCATTTTTATTGCTTTTGTACCCTCTAGTAATATTTTTCGAGCTGAAATCACATCGTCTGATTCAATAGGATTTTCCGGGACTTTAACGACAAAGTGTTCTTAAATTAAATTATCTTATATATGTAAGTTTTTACTTTTCTTTTCAAAGTTATCGCTTTATACTCTCACATGAAATACTTAAATTTCATTATCTATTGATTGTCCTTGAAACTTTGATACATAGAAACCAGCCGTTAACAATCGTTACGGCTATGATATTATTTTCCATTTCTAACGTTTGTATCGATTTAGTGGCCGATTCTGTAGGAAAACAGAATAAAAGTCTATTACTTGACTGCTTGGCTTGATATTTTCTTTCTTTTTTTTAGAATTGAGGAAATGGCTTGTGGAACATTCAGTGTTCAATTAGCATTCCTGCATTCATTACAAAGCTTAGAGGCTTAACCTAGGGACGCGTCTAAAAACGTCTGAAAGATTAAAAGGAATAATTACTTAGAAAATGTAAAATATATGTTTTTAAATTTGAAGGAGAGGAAGGGAGATGATAGGGTAGAGGCCATTGTAGTTCGAACATATGATCCTAAGAGGGTCATATTGTACATGGTCGAACTACAATGGCTAAGGAATAGAGAACTAAAGTTTTGGTTCTTCTATTAGGAAAGTTAAAATTGAAACGTTTTTGTAAATGCTAGCTGTCTACATCTCCAAGGTTATGTAGAATAAGGACATCCAGCATTGTTGTACGATTTGTAAAAGGGTACTTTTATTAGTAAGACTCGGCTACGATGCGAAGGAAGATACAGATTTGCATCCCAGTTAAGACCTCTAAGACCAAATGTTACGAAATTCTTTTGTACGGATTTTATTTGTACTGAAAGAATTTTTTTACAACTACAACTAATGGAATCCAGTTTTTTTTTAGTGGTTGCTTTCTGAATTTTAAGTGGAAAGTTTGTTGAAGGTACACTTTGCTTGTGATTTCCTTTCCAGGTGAGTGTAAGTTTTCTCGATTTGCTGATACGCCCAAGCCAACTCATCATTTATTAAAATGGCGGAGGATGCTCCGTCTATAAATGTAAATGGAATATAATTTTATTCGTACCGATTATGTTCGGTCCGGTCCAGCACTTTGAATAATAATTATTAAGTATAAGACTTCTGCATGAATGCATCCAAAACAAATGAATCACTTACTTTAAAAGTGGGCACACTCTTTTTTAAGCACAGTATATTTGGGTGTGAGTGAGTAGGGTAGTATTGTCTGTTTTGCAAAAAGAAGAAAGAAATCCGCTCTTTGTGATCCGCCTCAGCCTGCTCAGCCGACATTAAAGCAGTTACTCATATCTTTGGCCTACCCAAGAGCTGAGAACAATTCGCCGTCCAAATTTATCAGTGCAAAGGAGCAATTGTCCGATAAGTCATCCATGGCATCCCTTCAAGTGATACCACAGGTCCTAGTGAATGAAGCCCCGATAATAGTCACCCAACAGGGTATTCCACAGAAGGGACCAGCGGTCCTAGCGACGGTATTGGTTTCTCGGCTTGCACCTGATACTTTGGATACTGATATCTCGGCTTATAAAAAAGCCAAAAAAAGCAAAAAAGTTATAAAGGTGGGGGACATAGCTAAATACAAGTATAAATGTATAAGGGGAACGCCTTCTTTTAAGATCCGTGTGACCACGCTGATATTGAAGACGATGTGTTTATCCAGTTTTTGAGCGGAGAATATTTTCGTCAAAGAACTTCAGCCTAGTACCATAAAGAAAAAAGTCGTCAAACCAGTGGGTGTGAAGCTTCAACATGTTAGAGCCCCTGACCAACCTTCCACCTCTTCTTTGTCCACAAAAATTTAAAAATCTAATATCGTCACTAATACTTACTTATCAGAATACTAGGGGGCTACATAGCAAACTCCCTAAACGATATTCTGATAGTTCCCTCTTTGTATCCCATATTATAGCCTTGAAAGAAACTTGGTTAAACCACTCACAGAAGGGATCAACCTCAGCGAAGAGGAGGTGGAGTCCTCATTTCGGTAGACTCCAAACTTGCTTCTGAATAGGTGGAATCACAAGAGTTTGGTGACAGAATTTATTTGAATTAAAAGCATACTTTCCGTATGATCTTTATACATAATCTGTTCATTATACATCCTTCGTCTGAACCGCCCACAAAGTCTTTTTATATTCTCGATACTTTTTTTGATTTTGTGTATTTGAAATCAGTTTTAGCATTTTCTCAAAGTTTAAGGTATATAGTAAAGGAAAATAAATGTTTCGTGACCTGTGAGTAGATGTTGCATTATAATTTATGTGTAAAACCAGCAATGTTTGTAGTACCCTTTTTTATAACCAATTTCAACTTCTGTAGAGGAAAACTTTGTGAAGGTCGCCTCGGGCCACAAAAAGCGTACTGTGGTTCGTCTAGTGTGTTAATTATCCATGTTAAGATGCCTCAACGTGCCCCTGTTAAATTTAGCGATATTTTCAGCAATCATGTTGGCCTGTAAACAAGCACTTTTTGCAGTATGGCATGGGGAAGCAGACGCCACAAAAAACAATTCTTCAGTGTTTGATAGCGATTTTTAGCGATATAGTTGATAAATCCAAATGTTCCGAGATGGACTTAAAATCTTTAAAATGCTCCATTAAAAATTTTTGTAAAACTTTTTCTAAAAGTGGGAAAAAATCGAATAGGTGTAAGGAGCATTTCGAGAGGAAGAACTCGGGTTGGTTAATTTTGGTTCACATTTGGTTCTCATCTCATCTCATCAACAAATATCTCATCTCCTGGGGAAAATTTTTTTATTTGATCTCTTTTTTGTTATGGTATGTTAGGTCTTTTTTCTGGGTGTTCTGGGTAATTTTCTCTATGACTTGTAGTCTCTCTGTCTGTTGTAGTCTAGGGTTGAGTGCTACATTTCTTCCAAAAAATAAGTCGACTGGTTTTCTGTTAGTGGTTGAGTGTATTGAATAATTATATTTGACAACCGATCTGTCTATAAGATGTATTAACGATGCGTGTTCTTTGCCTGCTTTTTGGCAACGAATAATTTCGGACAGTGTGGAATGGAAGCGTTCGGTTTGGCCGTTTCCTGAGCTGTTATATGGGGGTGCTTTGTAAACTTCAATATTAAATTGATCTTGTAGCATCCGCATTACGGGTGCCGAACCAAGTGCTTTCTCATTATCTATGACTACCATTTCTGGGATACAAAAATTGATTAATAATTCTTTTAAAGGTTCTTTTATGACCTGAGTTGCTCGAGATTTGACTATCCTAGCTTGTGCAAATTTTGAAAATTTATCTATTGCAGTCAAAACAACTTGTTTGCAAGTAAGGTAAAAATCGACATGAATAATTTGACCTGGATCTTGTGGTATTGGTGTTTTTTGTAACTCTGGTTTGTTGGGGTGTTTCGTATTTCTGTTTCGGCATAAAGATCGGCCGACTATATCTTATAGCTGCCATATAACTGAACGATCGGAAATGGTATTTGGTAAAAATACCAACTTTGGTATTTTCGAAGATGGAAGCTTGGTACTTTGTTTTACATTTTTTATTGTAATAAATTGGTTATATTATGATATTCTCATAAGGATCGGCCAATTTAATCCGATATTTGCGATATATATCCGGTTTTAACTGCAAGGGTATATCAACTTCGGCTCCGCCCGAAGTTAGCTTTCCTTTCTTGTTTTTAATTGAAATATAACCTTCCTGCTAATTTATTTGAACGTTGATTTCGCGAAGTGTATCGTTTCCTATAATAGCATCGAATGATTGTAACGAAGGTAGTAAAAAGAATTTAACATATGTATCTTTTAAATCAAATGGGTTGGCAATTGTGTGGTGTGTGATTTTAACATCTCCGGCTATGGAGCTTACATAAAAAGTAATTTATTATTTTGTATAATTTTTTGTTGTAATATTATATATTGTAATTATTGTAATGTTATATTGTAATTATTATAAAAGTGATTTATTATTTTTGATTGTTTTTTTTACTAGTCGCGGTTGAATGTAATTTTTATTAGAGCCGGTATCTATTAAAATTTTGATCATCTCTCCATTACCGATTTTACATTAAAAGTAAGGTAATGAAGAGGATTCTACTCCTCTGTTTCTTGTTCGAAATCTGAAATTTCCACATAGTATTCTGCTGTTGTCTCGTCAGTTTCCGTTAATTGGTCGGTATTTTCTATTGGAGATTTGGAGATTGCTATCCAGTTTAGTGGTGTGTTGTATGACTCTAAAACTGAGTCTACATTGCCTACTATCTTGTTTCTAATAACATTTAAAACTCCATAGTACCTGTTGGATCCTTCTGTTAATGAATTTGGTTTTATTATTCTCTCTACGCTCTTCCTCCAACAGCTGAATTCTCCTGCTTGGCCAGAAAATTCCCTGAGGCTTTTTACTATGTCTGGGGCTCTGTCAAATTCACTCACATTGCTTGCATTAGCATTATAGGTTTGATCGAGTAGCGGCACTGAATCTGGGTTTAATTTTTGATTTAAAATTCTCTTTACTATTTCTTGTATTTGGGGTTGCTGGGACTTGGTTTACTTCAGGGACTCCATTATTGTTGAGCATCGCGGGCCTAATCAGATTATTTGGATTAGCCATTTTTGTAACTTAAAAATATTTTTTGTATGTGTAAAGGTGTGTAGGGTTGTGCGTAAAATATAAATTCTTAGGTTAGTAATTTTTTTTTAGTAACTTGCCCTTTTGCTTGCTGCTGAAATGCCGGATGCGCGTGGCCAACTTCGGTTGCGTGTTCTATATTAAACATAATATTTCTATTTTCTAGGGTTATCTAAATTAATGGTAACATTATGCATATTTAGAAAGGAATTTCTATATTGTAGAAATTGTTTTCTATTTTTTAGGGTTAGGTTATTTTTATGGTGAGCCTTTCTATTATTAAAAAAATAGTTCCTGAAAATAATTCATAATTTTACTTAAATATAGAAAATTTTTCTTGTTTTTAGGGAGATTTCATTGGCGACTATTTCTATATTTAAGAAAAACTTCTTTGATTTAAGAAAAAAATAGAAATCTTTTCTTGTATTGAGAATTTATAAATTCTAGGGTAAATTTTATTATGAGTGTGTGTATTTAGTCCCCAATATGACAGCATAAAATCCGTGCAAAAGAACTTCATAACATTTCGGCTTAGAGTTCTTAACTGGGATGCAATTCTTCATCTTCCCTCTAACAGTAGTAGACACTTACTAATAAACTTACCAACCATTACTAATCGTAGGACAATGCTGAGTGTAGTTTTTATCGTGTCGTGTAGTTTATAGTTTTTATCCTCTTTTCTGTCGTTCAAAATGAACTATTTTAAATAATCTTACTAATTCCTCTTAGCCTATTAAATAACAAACTAATAATAAATTGTTTCTCGAGCGCCCTCAGTGGTCTGGTCCTCTAAGCTTTGTGATGAATGCAGGAATGCAAGCTGGTGCACTAATTATTGCACGAGCCATTTTCTTAATTCTACATACATAAAAAAAATATTATTTAGCTAAGTATACTAAGTGACCAGAAAATTTTAATTTGCAAGACCTAACACCTCCTCTTTAGCTGCCAAACTATAATTATTGATGGAGATGTTAATTATTATTAATCCGTGCAGATGTCAAGAGGCAACAGGCACTTTGATAAGTTTAAAGGAAGAAGATTACGGGAGCACCATGAGTAAACTGTGGATATACCCTCCTCTAAAAAATAACTGTCACTAATGCAACTAATGGCTTTATAGAATTAAAGTTCATCCGCATACATCAAGAATCATCGCTGCTCGCAGGCGGCGGCAGAGAGGCGGCTATGTACTTATGTATAAAGGAATATAATAATATACGTTGTTATGCGCTCTCAAGTGGAGGCGCGAGGGGTATGCATATGCTGACCGTTTGTTACGATTATGCTGACACTAGCACTTTCTGTGTGCGGGCTAAACCAGAATGATCGGTTCATATTTCGCCCACTTAGGGTTTATGACCGGGATGGCAAAGTCTCACAGACCGCTTTGAGAACCGGCGGCTATTGGTAAACAGCCAGTTGAAGATCCTTTTCAACATCCAGGCTATTTCTCAAGAGTCCGGGGTCGCGCTGAAAGAGCTGCAAGCTACCATTCAGAGTTGTCTGACAGCCCTAGAAGCGGAGATGCAACATCGGAGTACAGGCCCATTGAAGCTGGAGTTCCGTAGGGCAGTGTACTTGGCCCCATCCTGTACACCATGTACACAGCCGACATGCCTGTCGCTGAAGAGGAGGGCCTTCTAGTGGCTACATATGCCGACGACACGGCATTTCTGGCTTCTTCAATCTTGCCAGAGGAGGCTTCTGCACGACTCCAACGCCAGCTGGACATCCTCGACCCGTGGCTTTGAAGGTGGAACATCGCCGTCAACCATGAGAAGTCAGGCCAAACGACGTTTACAATGAGGAGAGGCGACTGTCCTGGAGTCATTCTCAGAGGAACCCCAATTCCAGCCAGCCCTACACCCAAATATCTGGGTATGACCCTGGATAGAAGGCTCACCTGGAGAACTCACTTGCTGCGCAAACGGACGCAAATCCGGATCAAGCTGCGTCAGCTCAACTGGCTCATTGGACGGAGGTCCAGGCTGAAGCAAAGGGTCAAGCTTCTAGACGGCATGTCTAAGCAGCCAAAATATCATCCAGATCGCCCAAAACAAAGCTTTAAGAACAATAACCGGAGCTCACCTGTACCACGACAACGCAACAATCCACGCCCAACTGGGAGTCCCATCCGTGAGAGCAGAAGTTCAGCGATTCGCCAACGAATACGTGGAGAGGCTGGATCGACATCCCAACCCTGAGGCCATGAACCTGTTAGACAACAGCTACACCACTAGGAGGCTGAAACGGACTCACCCACTGGACTTTTGCCACTCGAACGAACGAGACTGAGCTGCATTTCTAGATTTATCCACGCCCACTAAAGGGCCCAACATAAAATTTTAATTAAAACGTCAAGGCTTAAACAAAAAAAAAAAAAAAAATTAAAGTTTCGTAGGACAAGCAAAAATCATATTTATACATTATACATTATAACATCATATTACTCAATATTCCATTAAGCTAAGGTATCATTAAAAAATTTAATTATTGTCCATAATTCCGGACAGATTTTAAATGTAACTATTAAATGATTGATAATAAAAAAAAAAAAAAAAAACATCAAGAAGTAGGCATGACGAAAGCATAAAGAGATGTCATAATGAAAAAAATAATAAGAGAGGTCCGAGACAAATGCCTTTTGGAAGACCAGAGGAGGTGACAAATGGATTTGAGATATCGTCTCCAATAGAAACGTGGCAAGGTCGATCAGCCAGATAACACTCCAACCAACTTAATAGGCAGGAATGAATACCTAATTTATATAAATTGGCCAGAAGGGAAGCATGATAAAATTTGTAAAGGGCTTTGGAGAAATTAGTGTAAATGGTATCATCCTGAAGTAGGTTTTTAAAAGTTTCAAAGCAGTGCTTAGAAAAGACCGCTAAATTAATTGAGTGGACCCGGCAGGCAAACCATGCTGGTTGGGGGATATAAAATTACGAGCCAGAAGTGTCCAATTTTTTGTAACTATCCGCTCCAATATCTTAGTGACGTTGCAAATTTTGGCTATAGGCCGATAGTTGGTAATATCAGACCTACTGCCACCTTTGTGAATAGGCGTTATAGAAGTAATATTCCACCGATTGGGGAATCTACCAGATGAGAGAGACAAGGAGAACAGCAGTTGAAGGGGAGTAGAAAAGGAAGCGATACTCTTCTTAAGAAAGAATGGGGAGATACCATCCAAGTCAGGTGATGACTGTGTGACTCGGTAAAATGTCCTTTGGCTTCAACTAGGTTACAGTACTATATGTCCATGTTAGTCACATTGAGAAAAAGTCCAATACTAAAAAGAGTTACATTATCACACCAAGGAACCTTCGGCTCCAAGTTAGAGGCAAAGTATTTTGCAAAAAGATCCGAAACGCCCTGATCCGTCGGCTACTAAATTACCATAACATATGTATGAAGGTATGTCCGATTTTTGATTTTTTGCGGTTAACAAACCGCCAAAAAGCTTTAGGATTAGATCGTCGCTTTAGGATCGTATAAAAATCATCGATTGAGCCATCCGAAAAAAGGGAAACCCAATCAAATGCTGAAAAAGAAGAATTAATACATAAGTGACAAGTTAGTTAGTATCTACTACTACTAATAGTAGTTAGTTAGAAGTTAGTATCATTCAGATGATAATATGGAATGGGTGAAGCAGAAGGCAAAAAACTATAAAACTCAATATGAATTACTAACGACTTGTGGTGCATATCACATGGACTAATGGTACATTGCATTGAATTGCATTGCATTGAATTTATTCTTTACTATTAACCACGTTATTTAAAAATATAATATAAGATGAAGAATTTTAGATAGATCATTAAAAATACTATTTACTCGGGAGAGGACCAGACTAAAAATATCATCCAAAACTACAATTTCATGGCTTTGATGAACGTTGCTAGGTAGCATGTAGGGAGACTCCCGGTTCCGAGACCAGAAAATGGAGCTCAAGTTAAAATCGCCAGCTACCATCAAAGCAGTAGGGTCCGACGGTCTAGCACAGACACTACATTGTGACGTTTTCCATTTAAACCGATTAATTAAAACCAATTTTAAAATTTTCGACCTTTTTCAACAATTAAATGTTGAAGCTTTAACAAAAAAAAATTCTTTTTCAATTTTTTTAAACAAAAAGTATAAAATTTTTACACAAGAAACTGACATTTTAACATTTTTGTCGTGTTTTTGGACTTTGACGCCATTTTTTTGGTACAACTTCGGACAGAACCGAAGTTGATATACCCCTGCAGTTAATACCGGATATATATCGCTAAAAACGGATAAAGTAGGCCGATCCTTCAGAGAATATCATAACATAACAAATTTATTACAATAAGAAATCTAAAAAAATAAGTCCCAAGCTTTTATCTCCAAGAACACCAAAGTTGGTATTTTTACCAAATACCATATCCGATCATTCAGTTATATGGCAGCTATAGGATATAGTCGGGCGGTCCCGGCCGTTCCGTCTTATATACTGCGTGCAAAGGAAAGAAAGGTGTGTGAAAAGTTTCAAGACGATAGCTTTAAAACTGAGAGACTAGTTTGCGTAGAAACAGACAGACGGACAGACAGACGGACATGGTCATATCAACTCAGGAGGTGATCCTGATCAAGAATATATATACTTTATAGGGTCGGAGATGTCTCCTTCACTGCGTTGCACACTTTTGACCAAAATTATAATACCCTCTGCAAGGGTATAAAAACATCCAATGTGTATCCTAAATATTTTACTAAACTACAACAATATGTCAACATCGGCTCCGCCCGAGGTTTATTTTCCTTTCTTGTTTAACTTGATTTTCACTGTGTCTTATGAATGCTTCTTTCAGCCGGTGTCGACAAAGTAGTATCACCTGCGAGGAAGAGGATTGCTACTCAAAACCATCAGCTTATACATATAATTTTATTACCTTCGTTTCGAAACTGATTATTGCACCAGAAGGTCGCGTTATCTTTACACTAAGGGGTCCCCTTTGGTACGACAACATTGACTTCGATCTTAAAATTGTTCGAGTGCAAGCTCCTGCAATTATTGAAAGAGCAAATGAAAGGAATTTTGAGTACGTATGATTGTATGTCAACCTAACTTTTATTTAGACACATACTATGTTTATCTCCAGCATACATATATTAGCCGTTTAAAAAAAACAAGAAAGGAAAGCTAACTTCGGGCGGAGCCGAAGTTGATATACCCTTGCAGTTAATACCGGATATACATCAGTATAATCGGATAAAGTAGGCCAAAAGTTGTACCATTTCCGATCAATCAGTTATATGGCAGCTATAGGATATTGTCGGCCGATCCCGTTCCGACTTATATGCAGCGTGCAAAGGAAAGAAGGTTGTGTGCAAAGTTTTAAGACGATAGCTTTAAAACTGAGAGACTAGTTTGCGTAGAAACAGACAGACGGACAGACGGACATGCGCATATCAACTCAGGAGGTGATCCTGATAAAAAATATATATACTTTATGGGATTAGAGATGTCTCCTTCACTGCGTTGCACACTTTTGACCAAATTATAATACTCTCTGCAAGGGTATAAAAACAAGAAAGGAAAGCTAACTTCGGACGGAGCCGAAGTTAATATACCGTTGCAGTTAATATACACCGGATATACATTGGTGCAATCGGATAAAGTTGGCCGATCCTTATGAGAATATCATAATATAACCAATTTATTAC
Organism: Drosophila pseudoananassae pseudoananassae; assembly: GCA_018153035.1. NCBI lineage: Eukaryota > Metazoa > Arthropoda > Insecta > Diptera > Drosophilidae > Drosophila > Drosophila pseudoananassae. Next base: position 1,999,869 of record JAECXR010000020.1, read on the forward strand.
AATAAAAAATCTAAAACAAAGTACCAAGTTACCAAGTACCATTTCCGATCGTTCAGTTATATAGCAGCTATAAGATATAGTCGGCCGATCGTTCTGCAATTTGGTAGGTCGTATTATTTTGGCAAAAATTTTTGCTTTCGTACAAACTCTGAACTCTGTAACTCTAAAAACACCAAAGTTATACCATTTCCGATCAATCAGTTGTATGGCAGTTATAGGATATAGTCGGCCGATCCCGGCCGTTCCGACTTATATACTGCGTGCAAAGGGAAGAAGGGTGTGTGAAAAGTTTCAAGACGATAGCTTTAAAACTGAGAGACTATTTTGCGTAGAAACAGACATACGGACATGGTCATATCATCTCAGGAGGTGATCCTGATCAAGAATATATATACTTTATAGGGTCGGAGATGTCTCCTGCACTGCGTTGCACACTTTTGGACAAAATTATAAAACCCTCTGCAAGGGTATACAAAATCTAAAACAAAATACCAAGCTTTCATCTTCAAAAATTCCAAAGTTTGTATTTTTACCAAATACCATTTCCGATCGTTCAGTTATATGGCAGCTATAAGATATAGCCGGAGTTCGTTATGAAATGAAATTTGGCCGATCGGATTAACTAACCAAAAATAGAAGCTGTGCGAAGTTCCAACTTTCTATCTTCAAAAACACAAAAATTGGGTAATTTCCGATTGTTTAGTTTTATGTAAGCTATAGGATCTACTCGACTGATCCGTTTCCACTTAGTGCAAAAAAAAGAAGCAAAATTTCGACTCGATAGCTTTTAAACTGATAGACTCGTTTGCGTATATCGACTGTAATACTCGGATGTAATACTTATAAAAAATATATATAGATTATAATCTTGGAGATGTTTTCTTTACTTCGTTTCATACTTTTGACTAAAATTATAAGATTCTGGGAAGGAAATGTTTTTCTAAAATTTTAAATATATATTTCTGCCACATAACTGATTGATCGGAAATTCCACAATCTTGGTGTTTTTAAAGCATTGGTTGCTATCCCGCGGGTATAGGAAATTTCTGTCCGAGTATAAATGTGTGAAACATCATGCTCACAGCCTACCTTTCAGTACCAAAATTCCTTACCCCGACGTTTCCTGGCGACATTGTCGAAAAACAAAAACAAATTGCATGGGCTTCGTTTACTCAAGTCCGAAACGAAAGGGGAAACGAAACTTCTACATGCTTTTGGTTTTCGACGATGATTTTCGAAGCTTCTACGTCATATTTTCGATGATTCTCGAAGCTTCTACGTCATATTTTCGATGCAGTGGCACGCGACAGAGAGACAATTAGAGAGATGTAGATGGAGGGAAGGGAGAGAAAAAAATCTGTGCCGAAAACCAAATGAATGGAAGCGACGTCAGAATACCCTTTTTAAAATATGTTGAAATATTTTTATGTATTTAAGATTATATTTAATAAATTTTTCTTTTCTAATCATATGGTATATTAAAATGTATTAATAATTGGCTTTAGGCAAAGCCAATATGTTCATGTTTGATTATTAGCCTTGTGCGATTCTAATTACAAGGCATTGCGTTTGTCGACTATACCCTGGCACGCGCCAGAATTTTCGGTTGTCAATTTTCGGTTTCGTCTTGCCTCTCCCATTCTCTTTGCATTTGATGTTCAATTTGCACCAAAAGCACACGCGTTTGTGAAGAAAAGTTTAAGTGACCAATTAAATTAAATAACAACTAAAAACTAATTCTGGTGAGTAAAATTAAAAAGTAATGTGCATATATGTAATTAAGTTATTTATTAAATACCGAGCGGCCGTTCAATATATGTACATATATTTATTAAACGGCATTAGCCGCTCGGAAAAGTGAGAAATATTTATATATGTACATATGTACATATATTTATTAAACGGCATTATATGTACAGTGATGGAAAAAATAATAGAAACGAATGTTTCTTTTTCACTTAAAAGCTTTATTTTTAGGTTTAGGCTTTAGAAATATTTATAAAATCCACTGAGTTAGTAACGTGGATAACTATACTTGGTCACGATCTTCTTTTTCAACTCTTTTCGTCCGCAATTTTGGTGTTTCATAGAAATTTGTCAGAAGATCTCGTGTTTGGGTTGGAAAAAATAATAGAAACGCGGTCGTATTTTGTCAAAATCTGTGGTTATTGTTCGTTTAAATTAAAATAAAAGGTATTGTTTTGAATATTTTTATTACAAGGAGTGTTATTATAGCAATTTTTTTTACAATTTATCATTTAATTTTGATAAAAGCTTCAAAATGGGTCGTGGAGCACATTGCACCGTAGTAGAGAATCTAATCCCCACATTAAAAGCAGAAGTCCAAGCCATAGGAAAAATTGTCAAACTATTGGACTGCTCCAAAAAAAAAGTGTTTTCTGCTATCCACTATACAGATAAACAGGAAAAACGTTGCAGAAAGAGAGCAACTTCCACAAAATTTGACACTACCCTTATTAGGAAGTCGAAAAAGGAGCCTTTCCCTCCTTCGAAGGATCTTAAAAACTATATGAACGCATCCTTAACAAGTCATACCACTTGCAAAAGACTGATTGAGCGTGGTTTGAAAGCGCATTCAGCAAGGAGAGTTCCTTTTATGAGCTAGAGGCATATCGAAAGGCGACTCTGCTTTGCCAAAAACCAAGGGACCCGCCAGAACTGGAAAAACGTCCTTTGTATATGTATATAAAATTAATAACGCAATATATATTTTCGTCGAGGATCTGATCGTACAGTACAATATTGACGGAGTTAGTGGGAAGAAGAAATTGTAGGCGTTCCCAAATTTTTATGGAGTTTTGATCGGTATGTACTCTGCTCCAAACCCACTGTCATTGAGCGTTAATGTCAGTTGGGATCAGCTGATCCTATCGATATACTATATAGTTAACGGCGGTGGTTCAGTGTGGAAAAGTCGTTTCGATGGGAAAGAAAATTGTCTATAACGTGGAAATCGGGTATTCCGGCCTCGATAAGCTGGTCTTTCACTGCCGTGTATTCGTTGGACTGAAAGGCAATTTACGTTAAATCAATTGTTGATGAAAGCTCTAATTCAATTGCATTTACCACATCCGCAAGAAAGAGAAAGCACATCGGGAACTGTGTTCTGAAATCCCTTTCGGTGTTCAATTTGAAAGGTGTACCGTTATTATTTAAGTGCCCAATGGGCCAATCAACCGCTAAGATCTTTCTGGTTCATTAACCACCGTAAACTGGCATGATCAGTAATAATTTTAAAAGGATGTCTTTCAATGTACACCCGAAACTTTAATACTGACAAAACAATAGCCAAACACTCAGTTTCGGTTACGGCTTAATTACTGTTTACGCTTGCTTAATTTTTTAGACATCTGACCAATTGGTCTTTTTTCGTTGTTGTCATCACACTGTGCGAGTACCGCTGCCACTCCAATTAAAAATGCGTCACATTTAACAATGAAAGGTTTTTCCTACTTGGGGTGCATTAAGGGGTTATATACAGTTGTGATGGATAAAAAAAATCGATTTTTTATTGCATCTTCTTTAAGTATATATATATTTTTTTTTTTTTATAGCTTTGCTTTTATTTATTGAATCTACTCTTAATTTTGAGACTAACTAAGTTGACGAATCTTAACATTAAAATTTAACTAACAGTATACTAAGACTGCATTCTGGTTGCGCGTCTCTCAGGTCGGTCGCTGGGTGGGTAAGTCATTGCGACGAAGGCGTGATTGGTTGCTCAACCTTGTTAGACCTCTCGCCAGGTGGTTATGGTGCACCGATAGCGCTTGCGTATGTGACATTTTTGTCAGAGTTTATGGGTCCTAGTGAGGATCTGGCTGCAGTCGAGAAGAAGACTTCAGGGTTTGACCTGGAGGCTATGAAATGATTATTTTGGGTGCGGGCAGTAAATCCCCTCTGGTGGATGCGACTTTTCAGCTCCTTATAAACTGGGCAACCTCTATAGTTAGCAGTGTGATTTCCACCGCAGTTGCCGCACTTTTTCGAGTTTTGGTCATCTTTGCTCACTGGGCAGTGTGCGGAGTCATGAAGCTCTCCACAAACTACACAGACTGGGCGCAGTTTACAGTAAGACCTTGTATAACCATATTCTTGGCAGTTCGCACATTGTACCGGGCCATTGCGTTTGTGCGGCTCCTCAACTGTAATTCTGCGGTGCAGCAGGAACTGAAGATTGTATATAGGGTGCACTTCGTATTTCTTTAGGGGCTTAATTTGTGGTTCAAGCTCAACCTTAAAGAGTGGCTGCGGCTTTCTATCCCTGTTAAGGATGTTGAAGACTGTCTTAGCGCTAAATCCCTTCTCTTGTAGCGCCTTTGTTATCTCTGCAGGCGATACTTCGGGCTCTATGCCCTTAAGTACGACTTGCCAGCCCTTGCTGCTTTTTAGCTGATACGTGTAAAAGTTCTTTTTTTTGTCTATCAATGTTTGCGCTGCTAGCTGATGACGTCGTTAAACGCGCTGTCGTTACAGTAGCGGTTGTTGTAGTTGTTACGGTTGACGTTGTCAAAGAGGTTGCGGTGCTAGTTACTGCGCTCTTTGGCTGCAGAGACATCGATGGTAGCGAGGGGGAGCAAGATCGCGCTCTCTACGTTTTAGAATTCGGCCAAGTTTGGGGTTTTTGACCGTGTTTGGGATGAGCTTGCATTACTTTCGGTTGCTTTGAAAGTGAAGTAAGCGTTGTTTCTTTGTACTGAGAGACGTCTCTCGTCTTGCTTACGTTGACGTTGTGTGCTAACGTCGTTTAGACTCATTGCAATCGAGGTTGATATTGTTCGAGTTTTAAATGTTATGTTTTATATTAATTAATTAATTAATCAATATAAACATTAGCGATTTCGTCGCTGAAAGCGTCTTTTCGCGTTGTTGAATATCAAAAAAGGGCTGTGACTGGTTTCGTAAATCAACAACAAAAAAAAAAAACTTTTATTTATTCCATGATATGAACTTAAAACTGGCATTTTACAAACATTTTTGAGTATTTTAGAAATTTTAATAAACGAAATAGGGCTTAATAGGAATAGCCTATTTCCTTTTAATAGGAAATAGGCTCCCTGTATCTATGAGGCATTCTGCAATTAACCTGGTATTAGTGTTATTATTAAAGTAAATTTTAAAATACCTTACATAATTGTTCTTGACCTCGCTCTTAATTTTGTTTTTCAGGCACTTCGCCACAAAATGTCCCATTTCGCCACATGGACAGCACGATCCTTTCTCTCGCCTTCATTGCAATTATAGCAACGCGTGTCCATGCTGTCCTTCTCGTCCTTGTTCGCTGCTGCCTCCTTTTTGTCACCATAAGATTTAGACAACTTCACTTCCGCAAATGCACGTTTGATATGTGCAACATTTTCGAAGCAGTGAATATGTGCCTGATTACGCAGCCCTTGATTAGGAATTCCTTCAATGAAGCGACTTATCATCTCTTCTGCCTCTATGTCGATTCTCTGACCAATCACTTTGTCGTCCACGTAACTTCCAAAACTTTCACTGGAACTCCATTTCGGTTCTCGAATTGACGCCTTGCCTCTAACTTCGAAACTTTATCCGAAAGCATTGAAAGCAAATTAGTTCCGCGGTTCCTGTATGTAGCCACACGTTTGCGTTTCTTTTTATTTTACTAACCATCAACATTTTAATGTATTGTCCACTAATTCCATAAATGTTTGCAATATTCTTCATTTGCGTAATCCATTTTCGTGCGCAAGTTTCGCCCGAAAAATCACTCACAACCTGTGTTGCCATACCCAACGAAATATCGATGCTTGGGTTATGAAATTCAAAAAGCTCCGACTTCGCAACGTTGCCTTTTTTCACCTCTTCAGTGGCGCCTTCTTTTGCGCCGCTGCTGCCGGCTTCATTCCTGTCATTGCGTGCATGATTTTCATCTTTGTCTTCTCGCCGCCGTCGTTGATGTTGTTTTCGCCGCGTCATTGTTGTTGTTTTCGCCGCCGTCGTGGTCGTTGTTTCCTCCGCCGTCGCTGTTGTTGTTTTCGCCGCCGTCTTTACTGCTGCTTTCGTCTCCATCTTTGTTGTTCCTTTTACCCTCCGCTTTTACGCTTCGATCGCCGCCAATCACTTTCTTTTCCTTTAGCTCCACCTTCGTGTTTGTCGCTTCCTTCGCCTCTGGCTTTTTCGTTTCCTTCGACTCCAGCTTTGTCGTTATTTTTGCCTCCGTCTTCGTCGCCATTATCGTTGTCATCTTCGTGGCATTCTATTTCCAGATCCTCTTCATATTCGTCTTCATCGTTGTTTCCATCGCCGTCTTCGTCTTGATTCCTAATTGATTCCAGATAATAATACGCTTTCAAACGCAATATTAATTCGCGCTTCGTTCCCGTTGTTGGTAACCGCAACGCACTTAACCACCTTTTTAATTTCGCAATCGATGCGTTGCTAACGTTCATTTTCGTTTTACTTAATTGTCTTTAATTGTTTATTTGGCACGAGATCGGCCCACTTCTGATTTTGTAGGGATATAACAAATGTCCCCGAAGTAGAACACCAACACTTTGCGGTTTATAATTTCTTTATTCGTTTTGACTAGATCCGCTTCGGATCGCTGCTGGTGTTCGACTGACTCCGCTCTCAAATCGCGATCAGCATCAACCCTCATCACTCCCTGAAAGAGCAATGAGAGCACAAGAGAGAGAAAGCCAGAACCGACAAAAGCAACAAGCAACGACACCGACTTACACTAACAATAGTTTACAGTTATGCAATGCACTTATAGTTAACATATATATACCATGAGTAGCAATCCTGCTACAAATTTATTTTACTAAAAAACGAGAATTGTAAACATGATTTGATGCTACCCGAAAACGCTCGGTAACTTAACAGGCGGTATGGTAGGCAAACGTCAAAGCGACGATCAGTGAAGTCGCTCAGTGATCGTCGCTTTGCCACAAAGTTGGGAAGCAGTAACTTCACCATTGCACTCGGTTCAAAAGAAAGGCGACATGAGCGAAAGAATAAGCGCCCGAACGAAAAGAAAGCTAGACTTGAAGTTCTTAGTAAAATATACGAATGTATCCGTTTCACTCCGTCACTCGGATTTGTAAAGACCAGAAGTTCGTTCAATAACACAATTTTATTTAGATTTTTCTTTACTTTAACCGCGCAATGTTTTTAGATCCTTGCAGAGGGTAATATAATTTTGGTCAAAAGTGTGCAACGCAGTGAAGGAGACATCTCCGAACAAGAAAGGGAAGCTAACTTTGTGCGGAGCCGAAGTTGATTTACCCTTGCAGTTAAAACCGGATATATATCGAAAACATCGGATGAAGTTGGGCGATCCTTATGAGAATATCATTATATAACTAACTAGCAGTACCCTGCCACGTTTCGCTGTGGCATTTTGTGGTTGCACGCATAAGAAATAAGTCATACAAAAAAGAATAATTTTCAAATTAATTTAATTCTGTAATACTTGTGGGTATACAATATTCTTTGTTTTTCCGTTCTCCGCGTTAATATAAAGATTATTTGGTTTTCCAACACGGGAACACGCAACATATAATTGTCCGTGTGAAAAACAATCTGCATCCAAATCCAAATCACACAACTCCAGAGATTGACCTTAAGCTTTATTTATGGTCATTGCGAACGCCAAACGAATGGGAAACTGCAATCTCTTAAACTGGAACGGTGTATCAGTCGGGAACATAGGAATCCTAGGAATGAGGTCATCTTCACGTTTAAAAGGACCACTTATGATCGTTGCTTCTACAACGTTGTTCATCAAGTTCTTGACTGCGAGTCGTGTACCATTGCAGAGTTTCTGCTGATTCATATTCCGGAGCATGATAATCGGCACACCTATTTTTAATTTCAATATGTGTGGTGGCATTCCAGGCAGATCAAGTGAGTTTAGAAACTCCGTAGGGTAATTAACTGCTTCCTCTGCCTCCACAAAGGTGTCTATCGACTTATATATAATTTCGTCAGTTTTTACGCTGGATTGGATTACATGATTGAGCTGGTAGACATCTTTGTTCTTGGCAGCGAGAATCGCTCGTCCACTGAGCCAATCATGATTCCTATAATTTATTCGGATATTGGGGAACACTTTTTGGATAAGTCCTTCCTTCGATGTAACTAAATAACAGAAATTCTCTAACAGAAAATAACAGAAAACAGCATTTATCTCGGCAGCTGGTGTCGATCGGGAAATCACAGGCAACGTTTGTCTGAAATCCCCTGCGAGCAATATTAACGCCCCTGCGAATATATATTTCCAAATGGTTGGACAGCTCCACGGAAATCTCGCAATGAGAGCCTCCAGCGATTTTTTATGTGCCATCGTGCATTCATCCCAAACAATGAGTTTACATCTTTGCAATACTTTTCCCATGCCAGATGCTCTGGAAATATTGCACGTAGGAGTCTCGATGATTTGATTTAAGATTATGTTTAATAAATTTTTCTTATCTAATCATATGGTATATTGAAATGAATTAATAATTTTCTTTAGGCAAAGCCAATATGTTCATGTTTGATTATTAGCCTTGTGCGATTCTAATTACAAGGCATTGCTTTGGTCGATCCTGGTACGCGCCAGAATTTTCGGTTGTAAATTTTCGGTTTCGTCTTGCCTCTCCCCTTCTCTTTGCATTTGATGTTCAAGTTGCATATGAATTATACGCGTTTGTTTGTTGCGTTTGAAGTTAAATTTTTTAAAAAACATTTAAGTGACCTGGTGATAATAACTAATTATGGTGAGTAGTGCATATAATGAACTTATTTATTAAGTTCCGAGCGGCCGTTCAGTGGTTGAAATTCCTTACAGTTCCTCGCTGATTCACCAGGGATTCCTTCCAGGGGTCCACCAGGGGTATTTCCTCAAAGATTCCTCAGAGTATACCCCAGGGATTCCCTGGGGTTTCGAAATGCTCTTCGAATAACTGCAGGAATCCAGCAGTATTCCTGGGGATGTTCGAATTCCTCGATGGGAGGAACTCTTCTATGGAAATTCGTTGATGGTTTGTATGAAACATACCCCGAGGATTCCTGGGGGTCATTCCTTTACCTCGAGGTTTCTTCGAGGAATCCTTGAGGTATGGTACTGAAGGGTATTCTCATAAGGATGGCCTACTTAATCCGATTTTACCGATGTATATTCGGTATTTAACTGCAAGGGTATTTCAACTTCAGCTCCCCCCAATTTTGCTTTCCTTTCTTGTTTTAAATTATATTCGCACGTGATTCCTTCTCCTTTTTAAAGTGGTGGGATTTTTTTTATGGATTCGATGAATCGATTTTTTTTTACCGAATCGATGCATCGAACCAAAAAAAAAAACAATCGATGTTGACACTTATTTTTTCCCAGTTCTATATCGACCTATATATGGCCAATATTTGCAACTTCGCTAAGATACTGGAGCGGATAGTTACTAAAATATTGACATTTCTTACTGGTAATTTTATATCCCCATGGTTTCTTGCCTGGGAGGTCCACTACAACTAATTTGTTGTATACGGTCTTCTCTAAGCACTGCATTGAAGCTTTTGAAAACCGATTTCAAGTTGAGACCATTTACATCAACTTCTTCCAGCCCTTTGAAAAAGTTTGTCATGCTGCCCTTCTGGCCAAGTCATATAAATTGGGTCTTCTTTCCTTCTTATTAAGTTGGTTCGAGTCTTATCTGGCAGACCGACCTTGCCAGAAAAAAATTTAAATTTGCTAGTCACTTAGGTCAATTTTACAAAAAATTTGTAAAATTTGCAACGGCGAACAAAGGCAGAGGAAAAATCGGTATGTTTTAACGGTGAAAGACCGGGACTATAGAATATGCCACGGACAAAACCATACACAACTACATGTACAACCCGGTTGCATCCGCGCAAGGCTTTGCAGCAACTATGAACACTTCGCAGGCTACGGTACAGGACGAAATCAGGACGCTCCTCAAATTACATCGGTGACAGTGAGTCACATAGTACGAGCACATGGCTCACAATCGACTGCATATGCACAAGGCCTTACAGAAATTACACACAAACATGGGCGGATACTGGTATCGGTAATTTTTTCAATCAAGTCTAAGGAAACCAGAGAGATCACACAGCTGAATTTGAAATCACTACTCACAGACAGCTCATTGAAGGTTACTGGAGTAAGTAAGACCAGTAAGACCGTTCTCAGTAAGACCACATCTTCTTTGCAGAGGAACTATTTGCAGAGGGCTATTCTTCACATGCAACATTGACAGTACACTACAAAGATTTTGGGAAATGGAAGAAGTCAGCAGCTACGATCACAAGGATCCTCACAAAGACACGGTCGAGAAACATTTCCTCGAGACGCACATAAGGGACGACAATGGAAAGTAATCGTCGAGCTACCATTCCAGACGGAAAACCTGAAGTTTGCAGATATACTCCAGGGATCACAAATTCGCTTCTACAGCGCAATCCAAAGAAGTACGTAAAATTCATGCAGGAATGCATCAGTCTTGGCCATATGAACGATGCCAAGGCATTAAGCAACGTGTTTGCAGGAGATATCTAACGAATGTATCGCTGTATCGACATGCACCAGGATGATGCTCAATTTCAACGCATTTCATGGCGGAATGATCAAAACGAAATTGCCGAATATAGCCTAAATACTGTCACTTTTGGCACTGCATCAGCACCGTGTACAGCCATACGCGTGCTCCGTCAACTCGCTCACGACGAAAAACATCGGTAGCGATTAGCAACTCCAGTTTTATTAAATGAAGTATATCGATGACGTCAAAACTGGCCACAATACTATTCATGAAGCATTGGAAATACGAGATGAACTTATCGCTACACTAAAATCAGCAGGAATGGAACTCAAAAAATGGGTATCAAATCATCTACAGATCTTATCCGGAATTCCTAACCAGCTCAAAAAAGAAATGTAGAAATAAAATCCAGGAGACTATTAAAACTCTGGGACTCTATTGGAGCCCACATGAGGACTTCTATAGCTTCAATGTTCGATTTGACATTCTGGCCTTCTTTATTAAACGTTGCTTTCTTTCAGTAGTCGCTCGCCTCTACGATCCCTAAGGCTTACCAACCTGCTCTCGATTGGGACGGCCCGTTACCCTCAATTCTTCAAGCCCGATGAGTAGAATTCCGACATCATTGAGAAGTGTTTCCACCACCGAATAAAATATTAACTAGGGAGACACGAATCGAACTCTCTGGTGCAGTGGTGGGTGCCCAATTGACTAAATGGGTACTAACGCAGTTTTTAACTACCAGACTTCTTATGTCCGTTAATTCCTGGACTGATGTATCTATCGTTCTATATTGGATTAAAGGAAATCCAACATGTTCAGAGATCAGCCGAGTCCTGGACCCGAAAACCCCCCCGTGGATCCGCCACTGATACATATGTATCCCTAATTTCTATGTCATTCTAACACATATTCTTAAGGATGTTGCAGCTATGCCGTACTTACCAGGATACCAGGCCACCATGGCACAGTGGTTGCTCCCATAGGCCAAAAATAAAAAAATTGATAACGGCAAAAATGTACGAAAAGTAAACAAATCGCCTCTTAAATGTCCAAGCTTCTTCATGGCAAACCAGATTTTTCTAGATATCTAACGGTATTTTCTAAATATAGATTTAAAGATGTGAAAAGTTACTCATTTTTAAAGCGCAGCTGCGCGCATCGCGAATATTTCACACCTAAACCGAACTTTGAAGTGGTCAGATCATTATTTACGTGCTTCAAATTATTTGTAATGGATTTTGAAGTTGAAGGTATTTTCTTTAAAATGATATACAATTTCATATATTAATAAGAATTATTGTTATTATTATATTACTATGAACTAATACATGTTTTTTGCCTATATTTTGAACGTCTTTCTCATGTTTAGCTAAGGTTTTAGTAGTGATCCCTCAAAATTCCTCAATTCATTTATATACCAATGTGTTTGTCGGTCTCCAAAGGTAACAAATGTGTAAAAATTTTCTGCCAAAATTTGCCTATTTGCCTAATATCGTAAAAATACTAACACCATATTATCTTTTTCAGGGTCAGTTTTGCCGTTTATTTACTTGTTATGCTGTTACTCTGTCTTCGTTTTTCATTCTTGTGTTTACCTTTCCAAAACTATTTGTTCATTTACTAATAGTTTTTATTTTATTTTATTTTTTTTTTATAATTTAGTTTATCTTTTATAACTTTTATGTCATAATGTATTGTGTTATTTTTAAAGATTGTGTTTCAATTAGTGTCCAGTGGCGAATTTTTGTATATATGTACATAGAATTAAGAAAAAGTTGTGATACCTGTAATTCCCTTTAGTGAAACTAATTTATTAATACTAGTGAATGTTTTCTTAGGCTTTGTTTTAAATTTCAGCTGTATCTTTTGGCAAATTTGCAACCTCTTTCCTTTTTTGTGTTCGATCAAATTTTGTGTTTTGTTGTTTTCGTGCATACTTTGTGTTTTGTTCTGTTCGCCATATTCGTCCATCAAAACCGGATGTATATCGCAAACATCGGATATAGTTGGCCGATCCTTATGAGAATATCCTAATAAAACCAATTAATTACAATAAAAAATCTAGAATAAATTGCCAAGCTTCCATCTTCAAAAATGGAAAAATGGTTGATATTTCTACTAAATACCATTTCCGATCGTTCAGTTATATGGCAGCTATAAGATATAGTTTGCCGATCGTTACGATATTTGGTATGTCGTGTTATTTTGCCAAGAATAGAATTCAAACAAAATTGGAACTCTCTAACTCTAATATCACCGAAGCTATAGCATTTCCGATTAATCAGTTATATGGCAGCTATATGATATAGTTGTCTGATCTGGCTGATTTTAACATATTATTATACCCTTGCAGAGGGTATTATAATTTTGGTCAAAAGTGTGCAACGCAGTGAAGGAGACATCTCCGACCCTATAAAGTATATATATTCTTGATCAGGATCACCTCCTGAGTTGATATAAGCATGTCCGTCTGTCCGTCTGTCCGTCTGTCTGTCCGTCTGTCTGTTTCTACGCAAACAAGTCTCTCAGTTTTAAAGCTATCGTCTTGAAACTTTGCACACACCCTTCTTTCCTTTGCACGCAGTATATAAGTCGGAACGGCCGGGATCGGCCGACTATATCTTATAGCTGCCATATAACTGATTGATCGGAAATGGTATAACTTTGGTGTTTTTAGAGTTACAGAGTTCAGATTTTGTACGAATGCTATTTTTGGCAAAATAATACGACCTACCAAATTTCATAAGGATCGGCCGACTATATCTTATAGCTGCCATATAACTGATTGATCGGAAATGCTATAACTTCGGTATTTTGAAAGCTAGAGAATTCGGATTTGGTACGATTGCTATTTTTGGCAAAATAATACAACATGCCAAATTTTATAAGGATCAGCCGACTATATCCTATATCTGCCATATAACTGATTGATCGGAAATGGCATAACTTCAGTGTTTTTCGAGCTAGAAAGTTGGGATTTTCTATGAATTCTATTTTTGGAAAAATAATACGACTTGTCAAGTTTCATATGGATCGGCCGACTATATCTTATAGCTGCCATATAACTGAACGATCGGAAATGGTATTTGGTAAAAATGCCAACTTTGGGGTTCATCAAGATAGAAGTTTGGGCTTTTTTTTAGATTTTGTCTTGTAATTTATTGGTTATATTATGATATTCCCATAAGAATCGGTCAACTATATCCGATTTTAGCGATATATATCCTGTTTTAGCTGCAAGGGTATATCAACTTCGGCTCCGCCCGAAGTTAGCTTTCCTTTCTTGTTTTAGAATAAAATTAAAGATATTCTGTGCCAAGTTTCAAGTCCCTACCTCAACTAGAAGTATTTTTGGCCGCGGCTCCATACAAGGCCAACCACTGTGCAAATTAACTAGAAGTTTAATCTATATTAATATTATAAACAATTATTTCTGCACTTCCCACGAGCTCTTACACATTTATCCCCACACTCGCACCTACAACACAAACGGCAAGCCAAGCTTGAGTCAATCATAAACATAAACAAACTCCCCCTATTCGGTCGGCACCAGCAAAACAATATTAGACTAAACATCCGCTGGAATCATGCCACCGCGATTCCCCTTTTTTGGCATTCCAATTGCTAGCCAAATTTTCCATGCTGATCGCAGCAAAATCATTCGGGTTCTAACTTCGGAATTATCTTCGGAATTAACTTCGGGAAAGTTCTTAGGGAAGCTTGGAAAGCTTCAATCCAGAGACGACAAGGAAGACAATTAACTCAAGCTTGGTCAGTCGTAAATTAGCCTTAAGTTTATCTGTACGACAATTGCAAAAGCACTTTAAATAAAAATATATATTTTTATAAAACTTCGGTACGGTATTCGTAATTGGCGCCCAACGTGGGGCCCGCGTCTTTAAAAAAAATATCGATATTAAAAAAGATATTCGCGAGTGCCCTAAAAATTAAATCATAGGCCTCAATTTACAAAGGGCTTCTATGTAAAAAAATTTACAAAATCGTACCAGTGAAAGAAAAAATATATAAGAAAGTGCAAAAATAAGGCAATCCATTAATTAAAAAATACAAAATAATATCAATAAAACATTTCGCAAAATCATTTTGATATCAGTAAAAAATCCTGATATAAAAATAAAAATAAATATATAAATATAAAAATCCAGACTCAGTGACTCAGAGAAAATCAGATAAGAAAAAGAACAAAAATTCAACAAAATAAACCGGAAAATAAAACGGTTACAAAAAACAAAACCAATTCGATACAAACATTTTAATAATAAAGTTTTATTCACTTTATAAAAAAATACAAAATAATATCAATAAAACATTTCGCAAAATCATTTTGATATCAGTAAAAAAATCCTGATATAAAAAAATGTATTGACAGTAATAACAGTAAAAAAAAACCAACTTAAACGAACGCAAACGCACAAAAATTTAAGTAAAACAAAAAAAAAGGAAGTCCTACAAGACAAGGAAGGAAGGAAGACTAAACGGACCATTTGAGGAACCTCATAGGATAAAACTATCGACTCTTCTTCAGGATTTTAAAGTACACCGTGAGGATAGATTTACCAATATAATTTATATATATTATATATTTAGATAATGAACAATTTTTTTTTCTTTTTTCAAAACCTATATGCGGATATATATATTCGTATTAGTAAATAAATATTATGTCAAAATTTTTTTTTAAATCCTAGATGAATAAGAACTTAAAAAAATAAAAAAACTGTGAAACCAAATAAGAAAGGTCGTTCCGCAAAAACGCAAGTAAATA
Organism: Drosophila pseudoananassae pseudoananassae; assembly: GCA_018153035.1. Lineage (NCBI taxonomy): Eukaryota > Metazoa > Arthropoda > Insecta > Diptera > Drosophilidae > Drosophila > Drosophila pseudoananassae. The sequence goes on from JAECXR010000020.1 coordinate 2,015,181, forward strand.
ATCCTGGACGAACTAATAAATGCTTTACTTCAAAATAAACTTCAAAATGACAGATACAAACGGTCCGTCTACTAGCCACAGTGCTAACATCAACAAACAAGCCCCCGAACATACGCTAACAACAGACTTAATTGTCCGACTAATTGCCAGTAACGTATCACCGTTACAAGACGAAATTAAAAACTTACGAGCCCTTCTAGACTCACGATCCAACTTAGTGACAGAATACGAAATAGAACCGATCGACGACAACATTCCATGCGACGAAACATTAGAAGTCGTCAAATCCATGCCCACATTCTCTGGAAATTTAGAAAATTATGTAGCCTGGCGGGAAGCCGCCGAAACAGTGATGGGACATTATGCCCGCAAAAGCCGACGCTACTTTGTAGCCTTAACTATTTTAAGAAACAAAATAACAGGCAAAGCAAATGATGCTTTAACAAATCATGGAACTGTTCTAAACTTTGACGCAATTTTGGCCAGGCTAGATTTCGTTTTCAGCGATAAGAGGCCAATTCACATTATCGAACAAGAATTAAGTGTCCTGACCCAAAACAAATTCTCAGTTATGGACTTTTATAATTTGGTTAATAAAAAGTTAACCTTATTAATAAATAAAACCATAATGACTTATGGGAAAGATAATCCCATAACTACAGAAACAAATCTCAGACACAGACAAAATGCCTTAAGAGTATTTATAACTGGCCTGAACGGCCCAATTTCCGGTATGCTCTTTTCCCTCAGTCCTCCAGACTTGCCAAACGCTTTAGCCAGAGTGCAAGAAATGGAAAGTAACCAGATGAGGGCACAGTTCGCTTATCGTTTCAGCGCACCTCATCAGCGTCATTTTAACGACAACTTACGAACTCCCAATGATTCCAATTATAAATTTGACGGTTATAATCAAGGCAATCAATTGCGCCTGAATAAAAACAATGATAGCCATCAGAATTTTAATAGACAAAATTCCAATTACCACAACCCCAACCATTTTCATAACAATGCTTCTCAAAACAAAACTATAATAATAATAAAACAATAACTATCAAAACAATAATGCTCGGTTTTATTCCAATAATTATCCAAATAATAATGTTTGGACACAAGGGAATAATACTTTTCAAAACAAGAACGAACCAATGGAACTGGACACCAGCATCCAAACCCTAAATAAAAACCAGTGTAATCAAGCAGCACCTAATGGTGGGCAATACCAAAACAGAAATAGTTTCCAAAATAATTCCTTTAATCAGGAAAGGAAACCTTTTCAACAACCAGAGCAGGCAGCCAAACGCACGCAAATTGAGTCATCAGCTCAACCGAAAAACAAACAAATGCGCATAAACAATATTGAAGAAGACCATTTTTTAGGAGAACAGTAGGCCTTCCACACATTTTTCGATTTGATAAAAAAATAAACAAAAAATTTAATATTTTAATAGATACAGGAGCCACAGCTTGCTACATAAAAAAAGGTATTTACAAAAATGGAATAGAATTGCCAATTTATAAAAGAGTCTCGACAGTTAATGGGTACTCAGTAATTAAAATATACCATTTCATAACAATTTTTGACACAAAACACATTTTTTATGAAATAGACGGATTGAAGGCAGATTTATTAGTAGGGTACAATTTACTAAAAAAAATAGGAGCGGTCATTGACATGAGCAACGACACATTAAAATTTAAAGGAAAAATTGAAAAATTAAATTATGAGGAAAAATTTAATCTATTAGAAATGAAAAAGGAAATAACACTACTTCCTCTAAAAAAATTTATATTAGATAAATACTTAAATTCCACAAGTTTTCTAATGAAAAACACAGTTGGAACAGAAAGTTTGGGGTACATAAACCCCGAACACGCCGTCGATGTTCATACCGACACAAATAGCTTGGAACACTTCGATTCCAAAAGCACTGTCAGCAACAATTCTGACAATTATGAATCAAATAGTTTGGGACATTCAGATCCCGAGCATCTCGTCGAAGCCAAATCCGACATAAATGAAATAAACAATTTGGCATACGAAAATAAAGACAGCGTAGTTAAAAAAAGCGCCGACATCAAAACATTTGAAAACGCTGAAACCGAAATAGCAAACTACACTGAAAAAATTATAAATACTATTAAAAAGGTACATTCTGATATAAACACGAATCTACCATTTCAAACCGATGTCCGCTGTGAAATAGACACAGTTAATGATAGACCCATTTACTCAAGGCAATATCCTTACTCTCAAGCACTAAACGAGTTTGTCAACCAAGAAATAAGTCGCATGATCGAAGATCAAATTATTAGACCCAGCAAAAGTCCGTACAATTCACCAGTCATCATAGTATCAAAAAAAGGTACTAACGAGGACGGCACCCCCAAACACAGACTTTGCATTGATTTTAGAAAATTGAACCTCAGCACCATTCCAGACAGATATCCCATGCAGGACCCTTCAGTTATTTTATCTAACTTAGGAAAAGCAAAATATTTTAGTACCATTGACTTAGAATCAGGATTCCACCAAATCCTCATGAAAGAATCAGACGTCGAAAAAACTTCATTTTCCATTAACAATGGAAAATTCGAATTCATAAGAATGCCATTTGGGCTAACAAACGCGCCTCGCATCTTCCAGAGAGCAATGGACGATATACTTAGGGAACATGTGTGGGAAATTTTGCCATGTTTACATGGACGACATAATTATTTTTTCCCACTCTCTAAAACAACATTTTAATGATCTGAACTCAGTTATTAACATTCTACATAAAGCAAACATGAAAATTTCATTAGAAAAATCAAAATTTTTTAAATTAGAAACCTCATTTCTTGGATATGTTGTAGCACAAAATATTATTAAAACCGATCCTGAAAAAATAGAAACCATTTCCAAATATCCAATTCCTAAAAATATCAGAGAGCTACGTAGTTTCCTAGGTTTTACTGGATACTATAGGAAATTCGTAAAAAATTATGCAACCATTGCCAAGCCATTAAATAGATTTTTAGAAGGCTCCAATGGAAAAATTTCTAAACGAATGTCTAAAAATGTCTCAATTACTCTTGATGAACCTGCTATCCAAGCCTTTAACGAACTCAAAGAACATTTAATTTGCCAGATCGAATTAGTCCAACCAGACTATTCGAAACAATTTACATTAACGACCGACGCCTCAAATTTAGCTACCTGGTCGAAATAAATATTGGGACACTTTATTTTTTTATATACCTTTTTATACCTTTTTACCTATATATAGGTAAGAAAATACCTTTTTTTTCTACAATTATACATTTTTTAAAAATTATTTTCTTTACAGTGTCCCAATAATTATTTCTAAGGGAGCTAACGTAACAATATCAATTTTCGTGGAAAGGATCAGTAAAATAAAAAAGTTTTATCTGTTTTCAATGCATTTCTTCTCTATATTTACAAATAAAATAAAAACAAAAAAAATTAAAAATCATGTACAATTTTATTTTAAAAAAATAAAGTGTCCCAATATTTATTTCGACCAGGTATAGGAGCAGTACTGTCTCAAGACGGAAATCCAATCACTTTTATATCTAAAACATTGAATAAAACTGAAAGAAGTTACGCGACTAACAAAAAAGAACTTTTGGCAATGGTATGGGCATTAAAAAACCTAAGAAATTACTTATACGGAGTATCAGGACTAGAAATTCATACGGATCATCAACCACTCTCTTACGCCATTTCAGATAAAAACCCAAATGTAGAATTAAAAAGTTGGTTTAATTACATAGAAAGCTTCAGCCCAAAAATTCTTTATAAGCCTGGTACTACCAATGTAGTAGCAGACGCATTGTCCCGAATCGAAATAAATAATATTTCCGAAGAAGATGCAGATATTACCGACACTCAGCACTCAGCCGAAAGTAGCTTCGATAACATTTTAAGTGAAACAAAAAAGCCCCTTAACCAATTTAAACAACAACTTTTAATAGCAAAAGGAAACTTTACATTACATGAACAAATAAATGTATTCGAAAATAGACGCCATATCATCGAATACGACCAACCAGAAAATTTAGTTACAATTCTAAAAGAATATCTGCAACCCAATATTAGCACAGGAATTCACTGCACCCCTGAAGTATTATACGAAATACAAATTCCATTAAAAAACAATTTTTTAAATAAATTTCTCTATACAAAAATTTTTGTTCAAGAATTAATTAATAATGATGATAAAGCAATAATAATAGAAGAAACCCACTGTCGAGCTCATAGAGGATTAGAGGAAAATTATAAACAAATCTCCAGACTGTTTTATTGGCCAAATTTATACAAAAAACAAGAAAGGAAAGCTAACTTCGGGCGGAGCCGAAGTTGATATACCCTTGCAGCTAAAACAGGATATATATCGCTAAAATCGGATATAGTTGACCGATTCTTATGGGAATATCATAATATAAGCAATAAATTACAAGACAAAATCTAAAAAAAAGCCCAAACTTCTATCTTGATGAACCCCAAAGTTGGTATTTTTACCAAATACCATTTCCGATCGTTCAGTTATATGGCAGCTATAAGATATAGTCGGCCGATCCATATGAAACTTGATAAGTCGTATTATTTTTCCAAAAATAGAATTCATAGAAAATCCCAACTTTCTAGCTCGAAAAACACTGAAGTTATGCCATTTCCGATCAATCAGTTATATGGCAGATATAGGATATAGTCGGCTGATCCTTATAAAATTTGGCATGTTGTATTATTTTGCCAAAAATAGCAATCGTACCAAATCCGAATTCTCTAGCTTTCAAAATACCGAAGTTATAGCATTTCCGATCAATCAGTTATATGGCAGCTATAAGATATAGTCGGCCGATCCTTATGAAATTTGGTAGGTCGTATTATTTTGCCAAAAATAGCATTCGTACAAAATCTGAACTCTGTAACTCTAAAAACACCAAAGTTATACCATTTCCGATCAATCAGTTATATGGCAGTTATAGGATATAGTCGGCCGATCCCGGCCGTTCCGACTTATATACTGCGTGCAAAGGAAAGAAGGGTGTGTGCAAAGTTTCAAGACGATAGCTTTAAAACTGAGAGACTAGTTTGCGTAGAAACAGACAGACGGACAGACAGACGGACAGACGGACATGCTTATATCAACTCAGGAGGTGATCCTGATCAAGAATATATATACTTTATAGGGTCGGAGATGTCTCCTTCACTGCGTTGCACACTTTTGACCAAAATTATAATACCCTCTGCAAGGGTATAATTAAAAGAATATATCACAAATTGCGAAACTTGCAACACAAATAAATATAACAGAAATCCAATACAAATTCCTATTGGAGAAACTCCCATTCCCAAATCAGAAGGGCAGCATTTACATATTGACATTTACTACGCACAAAGTCTTACCTTCTTAACTTGCATTGATTCCTACTCCAAATACCTAGTGGTAAAAGAAATCACTAACAAAAAGAACATTGACTACAAAGTATATGAAATTTTACAAACATTCCCATTAGTAAAAACAATTATGACTGACAACGAGCCGAGTTTCACATCGGCACAATTTAAATCATTCCTAAAACGTTCAGGTATATCCATTCATTATTCAGACCCTAGACATAGCCTTTCGAACGGACAAGTCGAAAGAGTCCATTCAACCTTAACTGAAATAGCTCGCTGTATTAAAGACGAATACCGCCTCTTAGATTACTCTGAAATTATTATAAGAGCTGCAAAAAATTATAACATGACAATCCACTCAGTAACAAATCAAAAACCCTATGATATCCTATTTAACAAAATAGATCACAGCGATATACCGCTACAATTACAGATAACACAATCTAAAACATTAGATTACACAGCCACACAAAAAAAAAAAAGTGTCCGGGTTGGGAGATCAGAGTACCCTATCCCCATGTATTTTGGACCGCTGAACACGAATCTGAAGTCCGTTTTGGTCCTGCACGTGTACGTTTCTTCCTAACCTCAAAAAAAGTTTTACATTTTTGGAGGTATGGGACTTTATTTTTAATTTATTGGATTTTCATGAAACTGGGTACCCAGGGGTTTTTGGGGTCGCTGATTACGAATTTGAAGTCAGATTTTCAAAATTCAATATGGCGGATCCAATATGGCGGACGAATTTTTGAACAATTTTTGGATTTTCATGAAACTGGGTACTTAGGGGTTTTTGGGGTCGCTGATTACGAATCTAAAGTCAGATTTCCCAAATTCAATATGGCGGATTCAATATGGCGGACGAATTAATTAATGATAATTATCATAACAAAAATAAATTAGAAAAAAATTATCATGTAGGAGAAGTAGTTTACGAAAAAATACACGGAGAAAGAAACAAATTAGGTCCCAGATTTAAAAAACAAGTCGTTCAGGAAAATTTACCCAATAAAGTAATAATTAATAATAGAAAGAGAGTTATCCATAAAGATATTATTAAATAATGTATACTTTACAGACGATGGAAATCGCATTCGTACTCACCATTCTAATCACCATTTGTCACTCGGAAATTATTGACTACACAAACAATGAATACTTATTGCTAAAAGACGAAAAAGATGTAATGACGTACAATTCATTTGAGGACCTATTCCACATTACGAACCTTAGTTTTTATAGAGAAATAATAAGAATTGAAGATAACATTACTAATAGCAGCAAAAACTCAAACTTAGAATGGGATATTTCACAAAACCTAAACATTATCAAAATCCTTATGTCCCAACTATTACCATCCAGAAATAAAAGAGGTATTAATGAATTGGGCACAGCATGGAAATGGCTCTCAGGTACACCAGACCATGACGACTTAACAAGAATCGAAAACAAAATTAACGAACTGACAGAAACCAACAACAAACAATTTACAATAAATTCACGCATATTTCAAGAAGTACAGCTTATGACAAAAATTCTTAACACAATCGTTGTTTAACACAATTTAATCGATACAATCACTTTAGCAAAAGCAAACATTTTAAACACAAAAATATTAAATGAACAAGACATTAAAGAAATATTTAGACACGAAAATAAACCAGTTGTACTAACAGATCTGTTAGACATCTCCACTTTTAAAATAATAAAAAACCAATACCTACTTATAATATATATAAGATATCCAATTATAAATAACATCTGTAGTTTATATACATCAAGGGCAATTGCCCAAATAAACGGAAAATTAATAATAGACGATAAGACAGCACACTGTAATGGGATATTTTATAAAATAACAAACTTTAAAGAAGAAATATTCAATAATTATTGTAAACTCTCAAACGAGAGCTCTTGCTTCACAAATCTCTTAAATGGAAAAAAAGCAAACTGTTCAAAAATACGAGAAAAAAATAAACAATTGGAAAACTTAGATGATGGCGCTATTCTCATTACTGGAGAAAATACTGTAAACGAAATCAAATTAAAGGGCGCATTTCTGATTTTATTTAATGAAAGCATAATTATTAATAATATAAATTACATCAACGAAAAACAGAAAATGTTAGAGAATTAACTAGAAGTTTAATCTATATTAATATTATAAACAATTATTTCTGCACTTCCCACGAGCAGTGAGTTTCCACGAGCTCTTACACATTTATCCCCACACTCGCACCTACAACACAAACGGCAAGCCAAGCTTGAGTCAATCATAAACATAAACAAACTCCCCCTATTCGGTCGGCACCAGCAAAACAATATTAGACTAAACATCCGCTGGAATCATGCCACCGCGATTCCCCTTTTTGGCATTCCAATTGCTAGCCAAATTTTCCATGCTGATCGCAGCAAAATCATCCGGGTTCTAACTTCGGAATTATCTTCGGAATTAACTTCGGGAAAGTTCTTAGGGAAGCTTGGAAAGCTTCAATCCAGAGACGACAAGGAAGACAATTAACTCAAGCTTGGTCAGTCGTAAATTAGCCTTAAGTTTATCTGTACGACAATTGCAAAAGCACTTTAAATAAAAATATATATTTTTATAAAACTTCGGTACGGTATTCGTAATTTGCATGGCTCTGTGAAATACACGGGCATTATAACTTTCTTTTAAGTCAATTACGGAACACGGGTAATAAGGTGTTTCCGCGTATTATATAATAGAAAAGGAGAAATCTCAGTTCCATTCGCGGGAGTCAAAGAATGATTTGAAAGTGAAGCTGGGCTTATCTTTGCTGCGAAATCAAACCTACTTACACACGCCAGGGAGCTTTAACAGTTTTAATTAATGGTATGGGAGAAAAGGCAAGTGTGCATTTTTGGAGATTTTTGCAATCTGGACAATGGGACAATGGACAATAGCGTTCAAATTTGAGTACATGTTTGCAACTATTGACTTTGGGCTCGCATAAAACAGTTATTAATAAAGTAAATTAACCCAAATTTTGTGTGTTTTCTTTTTGAATATGTATTTATTTTTATACAAAATTCTTATACAAAATATAATAAGAATAAGAATATAATTTTTTGATTAAGAAATAAAAAACAAAACAAAAACTCGCATGTACTCAGAACAATTTGTCATTATTTGTATTCTTTATGGAGTAATTCTCTGTGTTCATAATTTCTTTATAGAAGCTATTGTTGCTAAGATAAAACAGCTCAGTCATAGGTCAGAACTTATAATACGTCATGTGAAATTTCGTATTTCGACCCAACTTTCGTGTTTTTGAAGATAGAAAGCTGGAACTTAGTACACATTTCATTTTCGAACAGGGCTCGCGGCATCCTTGTCTCCCGCTTTCTGTAGCGCCTGGGTTGTTGATTTTCTAAGTAGCACCATCTCCGTCCACTTCGAAAACCGATCAATTATTACCAACACCATTGTGTTTCCATGTTTCAACCTGGGAAACCACAAAGTCCGCGCATATCATTGCCTCTTCCGGGACCTGTTTCAGCATCTTTCCCGCCGCTTGCATCTGGCTCGGCTTGTACTTCAGACAAGTCTCGCACCTCCTGACATATTTTCGAATGTCCCTCTGCATCCCTGGCCAGAAGTATCTGGCGGCCACTTTGGCGATTGTTTTCCTTACGCCTAGGTATCCTGCTGCCTCCTATTCGTCGGCACGCACACAATTTTCAAGATGCCATTTCCTCGCTTCCGGCTCTATGCGGGACGTGGCGGTAGATTAAGCCACCTTCCTCGACGTAATCCGTAAACCTTCTTCTTTAATTTAAATTTCAGTACTACTTCTCACTTTTTTCGATACTGGCTACCGGGAAACCACGTCGACGACCACGTTGAGCTTACCCTTTCGGTAACTGATGACTTAGTCAAACTCCTGTAGCTCGCACATCCACCTCACTATTCTCCCAAGCGGGCTCTCGATGTTGTTAAGCCATTTTAGCGCCATGTGGTCCATGATCACGTCGAACTGGTATCCCTCCAGGGAGGGTCTCATTTGTCTGATCGTCCATACTATAGCCAGGCACTTCTTCTCCGTAGCTGATTAATTTTTCTCAGCCCAATCAAAGTCCGACTTGCGTAGGCGATCACTCGCTCCCCCTCCCCGGTGTCCTGGGTCAGAACCGCACCGACGCCGTAGTCGGTAGCGTCCGTTTGCAGCATAATTTTTTTTTCAAAATCTGGGCATGCCAGTACTGGATCCTCTGACATCCGCGACTTCAATGCCTCCAACGCCTCCTGGTGCTTGCTTTCGTAGCAGATCCTTCAGGGGATCGCGATTCCTCCGAAATCTGTCATTGGGAATGCGTCTTTTATCGATTTTGCTTTTATCTGTCGGAAGTCAACGCACATCCTCCATTGACCCGTTTTCTTATTCACTATCACAATGGGTAAACTGTACGCGCTATTCGATGTCCAGCAGCTTTTCCACTTTCGCGTTTATCTCTCCCTGTATTTTTGGGTCTTTGGAATAATACCGCTGTTTTATGGGGATGTCGTCCTTTATGGTGATCTGCGTTATGTTCGAGTAGGCTCTTTGGCCTGCGACCGCCTCCACCTCTCTCTCTCGATGAACATCTTATCGCGTTCCTCTTCCCATTTCTCTGGGCATCTGGTCACTCTTACTCCAATGAGTTCCTTTTGGAAACTGATTTTATTTGGTAAAGTTCTCTAATAAGTAGGATACATGAAAATCTTAAATCTATTTAAAACTACTTATCAACGCACTGCACGCTGACATGCTATGCGACCCTTTCTCAAGTGCGATAAGCGCACCACTTATGTATGTATGTGTTTGTATTACGCTGCAATGGATCGGTTTTAGACCATGCTGTTTGTCTCTTATTTCATGAGTCCGATCCCTTGAAACTCTATCTTAAGAATTTGTATATATAATAGTGTTCAATGCTTGAACATCCATTGACCAACTTCACCTGACTCCTCGTCGCGATGAGTTGTCCGGTGATTTCTGGTCTGTTTGCTAGTTCTTCAGAAATAAAGCTCGCCGTTGCTTTTGTATTTACCATGGCCTTTACTTCCATGCCTCCGATCTCGATGGTTGCTGTCAACTGTTTCTCGTCTCCGGGTATCGCTGAGCATTTCCGGACCGCTGGCAGCATTCTGTTCTCATTATTCATGTCGCGCCGCACATCTTGCAGTACACCACTCTTGGGTTCCTGCACCCGCTTCCCTAATGGTCCATGCCACCGCATCTGTTGCATGCTTGCGCTGGGTTCTCCACAGAACCCTGCTTTGGCCCTGCTGTCAACTGCCGGTCCGCTCGTTGCTGAGCCCACCTGTGCTGGCCCTCAGGCTGCTCCGACGGGCCTTGTCGCAGTTCCTGTTTCTGCCACCTTGGTGTCCTTGTGCTTGTGCATCAATAAGAGCATCAGCTAGCATTCCTGCATTCCATTCGAACTACAATGGCTAAACAGAGGAATAAAGTTTCGAGTCCTTCTGTTAGGAATGTTACGTGTGTTTAAGAATGTTTATATGTGTTAGTAAATGCTGGCTATCTACATCTCCATTATTAAGGTTATGTAAAAAGACTACACCAAGCATTTTCCTACGATTTGTTAAGCTAGGTAAGTTTATAAGTAAGAGTCTACTATTATAAGATGGAAGGTGAAGATTTGCATCCCAGTATAGACCTCTGAGTGCGAATATTAAAAAATTCTTTTGTACGGCTTCTATGCGGTCCTTATGTACTCCATATTGGGGACTACAGACACATGAACCGTACTCCAGTATCGGACGGACCAAAGAAATAAATAATGTTTTGGTTATTTATGGGTCAGTAAATTCTTTTGACCACCTTTTAATAAAACCAAGGACTCTTTTAGCCTTATTAACCATTAAGGAAATATGGTTGGAAAATTTAAGTTTAATGTCTAATAGGACGCCGAGATCATTAACCTGGGTTAATTTCTTTAAGGCAATCTCATTAATACAATACGTAGCTTGCAGAGGGCAAGAACGATAAAAAGACATATGCTTTCATTTTGATCTATTAAGTATTAGATCATTAGCTAAACACCATTTTTGAAAGTTATCAAGGTCAGACTGAAGACTGCATTAGGCGGAGATGGATTTGTACTGAAGACAAATCTTAACATCATCTGCTTGCATAAGAACTAGAGAGTTCGTTAAAGCAGGGGGCAAGTCGTTTATAAAAAGCGTAAGTAATAGCGGGCCAAGAAGACTTCCTTGAGGGACACCAGATGTAGCACCGTCCAGATGGGAATGTATGTTTTTAAATAAGACTCCTTGTATCCTACCATCTAAGTAGCTGGAGATCCACGTTAAGAGGGCTTTAGGAAAACCCAGCATGTTCAGTTTACTCAACAAGAGTGAGTGATTAACTAAATCAAATGCTTTGCTGAAGTCTGTGTAAATTACATCGGTTTGATATCCCTTACGAAAGCCATCTATGACAAAGGATGCCCACTTCAATTGGTTCGTAGTGGTGGAGCGACGCTAAATAAAGCCATGCTGACAGGGAGAGATAATCGAAGAGCAAAGGTGTTGCAAATGAGGGGAAATTAATTTTTCGAATATTTTTGGAATTGCCGACAACTTAGAGATCCCTCTGTAGTTCGCAGCATCGGACTTTTTCCCTTTCCACCTAAGGGGAAAAATCGAGGTTTCCAAAAATAAGTTGAAAAATCTTAGAAGAGGTTTGCACAGAGCCCTGGCACAGTATTTTAGCGCACAGCCTGGTATTCCATCGGAGCCTAGCGAATAAATGGGTTTAACCCTTAACAGATCAAATAATAAGATATTCGCGTGGAAAAACGGACGGAAAATAAGATTTGCTGATTGAATGTTTTATGCGTAAGGCTTATCTGTTAATTTAGGTGGAGAATAAGTTGTTTGAAATAATTCTGCGAATAGATCAGCAATTGCCTGATCAGAGGTCGCAGATGAATTTTCAAACGTAAGCAGAGGTGGGAAAGCTACATGTTTACGCTTAGTGTTTACAAAATTATAAAACTGCTTTGGATCCTGAGTAAGTTGTATCCGGCAGCGGCCAATACAGTTCCTGTAACATTCAGCGATATGCACGATAAAATTTGACCGAGCTAGTAGATATCTTGAGAAATCAATACTACTGCAGGTTTTTTTATATTACAGTAAGAGCCTATTTTTAGTATTTTTTAGTTTAGTGAGGCACCTTGTATACCAAGGAGGATTCGTTGAAGCCGACGGAGATTTCCATGGCACACAGGAGTCAAAAAATGTATTGAAAGTAAAAGAAAATTTTTCTAAGGTGACATTAGGATCGGTGCATGCAAGAATATCGAACCAATCATTAGTATCTGATCCATACCAGGAATGGTTTCGATTGAGACCTCCAGCGAGGGGTGATATGGATCCTCTGGGGTTAAAAGGCGGAAAGCTCTAGAGAGAACGGTTCCATCAGGATCAGATACAAGGCATAAGTCTAAAAGCCGACCTAAAGAATTTCTAACATGGTTAATCTGACCTAGGGACATGTCAAACGTACCCGCGGTGAAGTCATGGTGCGTAATAAGTGACAAAGATGGTGAGTTATCGACGTTGGACCACTTTAATTCCGGGATATTAAAGTCGCCTACCGCTACGAGCTGGTCACGATCAGTCATAAGATAAAAGACGTACCGAAAAGCGGACAAATGCTGCCAATATGTGGGCGGTTCGGACGAAGGGCGAATTACATTACGAACATGTAATGTATAACGATTTCACGGATAGAGTGATTTTAATGCAAATAAATTCTATGTCACCAAACTCTTGGGATTTCACCTCTTCAGAAGCAAGAGTAGAGTCAACCGAAGAGTCTTCGCTGAGGTCGATCCCGTCTAAAAGTAGTGTACTTACTTGGAAAAACTTCGGAACTAAAGATCTTCGGCTTTAACCAAGTTTCTGTAAAGGATATAATATTGGATGCAAATAAAGAACTATCAGAATATAGTTTAGAGATTTTTCTACGTCGCCCCCTGGTATTCTGATAGGTAAGTGTTAGTAACGATACTAGTTTTCTGGGTTAGTGGACAAGGAAGAGGTGGAGGGTTTGTCAGTGGTTCCGATATGGGGAAGTTTTACTCCCACTGGTTTTAAATCTTTTAACTTTGTAGTACTAGGCTGATGTTCTTGGACGAAGATGTTCTCTGGCCAAAAACTGGGTGAACAAATCGTCTTGAACATCAGCGCGGGCACACAAATCTTGAAAGAAGACGTGCGCCGTATATAATTATATTTAAATTTAGCTATGTCCCCCACCTTTATATCAGCTTTGGTTTTGGCTTTGATATAGGCCGAGATATCAATCTCTGAAGTATCAGGGGCAAGCTTAGAAACAAATATATGTTTCGATGGAGGAATCCATCGCTGGAATCCACTCCAGCATCAGTCGGTGCCGGTGGTCCGGACTGTAGAATACCTGCATAGACTGTTGGGTAACTCTATTGAGGCGGATCAGAAACAGCGGATTTCTTACGCTTAGGGGACTCATTTAGCAGATGAAGGCCACTAAACTGCGCACAGAGCTGGTCATTGATTTTACGAAAGCCAGTGATCAGCTCTTTAAATCCATTCTTAGTCTGTCTCGTGAACGACCTCATTTCGCCTTGCACAGCACGAAAATTTTCACAACAATAATTTATACCAGACCTACGGGAAATGGCATCTGAAACTGAGGCAGTAAACCCGGCACACTTGGCGTGTACGACGTTTCCACATAGCCAGCAATGGATGGTAGGCTGGGATAAGGAAATTGTCTTGTTACAAGACTTCATAGAACAGACCAGTTTAAATTCCATATTTTTAATAAATAAAACAAAATTAATATGTATATGTATATAAAAAGTTAAAAACCACTATACCTTGAATCCCTGTGCCAAACAGAAAGCCGAAGCGGGAGCTTTGGGGAGTGCAAAGGAAAAATTCAGAAATAGAGATAAGACGGGGAAGAAGCAGAGCTGATCTATGCTTGGAATAGAATTTAGACAAATTATTAATTCGGCTCCAAATATACCACAGCACTCGCGAAGCTATACGGCTTAAGCTTAAGATGCTTAAGATTCTCAATATATTTGATTCACACGTAAGCAACCACCGTTTTACCAATATTTATCATAAACGTAGTGCACACAAAAAAACACGACCGTTCGCTTAAGAGAAAGAGAGCGAAGTGACCTTTGCCACCTTTCATCTGCGGCCAGTTGTCTGTGGCTCCATCGTTGTTGTGTGGCGACTTGCCTGATAAAGCCCTCTTCTTCCTGCGCCAACTCCTTGAACTTCTTTGCTCTTAAAAATTGCTAAACGCGTAATTTTAAACCGATTTGAAAATTTTCGACGTTTTTTAATATTGTAGTTTTAAAAAAAATAGATTTTAAATTTTTTTAAACAAAAAGGATACAATTTGTACACTAGAAACTGACATTTTGTCGTGTTTTTCGGACTTTGACGAGTGTTTTTCGGTACACCTTACAAGAAACGGTATCATTTTTGATAGACATAAATATTGTCTCATTAATCCTTAATAAAACGTGATAAATTTCATTACAAAATTATGAAAATTGTTAAACTTATAAAGCTTTGCAATAGTTCAATAGTGTGCCCTTCCATTGCGCTTATTCCTATCTTTTACACATTTTTACTCCGAATCGCTAGCAAAATTGCACTGACTTGTTTTGGAAAAAGAGTCCCGAAAAACTATTTTTTCCAAATAAATCAAGATTTTAAGGGTATTACAAAAACGCACACATGTTTAAATGTAAAAAAATTTGAGAGTGCTCACACTGTCAGTGTGCCGGCAGCGCTGCGGCAGAATTTCCGACCCCATGCAATCGTGCTATCCCCCGTATATGGGAAATAAGAGTTTGCTCCCCACTGCTTTAAAAGTTTCTCCAATTTTTGTTTTGTCACACTGTGTTATTTAATGTTTGTTTCCAAAAAGTATTCGGGAACTAAGAAGTTCACGAATCTTTCGAGTTATTCACTCCGATTGGCAGTGTCGGCTGGGCAGAGTAGGATTGTAGCGGTAAGTCTCTCACCTGCTGGAATCTGTTGCATTACTTTTTCATATCGACTTTACCCGCTCTGATTACCTAGCACCTGTGCTCCGAGTCGAGGTTCAAGAACACCACCCTACCACCATTGTGCTACCCGCTACGCCGCCCGCTACGCATCTCAATTGAACTTGCTGCTCAGCTGGTTCCGTATAGATCGCGTTCGATCGTGTTTGTCCTCGTGATGGTCCAGGCTTATCTACCTCTCCCTTATCCGGGCGGCGACTGCTGTGGGAATTAACTGCGCCCGCTTTGTAAAACGATGGTGCTACCACTAATGATGCTGCCTCTGCGACTAAGTCAATCACTAAATGCTATCATCGCGGGGCTGCATTGCCTAGTTCAGCTTGTGTTGATTAGGGAGAGTATCTACCAGCTCCTTGTCCAGCATTGCATTGTTGAGATGCGTTTTCAGATCGCACGCCACCATAGTCGCACAGACGTTGCGAACTGTTAGCGCGTACTCTATTAACGCCTCCAATCTGACTTTGGGTGGTACTAGTCTTCGCACCTTTTCCACCATTCTATCTAGATGTGCTCTGGTCAGCCATCTTCAAAGATCTTCAAAACATCTTTAAAGTGCTGATCACAGGCTCATCTGCATAAGAATTTGGTACTTCTCTTCTATGAACCAAGTATCTTTAACAATAGTTGGTCATGTCCGGATTGCCTTCCCTCACGTTCATGTTCTCTCCGCTGCCGGCAATATCGTTTAGCGTATCGACGGCTAGCGCTTTGTTGTGCGGTTCGGGGGTAGCCATTGGGTGTTCACGTGTTTGAGGCTGTACTAGTGATTTTTGATGTCGCTGTACAGTGCTATTCAGACGCAGACTCGTGTTTGTTTTCGCCACTTCTGCACACTTCTATGTTCATGCTTCGCGTCGTCCGGCGTGTGTGGAATAACGCGTATATTTTTCATTTTATCTGCGTGCTTACCTGGACTAGAGACGAGACGCCTTTAAAAGACTATGCCTTAGACTAGACTAGACGCCCCGCAAAAATAAATAAAAACGGCGTATCTGTTGACATTATCTATAAGAACTTTTTGAATTCTATAAAAATTATCTAAAGTAAAATGAATACCTACTTTTAAATTAGGATAAATATATTCCTTTTAGATTAATAGCAATTTTCGGGAGTCTCAAATTCTATTATATGACTGGTTTTTTCGAATATATTAACCGACTCATTTATTGTAGACCTCCCACTTGCTAATAGCAATTGCTGCTTAAACTGGTTTACGGGCTTACGTGTTTTTAGTACAACATTCTTAAAGCTACTCTCTGTTGAATGCTCAGTGTTTTGATCTGAGACCGCTTCGTTACTGTCAGTTAAGTTGTTGATCTGAATCCTTGATTCGTTTGCAACTACATTAGTTGTACCTGGCTTAAAAACGACTTTTGGAATGTGTTAACGGATTCGTCGTGGTTCATTGGATTGTTATAATTTTGAATTTGTAGTAGAAATTGAATTGTTTTATTTTAAAAATCCCAAAACATTTATTATTTTCTGAGCAAAAAATAAAAATAAGATAATAACCTCATTCTATGATCGAAAAATAAAATTCATAAAATTTTCATTATTTTGATTTTTGTTTTTTTTTTTTTATCAAAAATATCACTCAATTCATGATTTCGCGCTGGGTTTTTTTTTTTTTTTTATATTTGACTGCATTTCTCATTAGACAACATATACAGCTATCATTTAGTGCCCGGGTTTTTTCACTAACAGCCTTCCGTACCATTAAACATTGTAAAAAACTACATATAAAAATTTTTTACATTAAAAGATACTTGATCCTTAAGCTTCAGATTTGGATTTTTCAAATAAAATAACATATTCGTCAAGGATTTGCTTTGAGGATTACACATTTGGGTAATTTCCACGTTGATATACCCTTGCAGTTAATACCGGATATACATCGGTAGAATCGGATAAAGTAGGCCGGAAGTAGGATAAAGAAAGCCCCAAGCTTCTATCTTCAAGAACACCAAAGTTGGTATTTTTACCAAATATAATTTCCCATTGTTCAGTTATATGATATATAAGATATAGTCGGCCGATTGTTATGAAATTTGGTAGGTGGGAATAACTGACCAAAAATAGAATCCGTACAAAGATACATGATTTATGATACATTATCTTGAAAAATACAAAAGTTGGGTCATTTCCGATTGTTCAGTTATATGGCACCTATAGGATATAGTAGTAGCTGATCCCTACGAAATTTGGCAAATCGTATTGTCTTGCTAAAAATAGCATTCATACAAAACTCTCTAACTCTAAAAACACTGAAGTTATACCATTTCCGATTGCTCAGTAATATGGCAGCTATAGGATATAGTCGGCTGATCCTTATGAAATTTTGCATGTCGTATTATTTTGCCAAAAAAAGTTCAAAATCTGAACTCTGTAACTCTAAAAACAGCAGAGTTATACCATTTCCGATCAATCAGTTATATGAAAGCTATAGGATATAGTCGGACGATCCCGGCAATTCCGACTGATATACTGCGTGCAAAGGGAAGAAGGGTGTGTGCAAAGTTTCAATAGCCTTAAAACTGAGTGACTAGTTCGCGTAGAAACAGACAGACATGCTCATATAAACTCAGGAGGTGATCCTGATCAAGTATATAAGATCATTATGTAAGGTTTTCTAATGTTGTAGCAGCGTGTTTGCCTACAACATTCTCCACAGCTCTTGCAGGAGGTTTCCACCGTGGCACGTGCTGCTCACGGGATTGTGAGTTTTAACGGAACCGATGCAGCAAGTTGCTGCCCACAACGGCCGGTCACTTTGTAGATGTTTCTGTACTCCTGTAATGATGCAGGGCACCGATCGAGACCAGGTGGTGGCCACGATCAGTGACGATGATGCTGCGGATCCTCTTCTTGTAAGCTGGTAGCCGGGTCGTGGCTCCAGTTAGTTATTCCTCCAATGGTGATTAGAGATAAAACACACGACTTGGAAGAAGTGCCTTTATTCTTCGGCTGTCAGCTCAGAACTGATTAACATAAGAGAAGGAGAGTTTAATCGTAACTCTAACTCGCACAGATCACAGCCGTCGGTCAACGCCAACGCGTCGTCCAATTCGCAGAACGCGAAGCAGTTACGCGCTGCTGCAGCTGGCATTTGGTTGTAAGCAATTGCAACTCTGTTATATGCTGCGGGCTTTTTTCGTTTAGTGGAAAAAGGACAGGCTTAAAAGGGAGAGGAGTCTGAGAGCGTTTCGTAGCGGTGGCGAACCTGCATGGGTTATCCTTGAATGGCTGCGAATGGTAAGTCGTAGCCTATGACGTGAAAGCGTGTGATATATGGCGTATGGTATGTGCGCGATTGGAAAAGATTTATATTATCTATCATACAAACTAAATATTAATTCTTCAAAATTCAACTTTTTTATCGGATAACATTCAAAATTCTTACTTGCTAGTATTTTCATCTAAATATTAATACAAACTAAATATTAATTCTACAAAATTCAACTATTTCTTACTAGCTAGTATTTTCATCTTAGCCATATTAAGCAGCAAGTTAGCCTTTGTGAAACCCTCTTTCAGAATCGCCTTTAGGACATTAGTGTTAACTTTAAATGATTTACAACATTTACTTTTCAAAGAGTGAGAGCAGATACGTTATTTTCAATTTAACCTGGTTGAATTCAACTACGGTTGTGTGAGCGTTCTTCTGAGCCCGCAATTCGACATCGATGGTAAGACTCTACCTCTGCAAGTTTTCAGAGTTTAGGGCACCTACCACAAATTGGTACACTAAGCCTGGGAAACAATATTTTTTGGTGGCCCCTATCGAATATTGTCCTTGTGGGCCACCCTCCCATTAATGAGGACCGTTGTCCCAGTATCAGCTTCGTCCCTGTTCTCGATATACAAAGGAGTAAGCTTATCTCCGAATCTCTTGATGGTTTTTACTAAAACTTTCTCACCTACGTTAAATACCCTATTCTGTCGAGCTGGATTGTCACGATTTAACTGCTCCTGCTGTGCCTTTTTAAGGTTCATAATTATGTCTGGGACAGAGTCAGCAATAGCATGGATGTTCTCAATAGCCTGAAGGAATAATTGCGTGACATCGTCTATTTTCCTCTCCAATTTGAGACACATGGCAATTTCTATAAGAGTACTGTGGAATCTTTCCACCTGTCCATTTAATGTACTGTGTAAAGGTAGGGCAGTTGCTACATCGATATCGTAATAAATTTTCAGCATAGATCGTATAGTTTTGGAGTTAAACGATGCCTCATTATCGCAATAAATCTATCTAACACTAGAGAAGAGTGTTTAATGCGATTGTTATACTATCTCACACTTTCAATTGACTAACAAAAAAGGGGTGGCTGCCGACTACTTAAAAGGGTCGAAAAACGAGAACGAAAAAATGATCTTACCTCTTCAACGTTGTAAATTCGATTCTATTTTTCTCTAATCTTAATCCTAACTTATCTATTGCGCCGAAGCGGGGCGAATTCGCACAAGAGCGAATATGAGCTTTCGCTCCCGCTCTGCCCTAAGCTATCTTAGAGTCAATTTAGACTCTAACAACTACAATACAATTCAACTATAAACTATAATTCAAAATTTTCGACCACTTCAATACAATAACAAATCAATTAACACCGGCCCCGTTGAAGGCCTCCATCAGGCTTTAACCAACTGGCAGCCGCGCCAGCTTGTGGACCGCTCTCCTGTACTCCGCTCCAGAGCTAGTTCTGACGACGGCGACCCTGACCCTTCCGTCCGCGCCGGCGTGTGTTCTACTCGTCCTCCTTGTTTTGCCACTTCGACCGCGCCTGTAGGCCCAAGACTTACTCCATCGTACGTCCAAAACATTTGCTTGATTGACGGGACAAGCCGCCATCGCCGCAAGCACGTTGAAAGGTCGAAAACTACTTCTAAATGAACTGCTTTGGACGCAAAACAAACAAATAAGGCAATGTAGGACGTATAGGGTGGCCTACCACGAATTGTCAATGTCGTATCAATAGGGCCACAAAAATCAACACCACATATGGAGAATGGGCAGAGAGCACGAATTCTATCTAAGGGCAAGTCACCCATGATTTGAGTCATCAGGCGAGGCTTGCATTTAAATCACCGTATGCATGACCGTACAGTCTGACTGCAGACTTCCTGCGCATTTACGATCCATATGCGCTGTCGCAAAAGACTCACAAACGCTCGTGGACCCACATGAAAATTCGACTCGTGCAAGTATCGGACGTAGCTCTAAACAAATTGAGAGCGTTTTGTCAACAATACTGGAAACTTGGCATCGTACGATATAGGAGTATTAGCTAGTCGCCCCCCAACCCGCAACAACGAAAAGGTAAGCCTCTGATGATTCGTGTAAAAAGGGATTTAGCTTTTGTAGACTAGGGCTAACCATTAAATTTTTTCGGATCTTTTCTATTTAATCTTAATAATCGTGCACTTGGACTATTTCAACTATTTCTTAAAGGCTTAATTATATTCGACAGGTGAGCGAACAATATCAGAATTCACTACTAATTTTCTTATAAAGCGTAACATATAAACGAACACTCGCAGCAGTTTTAGGTGAGAGGAATAACCTTCTATCACTTCCAATAAATCTGAGGTAGATTCGATTGCGGTTAATCCGACCGCATTCTTTTTCGCTTCCATCTGTAGAAGTTCTGGTGAAGGAAAGTGGCAGCGGGATTAAAGGATCTCAAGGCAGAACCGCAGGTATTTGTGCAAAAAATTGAAAGTTGAGAAAAGACAATTTATATCTACATACATCTTGTGCTGGAATATTGCACGCTCCTTTCAATTCTTGGCGCATAGAGCTTAAATACTTAGTAGAGCTAACAATTTGAATAGTTTGGTTAAAATAATTAACAAACTGCCTGTGGGTAAAATTGATAAACAACATAAATACATATCCACGTCACTGTAAAGAATGAGAAAGTAAAATCCACGACTCTTGATGACTTAAGAAGAAGATTAAATGTCAGAGTAACAAGAAAGGAAAGCTAACTTCGGGCGGAGCCGAAGTTGATATACCCTTGCAGCTAAAACAGGATATATATCGCTAAAATCGGATATAGTTGACCTATTCTTATAGGAATATCATAATATAACCAATAAATTACAAGACAAAATCTAAAAAAAAGCCCAAACTTCTATCTTGAAGAACCCCAAAGTTGGTCTTTTTACCAAATACCATTTCCGATCGTTCAGTTATATGGCAGCTATAAGATATAGTCTGCCGATCCATATGAAACTTGATAAGTCGTATTATTTTTCCAAAAATAGAATTCATAGAAAATCCCAACTTTCTAGCTCGAAAAACACTGAAGTTATGCCATTTCCGATCAATCAGTTATATGGCAGATATAGGATATAGTCGGCTGATCCTTATAAAATTTGGCATGTTGTAATATTTTGACAAAAATAGCAATCGTACCAAATCCGAATTCTCTAGCTTTAAAAATACCGAAGTTATAGCATTTCCGATCAATCAGTTATATGGCAGCTATAGAATATAGTCGGCCGATCCTTATGAAATTTGGTAGATCGTATTATTTTGCCAAAAATAGCTTCCGTACAAAATCTAAACTCTGTAACTCTAAAAACACCAAAGTTATACAATTTCCGATCAATCAGTTATATGGCAGCTATAAGATATAGTCGGCCGATCCCGGCCGTTCCGACTTATATACTGCGTGCAAAGGAAAGAAGGGTGTGTGCAAAATTTCAAGACGATAGCTTTAAAACTGAGAGACTAGTTTGCGTAGAAACAGACAGACAGACGGACAGACGGACAGACGGACATGCTCATATCAACTCAGGAGGTGATCCTGATCAAGAATATATATACTTTATAGGGTCGAAGATGTCTCCTTCACTGCGTTGCACACTTTTGACCAAAATTCTAATACCCTCTGCAAGGGTATAAAAAGCATTCGCCGGTTAGAGGAACGTTTGGAAGCTGGGTCAGTTATTTTAGTAAAGACCGAGCTAGTGTGCAGGCTTCAGGTTTTAAATGACACAATTTTTAAGGCAAATGAGTTGCAAGACCAGATCGAGCAATTAGATGAGGAAGATGAATTTGGAGCCGAGTTAGAAGAATTAGAAATAACAACTAAGGCAAGGGTGATGTCATTATTAAATGCCTTTACTTTAGCTGAAGAGTCCCCACCAGCTACTGAAATTTCTGCACCGGTTGCAGCCCCAACTCGAGCTCGACTTCCCAGTTTGGCTTTGCCAAAATTCAGTGAAAACTATTCGGTGTTTAAAAGTTTTATGAGTCTCTTTGAGACATTAGTAGACAAGGATGTGAACATTCCTGTTATCGAGAAATTTAACCATTTAATTTCATGCCTGTCTGGTGAAGCCTTAGGAACTATCAAGGCATTCCAAGTCACCGAGAGTAATTATGACAAAGCTATCTAAAAAGAGTTTACGATAACGAATGTCTCGTCTTTGCTAACCAAATAAGCAAATTATTCAGCCTTCCGAAAGTTTCCCAGCCGTCTGCGTCGTCGTTGAGAGGTCTCATCGACACAGTGTCATCGATCTACGGGTCACTATTATCCATAGGAGATGACACTAAAAGTGCAAACTCAATAATCATTCACTTAGTTTTGAGTAGAATAGATCCGGTGACCAGAGAAAAATGGGAAGAGTCACTGGATGAGTCACTGGAAATTTCCGCTGTGGTCCGATTTCGAAAAAATATTAAATCGTTGGTACCAGCACCTTTCCGCTGAAGAGACTGGCAAGCCAAAACAAGAGAAAACTGGGTTTGGGAAGCAGCACAAACAAGCTTGCAGTTATTGCAACGCACAAGACCATAGTCTTGCCTAAAATGGCGAGCACATATTGGCCCGAGCATCACTTGCCTCTGGGTCACAAATGAACTTCATTACTGAAGAACTTGCTCAACGCTTACAGATCCGTAGGTAGGAATCGTGTATTAACTTGCTTAGAATTGGTCAAGCTAATTCCCAGGTTAAGAAAAAGATACACACTGTGGTGAAGTCAAGAATTAATGGTAGTGAGTTTCCGTTCGACTTTTGGATTTTGAGAACTATCTCGGGTTATCACCCTGACCAGTCAGTGAACGTGAAAGATTGGGACCTACCAAAGAACTTGCCGTTAGCAGACCCATAGTAGTAGACCCGTTAGCAGACCTTTAAACCTCAGCGGAGAGACATGTTAATTGGAGCTGAGTCATTTTTCGAACTGTTGTCCGTTGGCCAAATAAAACAAGGGCCGAACCATCCCATCCTCCAAAAAACTCTCCTTGGATGGATAGTATCGGGAAAATATAAGGCAAATACCTCAACTCCTCAACTCGAGTTACTCGAGTCGATAGATGGCAATTTGAAAAAATTGTGGTCGTTGGAAGAAGTACCAACTTCTAAAAAGCTTTTGTCACATGAACAAGGATTATGTGAGGAACATTATCATAAAAATACTGTTGTACTGCCTTCAGGTCGATTTGAAGTCAGGCTCCCATTTAAATCGGATCCAAGCGTTTTGGGAAACTCGTTCGAGGTAGCCAAACGCCGTTTTTTGTCGCTCGAGAGAAGATTTTCTCGAGATCCAAAATTAAAGAAAATGTATGTGGAATTTATGGAACAATACGAATACTTAGGTTATATGTCCCCTACAAGCAATGATGTTCATGCTACTCCACACTACGTCATACCCCATCAGTGTGTCTTACGGCCTCAAAGCACATCGACTAAATTGCGAGTCGTGTTTGATGCGTCTTGTAAGACATCAACACAGAAGTGCCTTAACGATCTGTTGATGGTTGGTCCTACAACCCAGGAAGAGTTGTATTCAACTTTTCTTCGGTTCCGGTTCTGATTCAGATTCGCTCTGATAGCGACATAAAAAAGATGTAGCGGCAAGTAATGGTTAATGAAGCCGATAGGCGATACCAGTTGATAGTGTGGAGGAAAGACCCATCAGAGTCCTTGAAACTGTGCAAGCTCAACAACGTTACCTATGGCACTGCGCCAGCCCCATTCCTGGCCATAAAGTGTTTGAAGAGGTTGTGAGTGAATCTATGAAAATTACATTCCCTCCAGCTGCCGAAGTTATTCGGTCCGACTTTTACGTCGACGACATGTTAACGGGTGCTGGTTGCATTGAGGAGCTAATGACAATTAAGTCTGAAATAATTCAGGTTCTTCACAACGCTGGGTTTGAATTGAGCAAGTGGTTTTTAAGCACGCCTCTAAATAACTAAATAAAGCGTTAGGGATCGCTTGGATCCCTAAAGAAGATGTATTTAAATTTGAAATTGATGCTTATTGTTAAGTCCACAACCTTTTGCAACTAAGCGAGCCTTGAACCGTTCCACGTTGCCGTACTGGTCTCCTTTAACCGCAAACACCCATTTGCATCCAATAGTTCTCTCGCCAGGAGGAAGATTTACAAGACTCCATGTATTGGTGGACTGTAGTTGAGAATACTCCTTCTGCATCGCAACCTTCCATTCTTCAGCCTGTGTCGAGCTCAAAGCCTCCTTGACTCCACTCGGTACTTGGACGTCGGCAACTCCAATAGCGTTAAGCATATTGTACTCCTTACGTGGTCGTCCTGGCCTTCCAGTACGAATTATCTTAGGCCTACCTGGGCCTCGCTGAACTCGTTCGACGCTATCAACCAACTCGTCTTCACCATCTTCGGCTCCCGACTGTCCGTCCCTTGCATGATCTCCGTCATTTTCATCGCGACCGCCATTTATCTCTTCACCAAAAATGCTTCCGTTTTCTGCCAATTCTACGGTCGATATATCCTCGGTTTTTGATATATCGTGCTCAAGGAACACCACATCTCTGGCTTCCTTGATAGTTTGCGTATCAGGGTTGAAGAGTCTATACGCTTTGGCAGTTTCTGAATACCCAACCAGGATATGCTCTATTCCTTTCTGAGAAAATTTTCTTTTCATTGTCTTGTCTAGCACAATTGCCTTTGTACCAAACACCTTAAGATGGGATACGCTGGGCTTTTTCCCAAACCATGCTTCGTATGGAGTCATGTCTGGCAATGTAGACGTTTCTGATCGGTTCCTCAAATACATCGCAGTCATTATGGCTTCCCCCCACAGGTACTCGTTCGCATTAGCATGAACCATCATGCTCCTCGCCATTTCCACTAGCGTCCGATTGGCACGCTCAGCCACGCCGTTTTGCTGTGGAGTATGGGGAACGGTCAGCTGCCTCTTAATCCCATTGCTTACCAGGAAGTTTTCGAATGCGTTATTAATGTACTCTCTACCATTATCGCTCCGTATAGCTTTAATCTGCTGCCCAGTTTGCTTCTCAGCCAACAACATAAATTCTTTGAATTTCTCAAAAACTTGGTCTTTTGTTTTAAGCATATACACCGATACATAACGCGTCTTGTCGTCTATGAATGTAGCAAAATAACGCGCTCCACCTTTGGAAACTGTACTCATAGGACCGTACACGTCCGTATGGATCAGCCCCAACACTTTGTTCGAACGATTTTCCGTCACTTTTGGAAATTGTTTCACGCATATCTTGCTTTTCGCACAAGTCTCGCAAACAAAGTCATTCGTGCTACCGGTTACTCCGCGTAGACCATACACTAGTTCTTTTCGAATCATGGATTTTAAACTTTCGAAATTTAAAGGTCCGAATCTATTGTGCCACGTTATCACTTGATTTGTTTTTCCTTTTGCAGCAAAAGCCGTTTTGTTCTTGTTTTCGAAAACAAACAAGTCATTCTGTTTGTTCGCTTTTAATACCGTTTCGCCGTTCTTATTCTTGACACTAGCACTATTTTTCGAAAAACTTATTTCGAACCCGTTATTAGTTGCTCTCGACACCGAAATTAAATTACACTGAAGGTTTTGTACGAACTAGACATCTGCATGAGTGTCAAAAAACACACATTCAAATGTACAATGCTCAAAATGAGCATTTGAAAGCAAAGCCAACCCGGTGTGAGAGATTCGGTTGTCTTACTCTTACTCATTTACACAACTAATAGGAAAAAGGAAACGAATTGAATGAATTGAGAATGTTGAAAACAGAGACGTTTCATTCGAATGATTCGAGTTGCTAATGTTTAAGTTTTAATTTAATTTATTTCTATATTAACAATAAATTTATTTTGTTTATGTTTTCTGAATTAGTGGCTATTTGACAACGCTTTTCTGTAATTTGAAAATGTACGTTCTGACGCCGCGCGGCTCCCTGGAATGCACAATATTTTGCAGCTTGTGCAATAGCGGAAAAAATTGCTTATTCATATGCCACCAAGCTAAAGCATTAAAATCAATGGTGTATGCTGCATTAATATTGCAATATCCAGAAATTTATTGATCCACCTTGTCTTGCATTGTCTCAACATGGGGAACATCGAAAAAATCAGCAAATTCATCGTCTACCAACTGGGTTTCATTATTGTTGATGTCAAAGTTTTCTTGTAGAAATTGACCAGGTTTGAAATTGTTTCACCAGGTTTGATGTGCTTCCTGTAAACTTTAAAACTGTATAGCACATCTTACAGGCTACAAAGTCGACAATTAGTTCTCCATTTTCGTTTTTAATTTTAGAGAAAAATTCCCATACTTCGCTTCTGCCTCTCTTTTGAATTAAGGTGTACATGCCACTTTGCAGCTTCTCTTTGATACCTATCGCGCCTTGCACAACCTAAATGTTTCAAACAAATTAAATTGACAAATTAAAATAAATAAAGAACAATATGTATTTAAGAACAATACATATTCAAGAAAACGGCGACGAAGCATCTTGCCGAAAACACAGTCCCTTAGCAGCAGTCACTTAATAGCTAACCAAACAACGGCAGCCAACGAGTGACCCACCGGCGCTGGTAAACTGTCTTTTCAACCAGCTGCCATCTGTGACAATCCATTAACAACTTGTGAAGGATTCTTGCAGAGGCGGAATAAGCAAAAGCCGCCTTGCATTTAATAATAAACTAATTTACACACAACCTAAAAACCAAACTTAGAAAAACGAGGTCTACAAATACATACAGATTCCTCGGCTTCTTGTTCCATTTGGTTTTCCATGATTTCGGCTTTGTTCCGGAGTTGTCAAAAAGGGAAGTATTGAAATCCTATCCAACAACTTGAATGATTCAAGTATACAAGGCATCTGTCAAATCTTTCATTTTACTTTTAGTTTCGTTCATTCTCTTTCATTTAGTTTGACCTGTCAAATTATGAGACGAACACAAACTTGTACTCATTCAATGACATTTCATTTCTAACATTTCTTTCACTTCATTCTATTCAATTTGAAAGTATTCTTTGAGACGTATGTTATGAATGTAATCATGCAGATGTCTAGTACGAACAATACATCAACAAATTCTATAATGTTTTCTTGCCAAGACAGTTTTACTGTTCCAATGCCTTCAGCCTCAATGTAATTTTCTCCAACCAGCATTATTTTTTCCTTATGCTCACGAATTGAAGCAAATAAAGATTTGTTTGCACATAAATGGGCTGTTGCCCCACTGTCAATACACCAAATATTCTTCGTTAGTCCACTTTGGCTCGCTGCGGCAGCGAAAACCGAGAACGACTTTTTGTTCTCTTCGCGTTTGCTCACACTATTGGTATCCTTTTCTGATCTTGCGTTTTTCTGTTTTAAGTAGCACTTTGCCGAAACATGTCCATAACGACCGCAGTTCCAACATTCCACATTTTTCATGTCTTTCTTATGCTTGGCCTTTTCCTTTTCGGCACGCGACGAGTACATTTTCTGTTCCGCTTTATTTTCCATTTTGTCTCCCACTTTTCGTCGTTCTCCCTCTTCCAGCAACTTAATTTTTAGAGAAATCAAGGAAGGCAAAGAATCACGCGTCTCCATAGCAATTACGAAATTTTCGTACGAATCAGATAGGCTGGACAACAAAATTATTACAAGCATTTCTTCTGGGACTGGTTGATCGATCTCTTGTAATTTCTCGATGACGTCATTGAAATTACTCAAATGCACTGTGACACTGTCTGACTCTGACATCTTCATATACAGCAACTGTTTAAACAACTGTATTTTACGCGCTGGTCCACTAGGCATGTGAACACTAGCCAGCTTTTTCCAAGCTTCCATCGATGATTTGCAGTGTTTAACATAATTAATCTGGGACGGCTTTATACACAACAAAATACTCGCGAGGGCCTTTTCATCCTTGTTATCAAAGTTTGCCTGCTCTGCAACCGTTCCACTTTCGTTTTTAATTTCACGACCGCACACAATTGACCAAAGTTCTGAGTGTACCAGCAGACTTTTCATTTGCACTGCCCACGAACTATAGTTGTCACTATCAAGTTTTTCTATTGAGTATTGCGAACTCATCTTGTTCATCTTGTTCATCAAACACCACCGAATCTCTAATTATTGTATAATCTTTTCGACTATCACGCAGTAGTTTTCTTGCTGGCCTGGGCCCATAACCTATTCGGTTTGACGATTTATTAGAGACGCTGCACGCAGACAGAAACAGAACTTAAAGAAGAAAGATAATTCGTTACTCGTTACTTTAGTATATAACATAAGAGGAATAAAATATACAGTGGTGCATGTACAAATATTTTCAACAACTTGAACAAACGTGAGACTTTAAACGAGATTATCCCAGAATCTTGATTTTTCGAAATTACCTTTGCGGTGGACACGATTACTAAAAAACTACTAATCCGATCAACACCAAATTTTGACAACTTATTTATTATGTTATTAGCTAGTCCGTGAACGAACGATTTTTTTTAAAACTCCTTTTTTAAAGCATAAAAATCGAAAATCTTATACCTTGAAAAAGTACATTTTTTGTTAAAACCGTCGCCATTTTTTTTTAAATCGAAATTTTTAAAAATCCCTCGTTCACGGATTACACAATACAATGTACTAACTAAATTTTTTTGAATTTTGGATTTCAGTCGAACCGTTTTTGGGATATCATGTCCACCGCAAGACACCATCGAAAAAAGACGATCCGGGAATTCGGCTATAACATTTTTATTATGTAATATTTTTTTATGAAAAAATTTAATGAAGTACCCAGAAACATATACTAAACAACAATTTTCATAATTATATTTTCTATGGTGTCAAAAAAAAATCGAAAAAATTCCATTTTTTTGCGCGGTACAACTGTATATAACCCCTTAAGTCCGGATACCACCAGATAGAGCTTGCGGAATTTGACAGGGAGAAAACTTCTTTATCGGTCAATGGAGGCAAGTACGAGTTCTGCCGGCTATCCTTCGGACTAAAAAATGCCTCAAGCATTTTTCAATAGAGGGCAATAGACGATGTTCTCCGAGAGAAAATAGGAAGGATCTTTTCAGAAATTGAAGAATCTCATGTTGACCATATTGCGGATGTTTTAAAGTGCCTGCAGGACGCCAACATGCGAGTGTCCAGGCAAAAGTCAAACTTTTTTAATGAAAGTGTCGACTTCTTCGGTTTTGTTGTGATAAAGGAGGGTACTAGGACAAGCCAGGACAAGGTAAAAACCATCAAGGATTTTAAACAGCCAAGTAATTTGTTCGAGCTGAGATCGTTCTTGGGCTTAGCGAGTTATTATCGATGCTTCATCAAAGATTTCGCATCAATAGCCAGACCTTTGACAGAGTTACTGAAGGGTAAAGGTGGCAGAGTCAGCAAATACCGTTTAAAAGGCATTTCGGTGTGCTTTGATAAGTCCCAGTTAAGCGCATTTGACAAGCTTAGAAATATTCTTGCTTCAGAGGACGTTATCCTCCATTACCCAGATTTTACGCGACCATTTGATCTGACAACTGAGGCTTCATTCTTTGGCATAGGTGTAGTCTTGTCTCAGGGAAATAGGCCTATAACGATGATATCCAGAACGTTGAAGGATAGGGAATTAAATTATGCCACGAATAAAAGGGAATTACTAGCAATTGTATGGGCCTTGGATAGTCTTTGTCACTATCTCTATAAAAAAAAGGGACATAAACAAATTTACGGATCATCAGCCCCTTATCTGCGGTTTCTGATAAGAATCCTAATTCAAAACTCAAGCGCTGGAAGGCTCGCATTGAAGAAAGTGGTGCAAAGCTCATGTATAAGCCAGGAAAGGAAAACTGTGTGGCGGACGCTTTGTCGCGACAACGTATTCACATTTTGCAAAGTTCAGCGAAGTCGGATCGAGCCACTATTCACAGTGAAGAGTCTTCAACACTTGTTATTGAGGGGTACGGAAAAGCCAGTTAACTGTTTTCAAAACAAAATTATATTGGAGGAGGCATCTACGTCAAATAAGCCACTATTTATTGTGTTTGGTACTAAGACTCGCCATCAGATAGATTTTTCTGATTGGGAGACATTGGTGGACTTAGTGAAAGACGTACTAAAGCCCAACGTAGTAAACGCCATACATTGTAAGCTTCCAGTTTTGGCCCGTATTCAAGATAGTCTGGTTCGGCTCTTCCCGATCACTAGATTTTGGTATTGTAAGTATTGGGTGTCGAACGTTATCAGACCGGACGAGCAAAAAGAAATACTAGTGTGGAGCATAACAGGGCTCATAGAGCAGCCCAGGAAAATATTAAACAAGTGCTGCTTGACTATTATTTTCCAAAAATGGGCAAAATAGCAACTGAAATCGTTCTAAACTCAGGATAAATCGCAGGATTTGTCAGAAAGCAAAATATAATAGCCTCCCATTAAAGCAGGAATTAGGAATTTTGCCAATACCATCGCGGGTGGGAGAGATGTTACACATAGACATCTTCTCAACAGGGGAAAAGTACTTTCTCACTGCTGTCGATAAATTCAGCAAGTTTGCGGTGGTTCAGCCAATAGCATCGCACGCCATATAAGATGAGAAAATCAGAAACTTTCAACTAGTTAATCCCTTCGCTAATTTATTTGTTATACCCTTGCAGAGGGTATTATAATTTTGTCCAAAAGTGTGCAACGCAGTGAAGGAGACATCTCCGACCCTATAAAGTATATATATTCTTGATCAGGATCACCTCCTGAGTTGAAATGAGCATGTCCGCCTGTCTGTCTGTTTCTACGCGAACTAGTCTCTCAGTTTTAATTGGTATAACTTTGGTGTTTTTAGAGTTACAGAATTCAGATTTTGTACGAATGCTACTTTTGGCAAAATAATACCGAATTTGAATGCCGAATTTTTCAAACTATAATTCAAAATTTTCGACAACTTCAATACAATAACAAGAAAGGAAGCTGACTTCGGGCGGAGCCGAAGTTGATATACCCTTGCAGTTAAAACCGGATATACATCGCAAAAATTGGATTAAATTGGCCGATCCTTATGAGAATATAATAATATAACCAATTTATAACAATAAAAAAATCTAAAACAAAGTACCAAGCTTCCATCTTCAAAAATACCAAAGTTGGTATTTTTACCAAATACCATTTCCGATCGTTCAGTTATATGGCAGCTATAAGATAAAGTCGGCCGATCGTTATGCAATTTGGTAGGTTGTATTAACTGACCAAAAATAGAATCTGTACGAAGTTCCAACTTTCTATCTTCAAAAACACGAAAGTTGAGTAATTTCCGATTGTTCAGTTATATGGCAGCTATAGGATATAGTCAGCTGATCCTTATGAAAATTGATATGTCGTATTATTTTGCCAAAAGTAGCATTCGTACAAAATCTGAATTCTGTAACTCTAAAAACACCAATGTTATACCATTTCCGATCAATCAGTTATATGGCAGCTATAGGATATAGTCGGCCGATCCCGCCCGTTCCGACTTATATACTGCGTGCAAAGGAAAGAAGGGTGTGTGCAAAGTTTCAAGACGATAGCTTAAAAACTGAGAGACTAGTTCGCGTAAAAACGGACAGACAGACGGACAGACAGACGGACAGACGGACATGCTCATATCAACTCAGGAGGTGATCCTGATCAAGAATATATATACTTTATAGGGTCGGAGATGTCTCCTTCATTGCGTTGCACACTTTTGGACAAAATTATAATACCCTCTGCAAGGGTATAAAAAAACGCAAGGATCCATAGTAAAATCCGAGCTGAAGAGTGAAAATGGTAGAAGATATTTCTGATCTCTTTGCTCTCACACTGGTTCGATTTGAACGTTTCAAACATTCATTGTTCCAAAAAGGTTACGTTCTAAAAATAGAATTCTCTTTTTCTCTCTCTCATCTGCCAGCCTTTTTTCGTGGAACCCGCTCTCAAATATTTTCATTTGACAGCGGGTTCCACGACTCGGCCTGCCAATATGCCGTAGAACCCGCACTTATAAAGATTTTTACAGCGGGTTCCACTACGAACTGAGGCGATTTTAGGGTGATTTTAAAATTTTGTATTTTTCTTGATTGGATTATAAATTTTGTTAAAATGTTTAAAACAATAAAAATATAATATAAATAGATTTAAAATAAAACAAGAAAGGAAAGCTAACTTCGGGGGGAGCCGAAGTTGATATACCCTTGCAGTTAAAACCGGGTATATATCGCAAACATTGGATTAAATTGGCGGAGAGTATGAGAGTATGAAAATAGAGTATGAAGAGTATGAAAATATTACCAATTTATCACAATAAAAAATCTAAAACAAAGTACCAAGATACCATCATCAAAAATACCAAAGTTGGTATTTTTACCAAATAACATTTCCGATCGTTCAGTTATATGGCAGCTATAAGATATAGTCGGCCGATCGTTATGCAATTTGGTAGGTTGTATTAACTGACCAAAAATAGAATCTGTACTTAGTTCCAGCTTTTTATCTTCAAAAACACCAAAGTTGGGTAATTTCCGATTGTTCAGTTATATGGCGGCTATAGGATATAGTCGGCTGATCCTAATAAAATTTGGCATGTTGTATTATTTTGCCAAAAATAGCATTCGTATAAAATCTGAACTCTAAAAACACCAAAGTTATACCATTTCCGATCAATCAGTTATATGGCAGCTATAAGATATAGTCGGCCGATCCCGGCCGTTCCGACTTATATACTGCGTGCAAAGGAAAGAAGGGTGTGTGCAAAGTTTCAAGACGATAGCTTTAAAACTGAGAGACTAGTTCGCGTAGAAACGGACAGACAGACAGACAGACAGACGGACAGACAGACGGACATGCTCATATCAACTCAGGAGGGGATCCTGATCAAGAATATATATACTTTATAGGGTCGGAGATTTCTCCTTCACTGCGTTGCACACTTTTGACCAAAATTATAATACCCTGTGCAAGGGTATAATAAAATGGTTAAATAACTATAATAAAATCAACAAAATATTTTTTGACTTTTCCTTTAATCCAAAATTAAAATATTCTTCTATAGAAAAATTGGTTTGTATTATTTATGGAAGCTTTAGATTCAATTTTTTTAACTTTTAGTGGTACGGAAGACTATTATTCATTCTACTAAATGGTAGCTGTATATGTGGACTAAGGAGATAGAGAGGAGATCAACATAATCTACTAAATAGCTCGAAATCATGAATTGAGTGATATTTTTGAGCGAAATAATAAATCGAAATAATAAATAAGAAATAATAAACAAATAAATAATAAATCAAAAATAATGATTATTTTGTGATTTATATTTTTTGATCATAGAAAAATGATTATTTTGTGAATTTTATTTTTCGATCATAGAATAATGATTATTTTTTTGCTCAGTATTTTGTGATTTTTAAAATAAACAGCACACCAATAATCATTATTTACGGTCCCTAAAAGAAACTGTTTTTTTTCAGCAATGAAATTTTCGTTTGGTTCGTTAAAAGCTTTAATGGTCATCCAGATGAATTAACATTTATGTTTACATTCTTTTTAAAATTTTGCTATTAAGACCGCCAAGATATTTTTTCGAGGTTTGGCTATAAGGGCGTTATTTAAAACAATTTGTAAGGCCCGTAAGGCCTAGGAAACTTCACTCACTCACAGTGCGACAAAAAGTGGAAAAATGTCAGTTTCTTTAAAAAATTGTATCCTCTTTGTTTAAAAAAATGAAGATCCATTTTTTTTCAAAAGCTACAAAGTTAAACTATTGAGAAAGGTTGGAAATTTTAAAATCGGTTTAAAATTAGGCGTTTGTGAATTTTTTTTTCCCCCGTTAGGGAATTTTTTTTTTTTTCTTGAAAATTTTTAGTGAATTTGTGTGTCCGAATAGCATTTCTAATTCGTATTTTCCATTATTTATTGAAAAAGCTGCTTTTTCGACGTCAGATTCTTTTATTAATATCTGATGAAACCCTGACTTTAAATCTGTTGTTGTAAAATGTTTTGCTTTTCCCAAATTAGATAGGATTACTGATTCGTCTTCCATTGGGTTACTGTCAGGTATGGCAGTTTCATTTAATTTTTGATAGTCAATAATGAGTATTAATTTACGGCTTCCGTCTTGATTTTCTCCTTTCTTTGAAACTACCAGAACTGGTGAATTGTTAAGGCTTCGGCTAGGGCTTATAGATATACCCTTGCAGAGGGTATTATAATTTTGTCCAAAAGTGTGCAACGCAGTGAAGGAGACATCTCCGACCCTATAAAGTATATATATTCTTGATCAGGATAACCTCCTGAGTTGATATGAGCATGTCCGTCTGTTCGTCTGTCTGTTTCTACGCGAACTAGTTTCTCAGTTTTAAAGCTATCGTCTTTGCACACACCCTTCTTTCCTTTGCATGCAGTATATAAGTCGGAACGGCCGGGATCGGCCGACTATATCCTATAGCTGCCATATAACTGAAATATCGGAAATCACCCAACATTCGTGTTTTTGAAGATAGAAAATTGGAACTTCGTACAGATTCTATTTTTGGTGAGTAAATACAACCTACCAAATTGCATAACGATCAGCAGACTATATCTTATAGCTGCTATATAACTGAACGATCGGAAATGGTATTTGGTAAAAATACCAACTTTGGTACCAACTTTAGAGTTTTTATTGCAATAAATTGGCTATATTATGATATTCTCATAAGGATCTGCCGATATATCCGATGTTTGCGATATATATCCGGTTTTAGCTGCAAGGGTATATCAACTTCGGCTCCGCCCGAAGTTAACTTTCCTTTCTTGTTAGTTTCTAAGATATTTATATTTTTATTGACGGATATGTCTACGTCGGCGCTCTCAGGATTTTCGAATACCAAGATTTTTCCACTATTTTCCACAAATAATGAATACGTGTTTTCGCTACGTTTATCATCAAAATATTTTTTATACCCTTGCAGAGGGTATTATAATTTTGTCCAAAAGTGTGCATTTTGAACAAAATTTTTTTGTACAGTGTACAAAATATTACAACATGCCAAATTTCATAAGGATCAGCCTACTAAATCCTTTAGCTGCCATATAACTGAACAATCATAAATTACCCAACTTTCGAAATTTCGAAATTACCCAGCTTTCCTTTCTTGTTTATAATAAATTCTTTTAACGAAAGAATGTTATTTTCTTTAATTAAACTTTTTCCATTTTTTTCCTCATAATCATAAAATTATAACTTTTCTGTTTTCCCTTTGTATTCCAAGACTTCCTTTTCTATATTTATTACATCTCCAATTTTTCTCAATAAATTATATGCAATTAGTATATCAGATTATAATCCTTTGTTTTCTTAAAATAATTGTCTTTTTCAAATATATTTATAATATGGTAATACGTAATAATTGAATTCGGATGAACTATAGTTACCTTTTTTGTATATTGATAACTCATTTTTATTGTTAACCCTATAAACCCGACCCCATAAAGTATGTACATATATTCTTGATCAGGATCACCTGAGTTGATATGAGCATGTCCGTCTGTCCGTTTGTCTGTCTGTTTGTTTCTACGCGAACTAGTCTCTCAGTTTTAAACTATCTCCTATAGCTGCTATATAACTGAACAATCGGAAATTACCCAACTTTTGTGTTTTTGAAGATAGAAAGTTCGTACAGATTATAGTTCGTGAAACTTCGTATAGATTATATTTTTGGTCAGTTGATCTAACCTACCAAATTTCATAACTTGGTATTTGGTAAAAATACCAACTTTGGTATTTTTGAAGATAGAAGCTTGGTACTTTGTTTTGTTATTACATTATTTTCTTGTTATTATATAAATTTTATGTTAAGCCTTTATTCATTAAACACAATTAACACAAGATACTTTATAATATTTTCGAACCGACCGCGGTCTCGAGAAAAATGGGACTCCTTGACTCTAGTTGATCAATAACATAGTGCGACATGGTTTTTAACTTTTGAAGACAACTAGTAGGAATTGTTTATTGGGTCGAATATAGTACAAAAAGGTGTTTGAAATATTTCTTAAACCCTCAAAATCTTCATTTATTTAGGAAAAACGGTTTTTCGGGACTTTTTTTGCTCTTAAAAATTCATAAACGCGTAATTTTAAACCGATTTTAAAATTTCCGACGTTTTTCAATAGATGAATGTTGTTGCTTTTGAAAAAAATAGACCTTCAATTAATTTAAACAAAAAGGATTCAAATTTTACACCAGAAACTTACATTTTTGATTTTTTGACGTTTTTTCGGACTTTGAAGCCATTTTTTCGTTACAAATTTCAAGAAATGGTATTATTTTTGACACACATCACATTTTGTCTTATAATTCCTGAATAAAAAGAGACTAATTTCAATACAAAATTATGAAAATTGTTTTCATAAAAAACAAACTTTACCCAAAACAAGTCTTTGCAATTTTACCAGCGCTTCGGAGTAAAAGTGTGTAAATGATAAGAATAAGCGCAATGCATTGCAATGGAGGGGCCACGAGATGTCTGGAAATTTTCTCTTGGGTCAAAGTTGTTTATAAATTAGGTAAGAACCCTTTAGTAAGGCGTCATACAACTTTTATATATATTTTTTTAAATCGTTTATATTTATTTAAGTTTACCAAGTAAACTGCTACCTACATATGTAACAGCTTGAGCAGGTTGAAAGTTACGATTAACAGTTTATAGTAGACTTGCTACGAGAATTACTATTTATATATCATATTATATTAGAATTGATTTTATTTGATTTTTTTAAATTATATTTTGTATGAAATTTTACACATAGCGCAGGGGGAATCTTGTGGGTCAATGGCAAATCATGTAGAAAATCTTCTTAACCTTCTTATCCTGGGTCTCCGTACCAACCTTTTTTAGATTTTTTCGATTAGTTACTAGATCAGATTTTCACCGATAATAGTATCCCTAAGCTTTTTAATAACTCCGTTTATTTTAGGTCCGTTTTGAAACTTGTATAAGGTTGATCTTGTGATAAGTGATAAGGTTGATGGACGTCAGCTTTCGAACGGACGCGGACAAAAGTTGTGTCTGTAAAAAATTGATTTAACAGTGTTTGTCGGGTCAAGCAGCAAGCAACTAATTTAAACATAATAATTAATTATTAACTGATGTTTTGTTGGTCGCAAGCCGACTCTCTTTCGCCCGCTCGGCTTTGCTAATTCGGCACTTAAAGTCCGCTCAGCCTATTCTGGAAGGTTGGCGCCACTCTCGTTCTTCTTATTGCGCTCGCATCCTAAATTGGATTTCACATAATGTACATAAATCCTAATTTCATATGCGGCCCAAATAAAGTTTATAACGTTTAACTTAATTAAATTCTGATTTTTATTTACTGGCATTGAAAATCATTAATGACCAAACATTGGTGAACCCCGACGTTTATATATTTATATACACATAAACAAATTACTAAAACAAAAACAAAACAATTTTGTAAACTGTGTTATGTGAACAATTTTCATACTAATATTTCATGGCTAATAACTTTGTTTATAATAATAAACAAATTATAATATGTTGCACTCACTCATTCTGTTTGTTCATTGATAATTTTCAATGCCAATAAAATAATAAGAAACTTGTATTAAATTAAACGTTATAAATCTTTATTTGGTCGCATAAGTAATTGGGATCTAGATATATGTGTAAAATCCAATTTAGGGTGTGAGCGCAATACGACGACGAACGAAAGTGACGCCAACCTTTCAAAATAGGCTGAGCGGATGCTCGCTAGCTTTAGATGCCGAATTAGTAAAGCCGACCGGCCGAAAAGGAGTCGGCTTGCGACCAACAAAACCTAAGTTAATAATTAATTATAATATTTAAACTAGTTGCTTGCTGCTTGACCCGGCACATTCATTTGTTTTCGTCTCAGCATTCTATCTCACTTCATTATACCCTTGCAGAGGGTATTATAATTTTGGTCAAAAGTGTGCAACGCAGTGAAGGAGACATCTCCGACCCTATAAAGTATATATATTCTTGATCAGGATCACCTCCTGAGTTGATATGAGCATGTCCGTCTGTCTGTCTGTCCGTTTCTACGTCTACGAAATAGTCTCTTCGAAAGACTATTTCTACGACTACGTTCTATGAAATAGTCTCTCAGTTTTAAAGCTATCGTCTTGTAACTTTGCACACACCCTTCTTTCCTTTGCACCCAGTATATAAGTCGGAAAGGCCGGGATCGGCCGACTATATCCTATGGCTATGGCTATAACTTCATTTTGGGAACAAACAAGAAAGGAAAGCTAACTTCGGGCGGAGCCGAAGTTGATATACCCTTGCAGTTAAAACCGGATATATATCGCAAAAATCGGATTGAATTGGGCGATCCTTATGAGAATATCATAATATAACCAATTTATTACAAGAAAAAATCTAAAACAAAGTACCAAGCTTACATATTCAAAAATACCAAAGTTGGTATTTTTACCAAATACCATCTCCGATCGTTTAGTTATATGGCAGCTATAAAATATAGTCGGCCGATCGTTATGCAATTTGGTAGGTTGTATTATTTTGCCAAAAATAGCATTCGTACCAAATCCGAATTCTCTAGCTTCAAAAACACCGAAGTTATAGCATTTCCGATCAATCAGTTATAAGGCAGCTATAGGATATAGTCGGCCGATCCCGGCCGTTTCGACTTATATACTGCGTGCAAAGGAAAGAAGGGTGTGTGCAAAGTTTCAAGACGATAGCTTTAAAACTGAGAGACTAGTTTGCGTAGAAACAGACAGACGGACAGACAGACAGACGGACAGACGGACATGCTCATATCAACTCAGGAGGTGATCCTATTGAATATTGAATTGAATATTTTTATACCCTTGCAGAGGGTATTGATCTGGCTCAACGGTAATTCTGATCTCAATAAGGATTTAGGAAATACAAAGAATGGTAAAGCAAATATGATCAACGCAAATGGTAAACAAAATAGTTTCTACCCCGACCGGTCTGCACAACAACCGCTTCGCTCTTCTTGACAATGAGGGCTTGAGAAATGGAAACAAACGAGGAGGCGTCTGAAAAACTTGCCCACAACATTGAAAACAATATTCATCCAGAGCAAAGATCATTCAATCAAACTTATCCGTTGACTTATCCGAAACCACCATCAATTTGTGTTCCCCATTTTGTGTTCTGAGGATAATTAAGACATACGCACCGGAGATACCCGCATATAGACGGACAGTGTTGAATAATTCCATAAGTCGGTAAGATGCTTGACGGCCTTATGAAACAAGTTTTGGCATTATCAGCTTCGTAAAGACAAACTGT
The DNA here is from genome assembly GCA_018153035.1 of Drosophila pseudoananassae pseudoananassae. NCBI lineage: Eukaryota > Metazoa > Arthropoda > Insecta > Diptera > Drosophilidae > Drosophila > Drosophila pseudoananassae. The sequence goes on from JAECXR010000020.1 coordinate 2,055,242, forward strand.
TTTAGATGGTACAGAAGAAGAAAAGAAATAGAATGCTGTTTCACAGTCAAGAAATTCACTGTTTTAAATATTTACAGCACTTATAATATTATAATACGTTGATAAAGAAGTATTTAATAAGAATAAAAAACAAAATTATAAGTATAAATAAAAACAAGAAAGGACGGCTATAGTCGAGTTTCCCGACAATATTATATCCGGTACTCATCCCTTCCACCCACTCTTTATGTAAACTTTAAAGTTTAAACTTTAATTGTATGGATTCTCAGCAAAAAAAATTGTTGCATAGTTGAAGCAGACTATAAAATCAAACTTATTTAAAACGCGAGTGGTGCCCTGACCCGACAAGGTGCTTATTCGGTTTTATTCGCTAGAGCCTAAGCTAGATCGTCATCCAAATCATAGGACCTAATATATTCATCCATGAATACTTGCAAGAGTTGCAAATTAAGTGCCTGCTTTCCCATCACTACGTCCTGAAGGAAGGCTAAGCGGAGAGTTTTATTTCACGGTTCTACTGCCACGTCTTCTGGAGGATATTTGTAGGATGAACCGATGGGTACGAGCTCCAAATGATTGTACAAAGTACCAAGCTTCCATCTTCAAAAATACCAAAGTTGGTATTTTTACCAAATACCTTTTGCGATCGTTCAGTTATATGGCAGCTATAAGATATAATCGACCGATCGATATGAAATTTGGTAGGTCGGATTAACTAACCAAAAATATATTCTGTACTAAGTTCCAGCTTTTTATCTTTAAAAACACGAAAGTTGGGTCACTTCCGATCGTTCAGATATATGCCATCTATAAGATATAGTCGGCCGATCCTTATGAAATTTTGGTCGAACTATTTTGCCAAAAATAGCATTCGTACAAAATCTGAACTCTGTAACTCTAAAAACCCCAAAGTTATACCATTTCCGATCAATCAGTTATATGGCAGTTATAGGATATAGTCGGCCGATCCCGGTCGTTCCGACTTATATAATGCGTGCAAAGAAAAGAAGGTGTGCAAAGTTTCAAGTCGATAGCTTTAAAACTGAGAGACTAGTTTGCGTAGAAACAGACAGACGGACAGCCGAACATGCTCATATCAACTCAGGAGGTGATCCTGATCAAGAATATATATATTTTATAGGGTCGGAGATGTCTCCTTCACTGCGTTGCACACTTTTGGACAAAATTATAATACCCTCTGCAACGGTATACAAATTCCGAACTTAATGTGGCAATGTGATGGGAACGTTGTGGCTCTCTTAGTTCCCAAAAAAATGGTGTGTTGAAAAGTATTTTAAACAGGGACCATAAATAAAGATTATTGTTATGATTTTTATTTTAAATACACAAAATAATGATTCCAAAATAATTATTATTCTCTAAATTCTCAAATTCTCAAAAATATTACTTTATTCACTCGAATTTGATAACTTATTTCTTTGCGAAGATCATATACAGTATTCGCGTGAAATTTCATAAACATATTATACACCAAATAAAGATCATTTTTAGAAGAATATATATTTCTGCTAATTCATGCAGTAGCTTTCGCCGTTAAGAGATATTTCGATTTGATTTTTATTTGTAATTTTTAAAATAACAAGAAAGGAAAGCTAACTTCGGGCGGAGCCGAAGTTGATATACCCTTGCAGCTAAAACAGGATATATATCGCTAAAATCGGATATAGTTGACCGATTCTTATGGGAATATCATAATATAACCAATAAATTACAAGACAAAATCTAAAAAAAACCCCAAACTTCTATCTTGAAGAACCCCAAAGATGGTATTTTTACCAAATACCATTTCCGATCGTTTAGTTATATGGTAGCTATAAGATATAGTCGGCCGATCATTATGCAATTTGGTAGGTTGTATTAACTGACCAAAAATATAATCTGTACGAAGTTCAGACTTTCTATCTTCAAAAAGTCTGCTTCTACGCAAACTAGTCTCTCAGTTTTAAAGCTATCGTCTTGAATCTTTGCCCACACCCTTCCTTTGCACGCAGTATATAAGTCGGAACGGCCGGGATCGGCCAACTATATCCTATAGCTGCCATATAACTGATTGATCGGAAATTGTATAACTTTGGTGTTTTTAGAGTTACAGAGTTTAGATTTTGTACGAAAGCTATTTTTGGGCAAATAATACAACCTACCAAATTGCATAACGGTCAGCCGACTATATCTTATAGCTGACATATAACTAAACGATCGGAGATGGTATTTGGTAAAAATACCAACTTTGGTATTTTTGAAGATGGAAGCTTGGTACATTGTTTTAGATTTTTTATTGTAATAAATTGGTTATATTATGATATTCTCAAAAGGATCGGCCAATTCAATCCGATTTTTGCGATATATATCTGGTTTAAACTGCATGGGTATATCAATTTCGGCTCCGCCCGAAGTGAGCTTTCCTTTATTGTTTTTTTTTCTTCTTTAAAGAGAAGAATTTTTTTTTGTTTTTGAATTTTCTTTTCTTAAATCCCATTTTTCTTTATATTTGTCGGGTCAAGCAGCAAGCAACTAATTTAAACACAACAATTAATTAGTAACTGATGTTTGCTGGTCGCAAGCCGACTCTCTTTCGGCCGCTCGGCTTTGCTAATTCGGCGTTATAGTTAGCGAGCATCCGCTCAGCCTATTCTGCAAGGTTGGCGCCACTCTCGTTCATCTTCTTACTGCGCTCGCATCCTAAATTGGATTTCTCCTATTGTTTATATATCCTCATAAATCCTAATTTCATATGCGGCCTGAATAAAGTTTATAACGTTGAACCTAATTAAATTCATATTTTTTATTTACGGCATTGAAAACGCTCAATGACCAAACATTGGTGACCCCGACGTGATCGTAAATATATTTATATACACATAAACAAATTACTAAAACAAAACAAAACAATTTTGTAAACAGTGTTATGTGAAAAATTATCATACGTGGCTTATAAGTTGTGTACAATAATAAACAAATTATAATATATTATTATATTATACATACAAACATACAGGCATAAACATAAACGTTAGTTCACAAGCACACATACATATTTATGATCCACAACGCAAGTGCATTCGCCCGCGCATAGACTTCATACAAACATACGATCCACAACGCAAGTGCATTCGCTCGCACATAGCTTCATATATATATACATTCCACAATTCCGCTACGGTTCTGAGCGCACAGTGGGACAGTTCGTGTTCGCCGCGAGAAAATAAAATTTATTTCGGGTTGTTCGGAACTCAATATAATAAATCATGAACACCAGCGGCGCCGTCACAGGAGCACTCACTCCAACCCGTAGTGCGATTTTAAAGTGCAAGGCCCTGGGTATTCTCCAGGACTTACAGAGGATCCAAGGAGCTCTTCAGCCTATTTCCAAGGTGGATGATGCCATGCTACACTTGCGACATGGTCAGATAGCCACCATGTTCAGCGACTTCAAGGCCATCCAGGGGGAGCTTGAGGATTTGGACATTTTGCAGATCAGCAGTGACCTTCGATGGACTGTGTCGGAGCTCGTAGCGACGATGCAGGCCGAAATTGAGCACGAGATGACCCTTCGCTCTTCTTTAATTGCTGCCCACACATCATCACCCTTGCCTATGGAATGTCCACCATGCAGGTTGACCCAGGGTTAGGTCAAAGTTTTCAAGTGCTGCCTTCTCTGCCGCTCCCTACGTTCAGCGGTGGATACTCGGAATGGGCTGAATTTTACTCGATCTTCTCTACAATCGTCGGCAGAAATCCTCGTATTAGTAAGGTGGAAAAGCTGCAAAGGTTGCGATCTTGCCTTCGGGAGTCCGCTTTCGAAGCAGTTCGTTCCTTGGAAGTCTCCGACGAGAACTATGATGTTGCACTGAATTTATTGGCGAAACGATTTAATAACCGTCGCTTAATATTTCAGGTACACGTGAACGAGATTCTGGGCCTCAGTCTGTTGGAAAGTGGCTCAATAGCAGCTCTTCGAGGTCTTTCGGATATATTTAATGCCCATATGTGAGCCTTAAATAATTTGGGTTCATCAGTTCAGATCGCCAGCTGCATCATCGTCCAGGTTCTACTTCAGAGGTTGGACCCAGCTACCCAGGCTAAGTGGGAGGAGAGTCAAAACTCCTGAGGTTCAGAGGCCATCCCTACTTGGGAGTCGATGGCCGAATTTTCGGAGCAGCGGTGTAGGACGCTGGAGGCTATGGACGTGGCCATGGCTGCAGCCGCAGGCATCTAGCAGCCAGCCTGTGGTTGGTCCTCCTACGTCTGCCATAGCCGAGGTCGGCGAGCCTGTGGCCTCTTCGCCTTCCACTGCTAGTGCACTAATTGCTCAAGGTCGCAGCGGCGATATATCGTTGCTTGCTACAGCGAACATTTTTGTTCGTAGTCGCGCTGGATCCCTTGTTCCATGCCGAGCTCTGTTGGATTCTGGATTGCAGGTGCATGTGATCACTTCCCGGCTGGCAAGTCAGCTGCAGCTCCGGAGGTACAAATCATTAATGGCGGTGTCTGGTATTGGCGATACCGGCTTTGCGACAGATGGTTTCTCTGTTGATGTTCTCCTGCGGTCCCACTGTTCCGAGTACTCGGCCCTGGTTAACGCCGTCATCGCGGCCAATATCACAGACCTGCAGCCTAGCTTCAGTTTGGATGTCTCCAGTTGGAATATTCCTGGCAATCTTTCTTTGGCTGATCCTGAATTTTTCCATCCACAACGCATCGACCTTCTTATCGGAGCCAGTCTGTTTTATGAGCTGCTGTGTGTTAAACAAATTAAGCTCTCAGCCCCTGCCATTGCTGCAGAAAACTCAACTTGGATGGGTCGTGTGTGGAGGCGGTTCACATGTCCAGAGAAGATCACTCGTTTCCACTGCCCACAAGGATGTTCCGGAGAGCGCAACAATGCTGGATGATCAGCTGGATTCGCTGCTCCGCCGGTTTTGGGAAATCGAAGACTGCTCCGAGCCTATTGTGAAGCGGACAAAGAAGGAGCTAGATTGCGATGCGCATTTCGTGCAACATGGTGCTCGGCTGGATTCCGGCGCTTACGCTGTGAGGCTTCCGTTAAAATGCGGTTCTAAGTTGCTGGGAGAATCTTGCCCCCAAGATTTCTTTCCCTCAAAAGGAAGCTCTGTCGCCGTCCTCAATTGAAGGAGCAATATGCGGCCTTCATAAAGGAGTATTTGGAGTTGGGTCACATGTCTCCAGTCCCTGCAGATGCGAGCGTCACTGGTCAACACTTTCTTCCACACCATTGTGTTTTAAAGGAGGACAGTTCAACAACCAAGCTCAGGGTTGTTTTTAATGGATCTGCTGTCGCTACTTCTGGATATTCATTGAATGACGTGTTGATGTCTGGCCCAGTTATTGAGCAAAAGAGCAAAAGTTGTAGTAATACAGCAACAAATACAAATACAACAAATACAACAATAATTTTTCGTTTTTTCCTCTCTCTCTGTTCGTTGCCTCCCTTGCCGAGCTAAGCAACAACAATTGTATAGTCTCTCAGTTGTTCGTAAAAATACGAAGGCACTTCGTTTTTGTATTGCCGAAAACTTTTCACTGTAAAAAATCACTTTTGGTTCAGATCTCAAACAGAATGGTTGACATCGGAGCTATGAATTTTTTTTTGCGGAAAATTACACAGCCACACAAAAAAAAAAAAGTGTCCGGGTTGGGAGATCAGAGTACCCTATCCCCATGTATTTTGGACCGCTGAACACGAATCTGAAGTCCGTTTTGGTCCTGCACGTGTACGTTTCTTCCTAACCTCAAAAAAGTTTTACATTTTTGGAGGTATGGGACTTTATTTTTAATTTATTGGATTTTCATGAAACTGGGTACCCAGGGGTTTTTGGGGTCGCTGATTACGAATTTGAAGTCAGATTTTCAAAATTCAATATGGCGGACGAATTTTCAAAAAATTCGTGGATTTTCATTTTTGAAAATTCGTCCGCCATATTGAATCCGCCATATTGAATTTGGGAAATCTGACTTTAGATTCGTAATCAGCGACCCCAAAAACCCCTAAGTACCCAGTTTCATGAAAATCCAAAAATTGTTCAAAAATTCGTCCGCCATATTGGATCCGCCATATTGAATTTTGAAAATCTGACTTCAAATTCGTAATCAGCGACCCCAAAAACCCCTGGGTACCCAGTTTCATGAAAATCCAATAAATTAAAAATAAAGTCCCATACCTCCAAAAATGTAAAACTTTTTTTGAGGTTAGGAAGAAACGTACACGTGCAGGACCAAAACGGACTTCAGATTCGTGTTCAGCGGTCCAAAATACATGGGGATAGGGTACTCTGATCTCCCAACCCGGACACTTTTTTTTTTTTGTGTGGCTGTGTTATCTTTGGGAGCACCAATGCATGATTTGCAATTTAATAATAAGTGGGAATAAAAAATTTAATTTAGAGAGGCATTTTATTAATTGCCATAGTACATTTTCTGTATCATATGACGATATGGGAGCGAAGTATAAAATACTTCTTGATAAGTTTTTGGTTTCTGAGGCTCAAAAAATAATTGAGCATATCGAAAATACTTCAAGTATAATTAGTAATCAATTAAAGAATATAAGGTTCGATGAATTCCAATATGCGTTGCAAAAAGTAAGCTATATCGCCAGTTTCCAAATTGCTAAAAATCTTAAGACATTTTCGGATGGTAATTTTATAAAAATAGTTTGATATGTTAGTTTGTTTTGGAGAGAGTGGGGAAAAAATGCCAGATTTAATTAACACCGTTCCTTTGTCGCGAAATAAAATTACTAGGCGAATTGAAGATCTTAGCAAATACTTAGCAAACATCCGGGATCCTTGCCAAAGGCCAATTTCGGTTAAGGAAGTGGTGCTCCAATGTTGCTGACGTGCTGGATAAGGTGCCTGAAGAAGATCGAGATTCTTTCCTAAGGTTTGATGATGGCAGCAACTTCACAAAGACTTCACTGGGTCTTGCTTTTGATCCTGCAACTGACCGCTTGCTATTTTCTTTTGAAGGGATTCAGTCAATCTGAAAGCCCACTAGACGCATCGTGCTTTCTTCAGTCGCTGGGCGACTGACTAATTTCAAAGGCACAGATCTTTCTCCAGAAACTGTGCCGTGAGAAGTTGTCCTGGGATGAAAGTCTTCCTCAAGCTCTTCACTGCGACTGGAATATGATTTGTAGCAGCTTTGTTAGTACGCAGCGCGCCGAATTCCCTAGATGGGTGTTAACATTGAAATCTGAGGTGGAGATCCATGGATTCTGTGATGCCAGCATTGAGGCGTATGGGGCATGCGTTTATGTCGTGTCCAAGGGCGCAGGATCTGCAAGCTATTTACTCTGTTCGAAATCCCGAGTTGCTCCGTTAAAGACTGTTTCGGTGCCTAAGCTGGAGTTATCGGGAGCCGAGTTGTTGGCTCGACTTATGTCGGAAGTAGAGCAGTTGAAGGTCTACGTTGGAAAGCATTTTTGCTGGTGCGATTCTGCTGTGGCTCTGTCTTGGATTCAAGAAGAACCCTCTCGGTTTAATGTTTTCGTCGCCAATCGAGTTTCGACCATTCAGAAGCTAACTAGAGAAATGGAGTGGCGGTATGTTCCCACTTCTTTGAACCCAGCAGATATCCTGTCGCGTGGTGCTCTTCCCAATGAATTGGTTGAGAATAAGCTGTGGTCTCATGGTCTTCCGTTTCTCATTGGATCCCAAGAGGCGTGGCCAACCGCGGTCCCATCTGAGAGATCAACCCTGGAGATACGTGCAAGGGTCCTGCTCATTCAGTCTCCGTACGTGGATATAACAGCGGTTTCTAAGTACGCCAATTCGTTTCCAGCACTGCAGAGGGTATTCGCGTACGTATACAAGTTTTCTCAACGAATTCACCACAACGGTGTTACGGCTAGTGATATAAAATCTGGGACACAGGTGTTATTGCGGCTAGTGCAGCGTGTGCATTTTTGGGAGGACATAAAGGCTCATCCTCTCCCTTCTTGGATAAATTTGGTCTGTTGCGCGTAGACGGTCGGCTAAAAAATTCGTCGTTGGAGTTTGATAGTCAGCATCCAATTATACTTCCAAGAAGCCATCCAGTTACTCTGGCTATAATTGTTGACTTCCATGAGCGAAATTTACACACGGGTCCTCGCGCACTGTTGGCAATTATTAGGTCCCAATATTGGCCAATTGGGTGGAGAAAAACCGTGACGAAGGCAATACACAAATGCATCCGATGCTTCCGGACTAAGCCTCGGCTGTTGGAGCACATTATGGCTGATCTCCCGGAGCAAAGAGTTAGCGGCTCCCAGGTTTTCGGAGTCACTGGTGTGGATTTTTGTGAACCGTTCTATTATAAGCCGGAAGTGCGTAATAAGGCTCCAGTAAAATGTTACATTAGCATTTTCATTTGTTTTGCTACCAAAGCCGTCCACCTGGAGCTTGTGAGGGATCTGTCCACAATGTCTTTTTTGCAGGCTTTGAAGCGTTTTATATGCACCCGCCGAAGGCCTCAACATATTTGGTCTGACAACGCAACCAACTTTGTTGGAGCCAAAAACGAGCTGAAGGAGCTGCGCCGATTATTTCTAAGCGAAGAGCATCAACGGGAACTGCTGGAGTTTTGTTCTATGGAGTCCATCGAATGGCATTTTATTCCTCCTCGATCTCCGCATTTCGGTAGTCTGTGGGAAGCGGCTGTTAAAACCGCCAAGCACCATTTTTACCGAGCTGTCGGATCTGCAGTTCTGGGATTCGAGGAGCTGCGAACGCTGCTGTGCCATATTGGTGCTGTTATAAATTCACGACCCTTATTGTCTCTTTCAGAAAATCCTGCAGACCTTGATGTTCTGACCCCGGCTCATTTTTTAACTGGTGGTCCGTCAGTCAGCTTTATCGAGCCTGATGTCACAAAGCTGAACTTCAACCGGTTGGACAGCTGGCAGCGCGTGTCTTTCCTGCAGCAGTCTTTCTGGTCCCGATGGAAGGAGGAGTACCTAAGCCTTCTCCAGCAGCGCTCCAAATGGCGTGCCTCCGGTACTGCCCTGGCCCCGAACTATGTGGTGCTAGTAAAGGACGAGAAACTACCTCCGATGAAATGGCCGCTTGCGAGAATAATGGAGTTAATCCTTGGTCGAGATGGAATCTTTCAAGTGGCGGGGATAAAAACCTCATCCTGTGTTTTTGGTCGCAAGCCGACTCTCTTTCGGCCGCTCGGCTTTACTAATTCGGCATTTAATGTTAGCGAGCATCCGCTTAGCCTATTCTGGAAGGTTGGCGCCACTCTCGTTCGTCTTCTTATTGGGCTCGCATCCTAAATTGGATTTCACATAATGTACATAAATCCTAATTTCATATGCGGCACAAATAAAGTTTATAACGTTTAACTTAATTAAATTCTGATTTTTATTTACTGGCATTGAAAATCATCAATGACCAAACAGTGTTGTTTGGTAAAGTACAAATCCACAATAGTGAAAAATAATTTCGTAACTGATGTGAGAAGTCAGGATCAGTGAAATTTCTATTCAGCGACATCAAATGAAATAAATTGAACAATTTTTATCATGTGTTTCAAAGAGCGGCTGGCTGGTTCAAAACTATGGAAAAAAATATCGAATAAAGAGTTTGTGTGAAATTTTGTGTTTCCAACAAAATTTCTTGTGCCAAAACTTTGGAAATGTTGAAAAAAACATTTGGTGATTCAACCATGTCGAAAACTCAAGTTTACGATTGGTATAAATCGTTCAAAGAGGGGCGAGAAGAAGTGAAGGATTTGCCACGTTCAGGGCGGCCTTTGATCTCATCAACTGAAGAAAACGTCAACAAAATAAAGGAAATGGTGCTCGAAAATCGTCATTATAGTTTGCGAGAGATAGCCCAAGAAATGAACATGTCTCATGAGACCGCTCGTCACATTTTAGTTGATGTTTTGGCTATGCGGAAAGTCGCAGCGCGATTGGTGCCAAAAGATCTGAACTTGTGAACGAGTTTTTGAACAAAAATTCAACAATTATCATCGAACAACCACCTTACTCTCCAGATATGGCCCCGTGTGACTTTTCCGGTTTCCACTTCGTGAAAACCGTTTTCAGAGCATTGAAGACATCAAAACTAATTCGCAACGAGAACTGAAGGCCATCCTTGAATATAGCTTTAAAAAGTGTTTCGATGATTGGATTGTTCGTTGGAAGAAGTGTGTTGCAGAAAGCCCTTCTGGCAAGTGATCTGGCTCAACGGTAATTCTGATCTCAATAAGGATTTAGGAAATACAAAGAATGGTAAAGCAAATATGATTAACGCAAATGGTAAACGAAATAGTTTTTACCCCGACCGGTCTGCACAACAACCGCTTCGCTCTTCTCGACAATGAGGGCTTGAGAAATGGAAACAAACGAGGAGGCGTCTGAAAAACTTGCCCACAACATTGAAAACAATATTCATCCAGAGCAAAGATCATTCAATCAAACTTATCCGTTGACTTATCCGAAACCACCATCAATTTGTGTTCCCCATTTTGTGTTCTGCGGATAATTAAAACATACCCGAGATACCCGCATATAGACGGTCAGTGTTGAATAATTCCATAAGTCGGTAAGATGCTTGACGGCCTTATGAAACAAGTTTTGGCATTATCAGCTTCGTAAAGACAAACTGTTTTAGATGGTACAGAAGAAGAAAAGAAATAGAATGCTGTTTCACAGTCAAGAAATTCACTGTTTTAAATATTTACAGCACTTATAATATTATAATACGTTGATAAAGAAGTATTTAATAAGAATAAAAAACAAAATTATAAGTATAAATAAAAACAAGAAAGGACGGCTATAGTCGAGTTTCCCGACAATATTATATCCGGTACTCATCCCTTCCACCCACTCTTTATGTAAACTTTAAAGTTTAAACTTTAATTGTATGGATTCTCAGCAAAAAAAATTGTTGCATAGTTGAAGCAGACTATAAAATCAAACTTATTTAAAACGCGAGTGGTGCCCTGACCCGACAAGGTGCTTATTCGGTTTTATTCGCTAGAGCCTAAGCTAGATCGTCATCCAAATCATAGGACCTAATATATTCATCCATGAATACTTGCAAGAGTTGCAAATTAAGTGCCTGCTTTCCCATCACTACGTCCTGAAGGAAGGCTAAGCGGAGAGTTTTATTTCACGGTTCTACTGCCACGTCTTCTGGAGGATATTTGTAGGATGAACCGATGGGTACGAGCTCCAAATGATTGTACAAAGTACCAAGCTTCCATCTTCAAAAATACCAAAGTTGGTATTTTTACCAAATACCTTTTGCGATCGTTCAGTTATATGGCAGCTATAAGATATAATCGACCGATCGATATGAAATTTGGTAGGTCGGATTAACTAACCAAAAAAATATTCTGTACTAAGTTCCAGCTTTTTATCTTTAAAAACACGAAAGTTGGGTCACTTCCGATCGTTCAGATATATGCCAGCTATAAGATATAGTCGGCCGATCCTTATGAAATTTTGGTCGAACTATTTTGCCAAAAATAGCATTCGTACAAAATCTGAACTCTGTAACTCTAAAAACCCCAAAGTTATACCATTTCCGATCAATCAGTTATATGGCAGTTATAGGATATAGTCGGCCGATCCCGGTCGTTCCGACTTATATAATGCGTGCAAAGAAAAGAAGGTGTGCAAAGTTTCAAGTCGATAGCTTTAAAACTGAGAGACTAGTTTGCGTAGAAACAGACAGACGGACAGCCGAACATGCTCATATCAACTCAGGAGGTGATCCTGATCAAGAATATATATATTTTATAGGGTCGGAGATGTCTCCTTCACTGCGTTGCACACTTTTGGACAAAATTATAATACCCTCTGCAAGGGTATACAAATTCCGAACTTAATGTGGCAATGTGATGGGAACGTTGTGGCTCTCTTAGTTCCCAAAAAAATGGTGTGTTGAAAAGTATTTTAAACAGGGACCATAAATAAAGATTATTGTTATGATTTTTATTTTAAATACACAAAATAATGATTCAAAAATAATTATTATTCTCTAAATTCCCAAATTCTCAAAAATATCACTTTATTCACTCGAATTTGATAACTTATTTCTTTGCGAAGATCATATACAGTATTCGCGTGAAATTTCATAAACATATTATACACCAAATAAAAGATCATTTTTAGAAGAATATATATTTCTGCTAATTCATGCAGTAGCTTTCGCCGTTAAGAGATATTTCGATTTAATTTTTATTTGTAATTTTTAAAATAACAAGAAAGGAAAGCTAACTTCGGGCGGAGCCGAAGTTGATATACCCTTGCAGCTAAAACAGGATATATATCGCTAAAATCGGATATAGTTGACCGATTCTTATGGGAATATCATAATATAACCAATAAATTACAAGACAAAATCTAAAAAAAATTCCAAACTTCTATCTTGAAGAACCCCAAAGTTGGTATTTTTACCAAATACCATTTCCGATCGTTCAGTTATATGGCAGCTATAAGATATAGTCGGCCGATCCATATGAAACTTGATAAGTCATATTATTTTCCAAAAAAGAATTCATAGAAAATCCCAATTTCTAGCTCGAAAAACACTGAAGTTATGCCATTTCCGATCAATCAGTTATATGGCAGATATAGGATATAGTCGGCTGATCCTTATAAAATTTGGCATGTTGTATTATTTTTACAAAAATAGCAATTGTACCAAATCCGAATTCTCTAGCTTTAAAAATACCGCAGTTATAGCATTTCCGATCAATCAGTTATATGGTAGCTATAGGATATAGTCGGCCGATCCCGGCCGTTCCGACTTATATACTGCGTGCAAAGGAAAGAAGGGTGTGTGCAAAGTTTCAAGACGATAGCTTTAAAACTGAGAGACTAGTTTGCGTAGAAACAGACAGACGGACAGACGGACATGCTCATATCAACTCAGGAGGTGATCCTGATCAAGAATATATATACTTTATAGGGTCGGAGATGTCTCCTTCACTGCGTTGCACACTTTTGGACAAAATTATAATACCCTCTGCAAGGGTAAAAAATTACGCCAAAAAATTTGAATTAAAATTCTCTAACTTTAAAAACACCAAAGTTATACCATATCCGATCAATCAGTTATAAGGCAGCTATAGGATATAGTCGGCCAATCCCGGCCGTTCCGACTTATATACTGCGTGTAAAGAAAAGGGTGTGTGCAAAGTTTCAAGTCGATAGCTTTAAGACTGAGAGACAAGTTCGCCTAGAAACAGACAGACGGACATGCTCATATCAACTCAGGAGGTGATCCTGATCAAGAATATATATACTTTATAGGGTCGGAGATGTCTCCTTCACTGCCATGCTCATATCAACTCAGGAGGTGATCCTGATCAAGAATGTATATACTTTATAGGGTCGGAGATGGCTCCTTCATTGCGTTGCACACTGCGTTTGGACAAAATTATAATACCCTCGGCAAGGGTATAAAAAGGAAAGGCAAATACGAAGTTTATATACCCTTGCGGTTACGATCGGATATATGTATGTACATCGCAATAATTGGTTATAGTTGGCGATCCGTAAACGAATTTTATTGTAATTCGTTCTAAAATTTTAAATATGAAAAAGCTCTAAGCTTCTAACTTTAAAAATCTTAAAAGCTTGGTAATGTCATTGTTGGGTTGGGTCAAGCTTTTTTTCTGATCGGGTTCCATTTTGTCATTCTAATTCTATTAAAATTTGTGCCTTTTGACATATACGTTGTTTAAGAATGGTGCACTAAACAAATATAATCAAACCGGTCTCAAACAGTTTAAAAATTATTTTTTAAATATTTTTTTTGTATTTAACAGAATAATAAAAAATAACAACCAAGCTAATCTTATGCTACAAAAAAGCCTGGAGGGACCCCAAGACATCGAAATCGAGTTGTGTATGACAGTGTTTACCAACGGAATGCCCCGAGGAACGAGTATTGCAAAGTTATTTCTATTTGTGTCGCAACACCAATTTTAAGCTTCCAATTTATTTTAATAAAGCGCAATTGCAATTGAAGCAATAAAGTTATTTGAAACATCATTTATTTTATTTATTGGGTATTGTGTATTTTATTTATAGTATTAAGGTTAACTTACAATCATGATTAAAGTCAAATAACTGACATTGGAGCTCCACTGCAGTCCTGAAGGCCAAGTGGTAAGTACTTACCAAAACGCTTACTGGGTGAGCGGTTATTTCGCTGATCCTATGTTTTGCAAACACCGATCCACCTAGAAAGAAAAAATTAGGCTTTCCGTCGTTGTTTGGTATTATGTTAAAAATGCCCTGTTTATGAATTTATGTTGAAAAAAACATTTGGTGATTCAACCATGTCGAAGTTTACGATTGGTATAAATCGTTCAAAGAGGGGCGAGAAGAAGTGAACGATTTGGCCACGTTCGGGGCGGCCGCTTGTCACATTTTGGTTAATGTTTTGGCTATGCGGAAAGTCGCAGCGCGATTGGTGCCAAAAGATCTGAACTTGTGAACGAGTTTTTGAACAACAAGAAAGGAAAGCTAACTTCGGGCGGAGCCGAAGTTGATATACCCTTGCAGCTAAAATCGGATATAGTTGACCGATTCTTATGGGAATATCATAATATAACCAATAAATTACAAGACAAAATCTAAAAAAAACCCCAAACTTCTATCTTGAAGAACCCCAAAGATGGTATTTTTACCAAATACCATTTCCGATCGTTCAGTTATATGGCAGCTATAAGATATACATAGTCGGCCGATCCATATGAAACTTGATAAGTCGTATTATTTTTCCAAAAATAGAATTCATAGAAAATCCCAACTTTCTAGCTCGAAAAACACTGAAGTTATGCCATTTCCGATCAATCAGTTATATGGCAGATATAGGATATAGTCGGCTTATCCTTATAAAATTTGGCATGTTGTATTATTTTGCCAAAAATAGCAATCGTACCAAATCCGAATTCTCTAGCTTTAAAAATACCAAAGTTATAGCATTTCCGGATCAATCAATTATATGGCAGCTATAAGATATAGTCGGCCGATCCTTATGAAATTTGGTAGGTCGTATTATGCCAAAAATAGCATTCGTACAAAATCTGAACTCTGTAACTCTAAAAACACCAAAGTTATACCATTTCCGATCAATCAGTTATATGGCAGCTATAAGATATAGTCGGCCGATCCCGGCCGTTCCGACTTATATACTGCGTGCAAAGAAAAGAAGGGTGTGTGCAAAGTTTCAAGACGATAGCTTTAAAACTGAGAGACTAGTTCGCGTAGAAACAGACAGACGGACAGACGGACATGCTCATATCAACTCAGGAGGTGATCCTGATCAAGAATATATATACTTTATAGGGTCGGAGATGTCTCCTTCACTGCGTTGCACACTTTTGGACAAAATTATAATACCCTCTGCAAGGGTATAAAAATTCAACAATTATCATCGAACAACCACCCTACTCTCCAGATATGGCCCCGTGTGACTTTTTCCGGTTTCCAAAACTCAAATTACCACTTCGTGAAAACCGTTTTGAGAGCATTGAAGACATCAAAACTGTTCAAGTAAGTGTTTCTAATTCAAAATTACCCGCCAAGTCATAAACACATAACTGATTATAACCTAAAAAAGCTGTCAAGAAGAGTATGAATAAACACGCGTTTGAGACTTCAATAAATATTGTTTATTTACTGGCCTAAATAACAAATAAAGATAAGTTATAAAGGTTATGGGCCCAGGAACGTTATGTTCAGTTTAAAGTAAAAGAAAAAAGACACATTTTGCTCGATTAGGATGGATTTGGCGAAGCACGTCACGAAGCTCTCAGGTGCGACCGATTGGCCGATTTGGAAAATAAAAATTAGGGACCTGATAGATTATCACGACGGTGCTCTCGACGCGTTGGACGGAAAGATCGTCAAACCGGTTCCATTGCCAGAAGGTGCCTCAACAGAAGATGCAAAGAAGCACAAGAAGAAGAGCGACTTTTTCGTAAGGCCAACAGCTATGCAAAATCCATGATTACCACTGCGGTCACGGACTCGATGTACCAGAAGATCATGGACAAGGATACAGCACACGATACGTGGGAAGCTCTGAAAAATCAGTTTGAAGCAACAGCGAAGGACCAGGTATTCAGGATATGCAACGAGTTTTTCGCTTTCTCTTGGAATCCAGGAAACGATGTATCAACCCACATAGCAAAATTGCGTAGTCTATGGAACGATTTAAATCAAGCTTTGAAGGCTAAAAATGAAACTGAGCTGCCAGATTTAATACTTGTTTGTAAAACGCTACATATTTTGCCAAAAACCTTTGAAACGTTCCGTCAAAGTTGGATGCTCTTGACAAAAGAAGAAGAAAAGACTTTCGACGAGTTAACTAATCAAATTGCCATGTTTGAGAGAAATTTTAGAACAAAAGAAAATGACGAAAAGGAAAGCCAGGAGGCTTTTTCTACCATACCAAAAAAGGAGCATCTAGTCGGAGATTAGATACCTGCCACTATTGCAAGAAAAAGGGACACTGGATCAGGAACTGCATAAAATGGAAGAAGGATGGACGTCCGAAGCCGAGCTACCAGAATGCTGAACAAGGAAATTGTGCAGAACCAACGTTAACTCTCGTCTCAGTCCACAATAGCGTGTTTGCAGCAGAGGCAAACTCAAAGGTCGACTGGTGGATAGACAACGGTGCAACAAAACACATTGTGAAGACTGCGAAGTATTTCGAGCATTTTGAGAAGTTTGAGAATCCGAGTTGGATCAGAGCAGGGCACAATCAAAGTCAAAACGATTGTCAATGGAAAAATTCTTTTTCTTTCTTTGAAAAATGTATGGTTTGTTCCCAATATAATGAAGAACCTGTTTTCAGTTTTGGCTGCCCAAGACAATAATCCAAGTAGTCGTTTTGAGTCGTCAGTAACCGAGTGCACCCTCAAAATAAACGACAAGATTGTCCTCGTTGGAGCCAGAGAAGTTGGAGGAACACTCTACAGAGCAGCGATCGAGTCCATACTTCCAGAACGAAACGTCGATGTCAACGTCGCAACTTCAGGAACTTCAATTCTCCAACTCTACCACGAGAGTTGGGGACATCAGGACAAGAATCACATCAAGGACATGCTCAAAAGAGAAATGGGCATTCAAATCAAGATTGAGAGTAGCTTTTGCGAGCCTTGCATCCTTGGAAAGGCACATCGATTGCCATTTGGAACGAGGAAACCAGCGATGAAGCCTGGGGAACTGATGTCAGGCGATGTTTGCGGCCCATTTGAGGATTCTTTCCAGAAGAAGAGGTATCTGGTAGTTTTTAAGGACCATTTCACCAGGTTTCAATACGGGTACATCGTCAAGCAAAAATCAGAGGTCAAGGACGTGCTGCGACACATGGTTTCTCACGCCAAGCAACAAGGGCACACAATTCAGGAATTCCTGAGCGACAATGGAGGAGAATTCGACTGTGCAGGAGTAAGAGAAACTCTTCAGGAAGCTGGTATAACTTTTCGACTCACCGCTCCCTATACTCCAGAGCAAAACGGTGGTGTCGAGAGAGAGAATCGAACGATAGTCGAAATGGCGAGAACTTTCAAGTATTCTAATACAGAAATAAAATTTCCAGAAGCAATTTGGGCCGAGTTGGTCAGCACAGCAGTCTACGTTCTCAATAGGACGGGCAAATCTTCATTGAAGGGTTTGAGCCCTTACCAACTTTGGCTGGGCAAGAAACCAAGAATCAAACACCTTCGAATCGTAGGATCGACGTGCTATGTTCACATTCCATGCCAAAAAAGGAAAAAGATGGACGAAAAAGCTGAAAAGGGGTACCTGGTGGGTTACGACGGCGATGAGAGATATCGTAGTTACTTACCAGAGAAGCGCAAAGTAGTCGTGTCGAGGGACGTAAAATTTCAAGAGAAATTCAGCAATTGTGAACCAGGCGTCGACCTAACTTTTCAAGATTTTGAATCCAAGGACGTCGTAGAAAATAAGGAAGAAGAAGACGTGAGCTTGCACCAGAGCGAGGATGAAGACAAGGAAGAAGAAGACGCGGACTTGCACAAGAGCGAGGACGAAGACACACTTCAGGAGCAAGACTTGAAAGAAGACACAGCCGAGGCAGGAAGCGAAAGCAGTTACGAAACCGGAGTAGAATCAAGCTTTGACGAAGATAACAACAAAAGAAAAATGCAATCAATGCGGTTGAGGGATCGTTCGAAGTTGAAGAGACCGGAGCATCTGGATGACTACGTAGCAGCAGCCGAGAATTTTGTGCAGGAGAGTCCAGATTCCTTCCATGAAGCCATAAACAGCAACGTCGAGTGGAAAAAGGCAATGGACAGGGAAATTGATTCCTTACATCAGAATGAAACTTGGGACTTGAAAAGACTCCCCAGAGGATCGAAAGCACTTCCGTGCAAGTGGGTCTATCGAGTCAAAACCCACCCCGACGGAAGTATCGACAAATACAAAGCTCGCTTGGTTATCAAAGGATTCGCCCAGAGACGAGGGATTGATTACGACCAAACTTTTAGCTCTGTCGCAAGAATGGAAACAATCCGCTCAGTGTTGAGCGTTGCAGCCAAAAATAATATGTTTTTGGTCCAGTTTGACGTCTCGACAGCTTTTCTATACGGTGAATTGGACGACAAGGAGATTTACATGCAACAACCTGAGGGATACGAGCAAGGACAGGGGCTAGTTTGCAGATTGAAGAAGAGTCTCTACGGGCTTAAGCAAGGGCCGAGATGTTGGCAAGAACGCTTCGGAGGTTTCCTGCGGAAACACAATTTCAAAGTCAGCGAGGCAGATCCATGTCTCTACATCAGGGAAAGAAATGGCAAAAAGATTCTACTCGTTGTTTACGTAGATGACGGACTCTCCGCAGCAACAGATACGCAAGATTTGGAAGAATTTTGGACGAGCTAAAATCAGAGTTCAAAATTGTCTCAAGCAAGGCTGAGTGCTTCTTGGGACTTGAAATCAAGAAACAAGAAAATGGACTAAAAATTAGTCAACAAGGGTATGCCACAAGGATTTTGGAGCGATTCAGATTCACGGATTGCAAAGCTGTTTCAACCCCACTTCTCAAGAATTTGGAAACTACGACAGCAGGGAAAGAATCAGAGACGACTGTGTTCCCTTATCGCCAAGCCATCGGAGCTCTCATGTACCTCATGCTTGGAACTAGGCCAGACTTGGCTTTCAGCATCGGATTTCTTTCAAGAACGCTTGAAAATCCGGCAAAAGGAAACATTGTTCAAGTGAAGAGGGTTTTCCGTTACATATCCGGAACAATCAACTTTGGGATAGTCTATCGGAAACAGAAGAAGGGAATCCTCGAATGCTACAGCGATGCTGACTTTGGTGGCTGTACTAAGACCGGAAGATCTACATCAGGGATCATCATCATGTTTGCTTCAGGAGCCATTTCATGGAAAAGTCAAAGGCAGGCTATGGTGGCCATTTCTACTACTGAGGCTGAGATCGTAGCAGCAAATGAAGCGGCAAAAGAAATAATTTGGCTAAAAAGATAATTTCAGGAAATCGACAGATTGGACCGAGCCCCTATTCTCCAGGTCGATAATGCTGCTGCCATGAGACAGGCCCAAAACCCCGAATTCCATCGCAGGACCAAGCACATAGCCAACAAGCACTTCTTTATCAGGGAAAGAATTGCTGAGGGAGAATTTGGGATCGAACAAATCCCGACTGAGGAACAACTCGCTGATATGATGACGAAGCCGATCCTCAATTCTCGTCTCCGGATTCTTTGTAACAAGATTGGTCTCTTCTGAAGCAGGGATAACACCATTATATAGAGTTTAGAATTTTGAATTATCACAAGGGAAAGTGTTAAAGATACATGTTTCTAATTCAAAATTACCCGCAAAGTTAGAGGGACCTTTAAATATTATATCGATAGTACGATAGTATCGAATCATAAACTAATATAACCTAAAAAGCTGTCAAGAGGAGTATGAATAAACACGCGGTTGAGATTTCAATAAATATTGTTTATTTACTGGCCTAAATAACAAATAAAGATAAGTTATAATAAAAACTAATTCGCAACGAGAACTGAAGGCCATCCCTGAATATAGCTTTAAAAATTGTTTCGATGATTGGATTGTTCGTTGGAAGAAGTGTGTTGCTTCAGAAGCGGCCAATTTTGAATATAATATTTTGAGATATAATAAATTTGGATGATTGATAACTTGTTTGTGTTTTATTTCAAATTTCCGGATACATATTTGACAGAGTAGTAAGCCAACTAAACAGCAACAGCTTAAACCTACTGGTATCGAAAGGATGGAGAAAATCACTGGTCAAAGCCCAGCAGAACTACAAGCCCTTCTGGCAAGTGATCTGGCTGAACGGTAATTCTGATCTCAATAAGGATTTAGGAAATACAAAGAATGGTAAAGCAAATATGATCAACGCAAATGGTAAACAAAATAGTTTCTACCCCGACCGGTCTGCACAACAACCGCTTCGCTCTTCTTGACAATGAGGGCTTGCCCACATTGCCCACAACATTGAAAACAATATTCATCCAGAGCAAAGATCATTCAATCAAACTTATCCGTTGACTTATCCGAAACCACCATCAATTTGTGTTCCCCATTTTGTGTTCTGAGGATAATTAAAACATACGCACCGGAGATACCCGCATATAGACGGACAGTGTTGAATAATTCCATAAGTCGGTAAGATGCTTGACGGCCTTATGAAACAAGTTTTGGCATTATCAGCTTCGTAAAGACAAACTGTTTTAGATGGTACAGAAGAAGAAAAGAAATAGAATGCTGTTTCACAGTCAAGAAATTCACTGTTTTAAATATTTACAGCACTTATAATATTATAATACGTTGATAAAGAAGTATTTAATAAAAATAAAAAAACAAAATTATAAGTATAAATAAAAACAAGAAAGGACGGCTATAGTCGAGTTTCCCGACAATATTATATCCGGTACTCATCCCTTCCACCCACTCTTTATGTAAACTTTAAAGTTTAAACTTTAATTGTATGGATTCTCAGCAAAAAAAATTGTTGCATAGTTGAAGCAGACTATAAAATCAAACTTATTTAAAACGCGAGTGGTGCCCTGACCCGACAAGGTGCTTATTCGGTTTTATTCGCTAGAGCCTAAGCTAGATCGTCATCCAAATCATAGGACCTAATATATTCATCCATGAATACTTGCAAGAGTTGCAAATTAAGTGCCTGCTTTCCCATCACTACGTCCTGAAGGAAGGCTAAGCGGAGAGTTTTATTTCACGGTTCTACTGCCACGTCCTCTGGAGGACATTTGTAGGATGAACCGATGGGTACGAGCTCCAAATGATTGCTTGCTGCAGTGCACAACCTGGTGAGATTCTATCCCCGAGACATATGGCACGTAGCCAGGGTGTTTTCCATCCGTTTGTTAAATGCTCCAGCCAGCACAATTTTTATGTGTATGACCTCATATCGAGTATCGGGTCTTTTCTTCTACTTGGAAGCCTTTCCCAATTCCTGTGGCTGCAATCTTCAACTGGCTGCAAATCTTGAGTTTCCTCGTGTAGCCAATTCGTATTAAGAAAGGTTGAAATTCTACGGATTTTGTGACGCCAGCTTGGATGTCAACGAAACTTGCGTTGACTTCTTGTTATATTATGATTGTCGACTGATATTCTGAAAGTCTTCAGGGGCTTCCAAAAAGCCTCAGGAAATACCGAAGCTGAAACTATTTGGTGATGAGTTGCTCGTGAAACTGATGGCGGAATTGCTGATCTTATGACTTATATGATCTTAGACTCCTTGGTTTCTCTATCCTGGGCTTAGGACGAGCCTGCTCGATTTCCCGGGTTCGTTTACACATTTTTCTACGACATCCGTTTCGATATAATTGCCTTGCCATACTTGAAAAGGTACAAAGGTACCAAAAGTTGCAAAGATCCCATTGAGGATCGTTCAAATGAATTAGTTCCAGTTAAAGAGGGCAATCTATGTTATCTGAGACTTTATCATAGACAAATGTCAAAGCTGCAGGGTGCATCGATACTTCAGTGTGCAAACATTGAGGAGCATGCAGTGGCATCCTCTGATAGGAGGGCAAAGGATTATAAAACCTTAAGGGCAGAAAAGAAAGTTTTAAAAATATTTTCTCTATTTTGTAGGAAAGAACTTTTCATGTCGGATTTCAAATGAAAGAGGTATATTCCAGCCTTGACCGAACAAATGCAGCGTTGATGCTGAGGCACGAATATGACCTTTCTAATTGGTTAACGTGACTCTTCACGTCGCCCAGCATATCGTACGCTTTCTAAGTGACCAGAAAATTTAGATTTGCTGTCGAATAAGACACCTTAATTTAGAACTTCATTTTTGCTGTCGATCTATAATTTTCGTTAGAATAATAAGATATATATTAAGGGCCGCTTACTGTAAGAAACATTTAGAAAAGTTTATGAAAGAAGAGTACGGCTGCACCTTGGGGAAACTCTGGATATATCCTTGGATAGCGATGAGGAAAACTCTGGAGAACGTTGTTATTGAGCCACGATTCCACAAGGATGATAACATCAAAACTGCAGACATTCAGGAACTTTGAAGCTCTTTTTCGCGCCCGAGTATCAATTGCCACTTTGGTTCACACTGGGAATTGGACGGCTAGGCGTAATGGTGAAGGTACACCGTTGGTAGTGGTGAAAGCCGAACATCAGACATAGACATTTTTCTCCATCTCAACAGTATACTTGCAATGTCTAGTAAAATTTTATACTAAGAACAAAACCGTATACCGACAAAAACAAATTTCCAGACTTGATCAATTTCCGCAAAACAATAATGTAAGTCACGAAAATATAGAAATACAATTTTGCCTTAGCTCATCTGCCCTACTTATACTACTCCCCAATTATAATCACACTGCACATTATAATCACAAAAATATATTATTTAAATTAACAGTCAACAGTTATATGGCAGCTATAGGATATAATCGGCCGTTCCGGCCGTTCCGGTGCAAAGGAAGGATATGCATAGCTTAAAGTCAATAGCTTTAAAATTGAAAGACTAGTTTGCATAGAAACCTGATGAGGAGGAAGAGGTGATCCTGATGAAGAATAATAATCAGTAATCAGTATCTTGCTATTTTAAATTACGAATAACAAGAAGAAAAGCTAACTTCGGGCGGAGCCGAAGTTGATATACCCTTGCAGTTAAAACCGGATATATATCGCAAACATCGGATATAGTTGGCCGATCCTTATGGGAATATCATAATAAAACCAAATTATTACAATAAAATATCTCAAAAAAATTTCCAAGCTTCTATCCAAAATCCAAAAGTTGGTATTTCTACCAAATACCATTTCCGATCGTTCAGTTATATGGCAGCTATAAGATATAATCGACCGATCGATATGAAATTTGGTAAGTCGGATTAACTAACCAAAAATATATTCTGTACTAAGTTCCAGCTTTTTATCTTTAAAAAAACGAAAGTTGGGTCACTTCCGATCGTTCAGATATATGCCAGCTATAAGATATAGTCGGCCGATCCTTATGAAATTTTGGTCGAACTATTTTGCCAAAAATAGCATTCGTACAAAATCTGAACTCTGTAACTCTAAAAACCCCAAAGTTATACCATTTCCGATCAATCAGTTATATGGCAGCTATAGGATATAGTCGGCCGATCCCGGTCGTTCCGACTTATATAATGCGTGCAAAGAAAAGAAGGGTGTGTGCAAAGTTTCAAGTCGATAGCTTTAAAACTGAGAGACTAGTTTGCGTAGAAACAGGCAGACGGACAGCCGAACATGCTCATATCAACTCAGGAGGTGATCCTGAACAAGAATATATATATTTTATAGGGTCGGAGATGTCTCCTTCACTGCGTTGCACACTTTTGGACAAAATTATAATACCCTCTGCAAGGGTATACAAATTCCGAACTTAATGTGGCAATGTGATGGGAACGTTGTGGCTCTCTTAGTTCCCAAAAAAATGGTGTGTTAAAAAGTATTTTAAACAGGGACCATAAATAAAGATTATTGTTATGATTTTTATTTTAAATACACAAAATAATGATTCAAAAATAATTATTATTCTCTAAATTCTCAATTTCTCAAAAATATCACTTTATTCACTCGAATTTGATAACTTATTTCTTTGCGAAGATCATATACAGTATTCGCGTAAACTTTCATAAACATATTATACACCAAATAAAAGATCATTTTTAGAAGAATATATATTTCTGCTAATTCATGCAGTAGCTTTCGCCGTTAAGAGATATTTCGATTTGATTTTTATTTGTAATTTTTAAAATAACAAGAAAGGAAAGCTAACTTCGGGCGGAGCCGAAGTTGATATACCCTTGCAGCTAAAACAGGATATATATCGCTAAAATCGGATATAGTTGACCGATTCTTATGGGAATATCATAATATAACCAATAAATTACAAGACAAAATCTAAAAAAAATTCCAAACTTCTATCTTGAAGAACCCCAAAGTTGGTATTTTTACCAAATACCATTTCCGATCGTTCAGTTATATGGCAGCTATAAGATATAGTCGGCCGATCCATATGAAACTTGATAAGTCATATTATTTTCCAAAAAAAGAATTCATAGAAAATCCCAATTTCTAGCTCGAAAAACACTGAAGTTATGCCATTTCCGATCAATCAGTTATATGGCAGATATAGGATATAGTCGGCTGATCCTTATAAAATTTGGCATGTTGTATTATTTTGACAAAAATAGCAATTGTACCAAATCCGAATTCTCTAGCTTTAAAAATACCGAAGTTATAGCATTTCCGATCAATCAGTTATATGGTAGCTATAGGATATAGTCGGCCGATCCCGGCCGTTCCGACTTATATACTGCGTCTAAAGAAAAGGGTGTGTGCAAAGTTTCAAGTCGATAGCTTTAAGACTGAGAGACAAGTTCGCCTAGAAACAGACAGACGGACATGCTCATATCAACTCAGGAGGTGATCCTGATCAAGAATGTATATACTTTATAGGGTCGGAGATGGCTCCTTCATTGCGTTGCACACTGCGTTTGGACAAAATTATAATACCCTCGGCAAGGGTATAAAAAGGAAAGGCAAATACGAAGTTGATATACCCTTGCGGTTACGATCGGATATATGTATGTACATCGCAATAATTGGTTATAGTTGGCGATCCGTAAACGAATTTTATTGTAATTCGTTCTAAAATTTTAAATATGAAAAAGCTCTAAGCTTCTAACTTTAAAAATCTTAAAAGCTTGGTAATGTCATTGTTGGGTTGGGTCAAGCTTTTTTTCTGATCGGGTTCCATTTTGTCATTCTAATTCTATTAAAATTTGTGCCTTTTGACCTATACGTTGTTTAAGAATGGTGCACTAAACAAATATAATCAAACCGGTCTCAAACAGTTTGTTGTGACAAATGCCGTTCATGGGCGTAATGTCATAGTTGAGCACAGTTCTGCTCGGGGGTTTTAAATCCAAACGACTAGACACAATTATGCATTGAACTTCATTTTATTTACTTGCTTAATTTATGTTGATTAGTTGTACAATTATTTTAATGGGTCAGCCTTGATCCCGCGTGGTTCCCTCTGACCTTCTTCACTACTCCGATCGCCTTGCTTGCTCTATGATTCTTCTTATCATACTAACTTCACTAGGGGAGAGACCAGACAAGGTAAAGCTTTGCAAGATTACAGAAATCTGGGTGGATTCTAAGCTCGCTGAAGATGGAGCGATAAATCGAAAAGATAAATAACGCCCGTACATGCCGCCCCCGGAATGCTGGGATCAGCATGATATAGCTTCTATTGTGTTATTGGACTTCTTCAGGTTTCGGAGTAGGATTGGTGGATATTGGCAATGGACATAACTTGGACAGGGATCTCTTATAGGTTCCAGAAACGGTTTTTAGTGAGGCGACGCGAACTAGTCCATCTTCTCCAGGATGCAAATTGATAATTCGAGCCATCTTCCATTCGTTTGGGGGGAGCCGGTCATCCTTGATTACAACTAGATCGTCAATTTGCAGATTCGTTCGTTCTTGGCGCCATTTCGGACGTGCTTGTAGATGTGAAAGCCAATCGGCGCTCCATCGATGCCAAAATTGTCTCAGGAGCCGTTGACCGTCGACGAAGCGTGCGTTGATGGACTTGTCTGAAAGAGAAGGTTCCGGGGGTGCCAATAAAGGTCCTCCTATAAGGAAATGCCCGGGAGTAAGTGGGGACAAATCGTTTGGATCTGCTGATAAGGGGCAGAGTGGACGTGAGTTTAAACAGGATTCGATTTTGGTGAGCACCGTGGATAGTTCTTCATAGGTCATGGCAGTGAGTTTGAAGGAACGATACAGATGAGTTTTGACGGCCTTTACGTTCGCCTCCCACAGTCCCCCAAAATTAGGACTGTGCGGTGGGTTGAAATGCCATTGGATTCCACGGGCCGAAAGAGTGGGTGCGATGTCCGTGTCGATGGAATTTCGAAACTCCTTTTGCCAGATGCGAAGAGAGTTGTCTGCTCCGATAAAATTGGTTCCTCCATCGCTGTATAGATGCTTGCACAAACCTCTGCGTCCAATAAAGCGTTGAAGAGCCCAAAGGAAGTGTTGAGTAGATAGTCCTGTGACGGCTTCTAGATGTATCGCCTTGGTTGCTAAACATATAAACACTGCGATATACGCCTTGTATGTGTGATGCCCACGGAATCTGGATGCTTTCAAGTAAAAGGCGCCCGTGTAGTCGACGCCAGTGGCTTCAAAGGCTCGACCAGGTGGGTTGACTCGATGTAGTGGCAGATCCCCCATTAACTGTGAGGCAGGCTTTGGGCGATGTTTGAAGCACTGGACAAATTGTCGTAGAATTCTTTTTACTTCTTGTTTCCCATTGACTATCCAGAATGTGTGCCGAATGGTTGCTAAGGTGAGCTCGGTGCCTCCATGAAGAGTGTTCAGGTGCGCATTTTTGATTACGAGGTCAGTAAAATGATGCACTTTGGGTATAATGATCGGATTTTTCTGTGCTTGAGACAGTTGTTGAGCGCTCTTCAGTCGTCCTTTGAGTCGCAGAATCCCAAAGTCGTCTAAAAACGGGCAAAGAGCGCTGAGGGCACTGTGCCTGGATAGAGATTTTCGTGCCAGGACTCGGCTGATCTCCTGAGAAAAGGCTTCTTTCTGAACCATCCTTACGATTTTATGTAGAGCTTCTCGTAATTCTGGTACTCGAATCGCGCCCACATGACGAAGTTCTTGTGGGTGGCGTAAGTTATGCAGATACCTTTGGATGTAAGCCATAACAAATAACAATTTGTTATATGATGAGTACGAGGTTAGGATTGAGTCGCCAAGTGAACAAACATGTGCTGTGATGTTGGTTGGTTGTCTCCTTTCTTCGTGATGTTGGTCAGGGGGAGGAGAGCACGTGTTCTTCGGCCACCGATTTTCCTCCTGCCGTAGCCAATCGGGACCGAACCACCAGATGTTATGCCTGGCTAGTTGGTGAGGAGTAAGACCCCTTGAAGCGCAATCGGCTGGGTTTTCTCCCGAAGGTACGTGCTGCCATTTGGTTGTAGTACTTAGTTCCAAAATCTTGCCAATTCGGTTGGAGACGAAAGTCTTCCAACGGGTCGGATTTCCTTTAATCCAATATAGAACGATTGATGCGTCAGTCCAGAAATTAACTGACATGGGAATTCCGGTGGATGAAAACTGCGTCAGCCAGTCAGCCCATTTAGCCAGTTGTGCAGCCAACACTGCACCAGAGAGTTCGTTTCGAGGGATCGTTAGCGGCTTCGTGGGCGTGACTCGACTCCGTGCGGTCAATAGGGCCGTGCTCACTCTCCCGGATGGATATTGTATTCGGAGATAAACACAGGCTGCGTAAGCTTGCGAGGAGCCGTCACAAAAGACGTGTAGTTGGTGTGACTGTGGCTCACCGGTATGGTGGCCAAGCCACCGAGGTATTTTCAACTGTTCAATGTTTGGTAAATGATGTCGGAATTCTTCACATCGGGCTTGAAGTATTGGGGGTAACGGGCCGTCCCAATCGAGAGCAGTTTGGGTTTTGTCGGAGGTCTCGGGTCGCCACTGCCAGATGTCCTTTAGAATACTCTTGGCAGCAGTAGTGACAGGAACTATAAAGCCTAATGGATCATAAAGGCGAGCGACTACTGAAAGAAAGGAACGTTTAGTAAAGGAGACAGGAAGGTCAAATCGAACCTTGAAGCTATATGAATCCTCGTGTGGGCTCCAATAAAGTCCCAGAGTTTTAATAGTCTCCTGGAAATTTACTTCTACATGTCTCTTTTGAGCCATGTGCTGGTCAGGAATTCCGGATAAGATCTGTGGATGATTTGATGCCCATTTCCTGAGTTCCATTCCAGCCGATTTTAGTGTAGCAATAAGTTGATTTCGTATTTCCAATGCTCCATGAACAGTATTGTGACCAGTTTGGACGTCGTCGACATATACTTCATTTAATAAGACTGGAGTTGCTAAGGGGTAGCGATGTTGTTCGTCGTGAGCGAGTTGACGGATTACGCGTATGGCTGTATACGGTGCTGATGCAGTCCCAAAGGTGACAGTATTTAGGCTGTACTCGGCTATTTCGTTTTGATCATTCCTCCATAAGATGCGTTGAAATTGAGCATCCTCCTGGTGCATGTCGATACAGCGATACATTCGTTGGATATCTGCTGCAAACACGTAACGATGTAGCCTCCATTTCATGATGACTCCTCCTAAATCGTTTTGTAGCGGTGGGCCGATGCACAATATGTCGTTAAGGGATTTTCCGTTCGAAGTGGTACATGATGCATCGTACACCACCCGAACTTTGGTCGTTGTACTGTCCTCCTTTATCACGGCGTGGTGTGGGAGAGTACATGATGAGAAATACTGTTGACCTCTTGGAGTGATCATTTGATGTCGAGTTTCTGCGGTAGTGACTTTGGAGAGTTGCTTAAGATCAAAATATTCCTTAATGGTGGAGTGATATTGTTGTTTAAGTGTGTCGTTTCTGTTTAGCCGACGTTCTAAGAGATGGAATCTATTGAGTGCGATTTGGTGAGACTTTCCGATGACTTGTTCTTTATCAAATTCAGTCTTTAACGGAAGCCGGACCAGGTATTTTCCATTGGGTTGTCGGGTGCAGGTACGCTGGAAATGATCCTCACACCATTGTTCTTCTGCAGTTAAGGTCCTCTCAGAGCTGATTTGATCGAGATCGAAGAAACCCTTTACCAGTGCATCCAGATTAGTCTGATGGCAACGAATGGTTACCACATTTGCCCTTGTTTCATTGCTATGGCCAAACACGATCCAACCCAATTGAGTGAGTTGAGCAATAGGTTGATTTGAAGCTCCTTTCCGTAAATCTGGCAGCAACAAATATGGTATTAGATCTACTCCAAATAACGCGTCGATGCGGCCTGGCCTGGTAAAGGTGGGATCGGCCAAGTGTAATCCCTGAAGATGCTGACAAGTGTCCACGTTGACATTACTTCTTGGTAAATGAGAGGTTATCGAGTTGAGGACATACGCTGGTCGCACCAGATGGTGAAATTGAGGGTCCGTACATGAGCTTATGGAGAACTCTGTACTAAATCTACAGATGTTCTTTGAGTTATCACCGACCCCGGTGATCTGTGCTGTGACTCGGTGACGTGGAAGTCCCAGCAACTGAGCGGCACGTTCTGTGATTAACGTGCCCTCAGAGCCATGATCGATCAAGGCTCGAATAACGGCAGTTTGTCCGGTGCTGTTATTATGTAGTTGTACTAGAGCTGTGGCCAGCAAAATAGATCGAGTTGATTGCGCGGCAGTGGCCATCAGCACTGTAGTGGAATCGGAAGGATGAGCAAGATCGGAGCTCTCGCTTGCTGCGTTCTGAATAATCGGTGATGGGCTGGTATACGTCGTGGGGAAGTGAAGCAGGGTATGGTGACGCTGTCCGCATTGTAAACAATTCTTGTTACTGCCACACTGCGACAAGGGATGATGGATGCTGAGGCAATTTAGACAGGCCTTTGTATGGTCAATGATTCGTTTGCGGGCAAAGCAATCCTTGGACAAAAAATCAGGACACCGCCGCAAAATGTGTTGCCCCTTACAGTGTACGCAAGAGATGGGACCGCTGGGTCCAGTCGTGGTGTGGAACGTGCTGCCCTTGTAGAAACCGGAACCCTTTTGCTTGGGATTCTGGCGTGGATAATTTGTCGATTTGTTGACCGTAGAGTTTTGCGTGGGCTGTGAACTTTTCCGGTTCTCAATGATGTTCATGCTGACGAGGCGATTGTTGAGGAAGGTTTCCAAGTCGGTGAAACTCGGAATGTCGCTGGAGTTTCCCAAGCAATGCTCCCAGGCTTGTACAGTTGTCGTAGGTAATCTAGCGATCAAATGATGGACTATCCATTGCGTGCTAGATTGGATATTCGTTTTGAGACGATTGAACTCGTTGATGCATACGTTGGTTACGTTCAGCATATGTTTGATCTCTGATGAGCTTTCCCTTGAGATAAAGGGTAAGTCGTAGAGGGCGTTCATGTGGTGCATGAATTGTAAACGGGGGGTTATTATAGCGTTTGATGATGAGATCCCATGCGATTGTGTAGGCGCCATCCGTTAGTTCCATTTGGTGTACATCTTGGTCCTGCTCTTTAGGCAGTGCTTGCTTGAGGAAATGGAATCGTTGAATATTTGACAACGCCTGGTTCTGGTGAATGAGTTGCATAAACAGATCATGGAAAGCTGGCCAATCTGTATACTTTCCGGAAAAGTTAGGTACTGGCAACTTTGGAAGTTGGACTGCCGCACCAGGGCCGAGCGTTTTAGGAACAGGCGTCGCTTGTTGCTCGGCGCACGCTGGTAGCTGATTGGGGAAAAGTGTTTCGGACTCCGTAGATATTAAACAGAACGCTGTGATAAATTCCTCTTCGAACTGGTCCGCTAAATTATCGACGAAGTAAGGGTGTGTGGGGAGCCAGCGCTTACAAACTCTTGATGATTCTTGTTGAATTGCTGGCTTATTAAGTTGAGTTTGGAAAGGCGCAGTTGGAAATAGGGCTTAGTTTTCCGAGACGTGCTGTCCTTCTTGAAGTTTACTTGGAGTTGGTTGAGCTGATTGTGAAGATCTTTCTGGAGCGCAAACAAGCTGTCGGCGTTGCCACCGTTTGCCATTGTTTCAGACTCTGCACTGGAAGTGCTCGCTGGCTTGGGCTTGGTCATTTTGCGTATGCACTTACACTTACGTACATATCTTCCAAAGTGAGAGAGCGACAATGGGCAAGCGTTTGCGCGACACGTGCGATGCAAAGTTTGATTCCGTTATTTTCGCTGCTTCTTTGTCGAAGAGCATAAAGGAGTTGGAAAGGAGAATAATGGTTCCGTGATGAGCTTGGGTTTCCATTAAATCTTTGATGGAAATGTTGGAGATGACCATGGATTGTGGAGTCGTGTGTGGATTGTTCCCCTCATGGGCCACCAAAAATGTTGTGACAAATGCCGTTCATGGGCGTAATGTCATAGTTGAGCACAGTTCTGCTCGGGGGTTTTAAATCCAAACGACTAGACACAATTATGCATTGAACTTCATTTTATTTACTTGCTTAATTTATGTTGATTAGTTGTACAATTATTTTAATGGGTCAGCCTTGATCCCGCGTGGTTCCCTCTGACCTTCTTCACTACTCCGATCGCCTTGCTTGCTCTATGATTCTTCTTATCATACTAACTTCACTAGGGGAGAGACCAGACAAGGTAAAGCTTTGCAAGATTACAGAAATCTGGGTGGATTCTAAGCTCGCTGAAGATGGAGCGATAAATCGAAAAGATAAATAACGCCCGTACACAGTTTAAAAATTATTTTTTAAATATTTTTTTTGTATTTAACAGAATAATAAAAAATAACAACCAAGCTAATCTTATGCTACAAAAAAGCCTGGAGGGACCCCAAGACATCGAAATCGAGTTGTGTATGACAGTGTTTACCAACGGAATGCCCCGAGGAAAGAGTATTGCAAAGTTATTTCTATTTGTGTCGCAACACCAATTTTAAGCTTCCAATTTATTTTAATAAAGCGCAATTGCAATTGAAGCAATAAAGTTATTTGAAACATCATTTATTTTATTTATTGGGTATTGTGTATTTTATTTATAGTATTAAGGTTAACTTACAATCATGATTAAAGTCAAATAACTGACATTGGAGCTCCACTGCAGTCCTGAAGGCCAAGTGGTAAGTACTTACCAAAACGCTTACTGGGTGAGCGGTTATTTCGCTGATCCTATGTTTTGCAAACACCGATCCACCTAGAAAGAAAAATTAGGCTTTCCGTCGTTGTTTGGTATTATGTTAAAAATGCCCTGTTTATGAATTTATGTTGAAAAAAACATTTGGTGATTCAACCATGTCGAAGTTTACGATTGGTATAAATCGTTCAAAGAGGGGCGAGAAGAAGTGAACGATTTGGCCACGTTCGGGGCGGCCGCTTGTCACATTTTGGTTGATGTTTTGGCTATGCGGAAAGTCGCAGCGCGATTGGTGCCAAAAGATCTGAACTTGTGAACGAGTTTTTAAACAAAAATTCAACAATTATCATCGAACAACCACCCTACTCTCCAGATATGGCCCCGTGTGACTTTTTCCGGTTTCCAAAACTCAAATTACCACTTCGTGAAAACCGTTTTGAGAGCATTGAAGACATCAAAACTGTTAAAGTAAATGTTTCTAATTCAAAATTACCCGCCAAGTCATAAACACATAACTGATTATAACCTAAAAAAGCTGTCAAGAAGAGTATGAATAAACACGCGTTTGAGACTTCAATAAATATTGTTTATTTACTGGCCTAAATAACAAATAAAGATAAGTTATAAAGGTTATGGGCCCAGGAACGTTATGTTCAGTTTAAAGTAAAAGAAAAAAGACACATTTTGCTCGATTAGGATGGATTTGGCGAAGCACGTCACGAAGCTCTCAGGTGCGACCGATTGGCCGATTTGGAAAATAAAAATTAGGGACCTGATAGATTATCACGACGGTGCTCTCGACGCGTTGGACGGAAAGATCGTCAAACCGGTTCCATTACCAGAAGGTGCCTCAACAGAAGATGCAAAGAAGCACAAGAAGAAGAGCGACTTTTTTCGTAAGGCCAACAGCTATGCAAAATCCATGATTACCACTGCGGTCACGGACTCGATGTACCAGAAGATCATGGACAAGGATACAGCACACGATACGTGGGAAGCTCTGAAAAATCAGTTTGAAGCAACAGCGAAGGACCAGGTATTCAGGATATGCAACGAGTTTTTCGCTTTCTCTTGGAATCCAGGAAACGATGTATCAACCCACATAGCAAAATTGCGTAGTCTATGGAACGATTTAAATCAAGCTTTGAAGGCTAAAAATGAAACTGAGCTGCCAGATTTAATACTTGTTTGTAAAACGCTACATATTTTGCCAAAAACCTTTGAAACGTTCCGTCAAAGTTGGATGCTCTTGAAAAAGAAGAAGAAAAGACTTTCGACGAGTTAACTAATCAAATTGCCATGTTTGAGAGAAATTTTAGAACAAAAGAAAATGACGAAAAGGAAAGCCAGGAGGCTTTTTCTACCATACCAAAAAAGGAGCATCTAGTCGGAGATTAGATACCTGCCACTATTGCAAGAAAAAGGGACACTGGATCAGGAACTGCATAAAATGGAAGAAGGATGGACGTCCGAAGCCGAGCTACCAGAATGCTGAACAAGGAAATTGTGCAGAACCAACGTTAACTCTCGTCTCAGTCCACAATAGCGTGTTTGCAGCAGAGGCAAACTCAAAGGTCGACTGGTGGATAGACAACGGTGCAACAAAACACATTGTGAAGACTGCGAAGTATTTTGAGCATTTTGAGAAGTTTGAGAATCCGAGTTGGATCAGAGCAGGGCACAATCAAAGTCAAAACGATTGTCAATGGAAAAATTCTTTTTCTTTCTTTGAAAAATGTATGGTTTGTTCCCAATATAATGAAGAACCTGTTTTCAGTTTTGGCTGCCCAAGACAATAATCCAAGTAGTCGTTTTGAGTCGTCAGTAACCGAGTGCACCCTCAAAATAAACGACAAGATTGTCCTCGTTGGAGCCAGAGAAGTTGGAGGAACACTCTACAGAGCAGCGATCGAGTCCATACTTCCAGAACGAAACGTCGATGTCAACGTCGCAACTTCAGGAACTTCAATTCTCCAACTCTACCACGAGAGTTGGGGACATCAGGACAAGAATCACATCAAGGACATGCTCAAAAGAGAAATGGGCATTCAAATCAAGATTGAGAGTAGCTTTTGCGAGCCTTGCATCCTTGGAAAGGCACATCGATTGCCATTTGGAACGAGGAAACCAGCGATGAAGCCTGGGGAACTGATGTCAGGCGATGTTTGCGGCCCATTTGAGGATTCTTTCCAGAAGAAGAGGTATCTGGTAGTTTTTAAGGACCATTTCACCAGGTTTCAATACGGGTACATCGTCAAGCAAAAATCAGAGGTCAAGGACGTGCTGCGACACATGGTTTCTCACGCCAAGCAACAAGGGCACACAATTCAGGAATTCCTGAGCGACAATGGAGGAGAATTCGACTGTGCAGGAGTAAGAGAAACTCTTCAGGAAGCTGGTATAACTTTTCGACTCACCGCTCCCTATACTCCAGAGCAAATCGGTGGTGTCGAGAGAGAGAATCGAACGATAGTCGAAATGGCGAGAACTTTCAAGTATTCTAATACAGAAATAAAATTTCCAGAAGCAATTTGGGCCGAGTTGGTCAGCACAGCAGTCTACGTTCTCAATAGGACGGGCAAATCTTCATTGAAGGGTTTGAGCCCTTACCAACTTTGGCTGGGCAAGAAACCAAGAATCAAACACCTTCGAATCGTAGGATCGACGTGCTATGTTCACATTCCATGCCAAAAAAGGAAAAAGATGGACGAAAAAGCTGAAAAGGGGTACCTGGTGGGTTACGACGGCGATGAGAGATATCGTATTTACTTACCAGAGAAGCGCAAAGTAGTCGTGTCGAGGGACGTAAAATTTCAAGAGAAATTCAGCAATTGTGAACCAGGCGTCGACCTACCTTTTCAAGATTTTGAATCCAAGGACGTCGTAGAAAATAAGGAAGAAGAAGACGTGAGCTTGCACCAGAGCGAGGATGAAGACAAGGAAGAAGAAGACGCGGACTTGCACAAGAGCGAGGACGAAGACACACTTCAGGACCAAGACTTGAAAGAAGACACAGCCGAGGCAGGAAGCGAAAGCAGTTACGAAACTGCTTTCGAGTAGAATCAATCGCCGAGTAGAATCAAGCTTTGACGAAGATAACAACAAAAGAAAAATGCAATCAATGCGGTTGAGGGGGGGACTTGACAAGACTTTTGTTTACTTGTTTCTGATGAAAATTGACACGTGAATCATGCCCACCATCAAGGAGCACTCTGGAAAAACCGATCATCGCCGATGTTCATATCTCCGCCATTTTGAATTGAAAACAAGTTTTTTTTAGAATTAATAAAGCTCATTAGTTGTATTGAATATAAATAAAAGTCGAAAAATCCAATCTCAACTAGTTTAGTCACAAGAAATTCCTAAAAAACTATCCCGTTTCCACGCGGTCAGGGTGGCGTAACCCCTTAAAGCATTAAAAATTTAAAAAAAAGTCAGAAATTACACTAATAAAACTGATTATTTTTTTTATTTCAAACATCGATGAAACATCGATGTTTTTCGCCAAAAACATCGAAAACATCGATGTCCGTTAACATCGATGTTTCTCCACCTCTAGCCTATAGCCATTGGAGCGGATTTTGGAGAGGATAGTTAAAAAAAATTGGACACTTCTGGCTCGTAATTTTATATCCCCCAACCAGCATGGTTTGCCTGCCGGGTCCACTCAACTAATTTAGCGGTCTTCTCTAAGCACTGCTTTGAAACTTTTGAAAACCTACTTCAGGATGATACCATTTACACTAATTCCTCCTAAGCCCTTGACAAAGTTCATCATGCTGCCCTTCTAGCCAAGTTATATAAATTAGGTATTCATTCCTGCCTATTAAGTTGGTTGGAGTGTTATCTGGCTGACCGACCTTGCCACGTTTCTCATCAAATCCATATCTCACCTCAAATCCATATGTCACCGCCTCTGGTCATCTACAAGGCAGTTCTCTGGGACATCTCTTATTTATTATTTTTATGAATGACATCTCTTTATGCTTTCGTCATGCCTACTTCTTTATGTATGCGGATGTCCTTAAAATTTATAAAGCCATTAGTGTCATTAGAGACAGTTACTTGTTACACGAGGGTTTATCCAGTGTTTACTAATGGGTCTCCCGTAATCTTCTTCCATTAAACTTATAAAATTGTCTTATTACCCGTTACAGTAAGCGGTCTCTTGACATCTGCACGGCTTATTCCATCAATACTTATAGTTTGTCAGCTGAAGAGGAGGTGTTAGATCTTAGAGTCTTATTCGACAGCAAATTTAATATTTCTGGTCGCTGGTCACAAATTCAAAAGCTCACACTCGAGCCTCAGCGTCTACGCTGCATTTGTTCGGTCGAGGCTGGAATATGCTTCAATCATTTGGAATCCGGCTTGTTAAGTTCGTTCCAGAATAGAGCGACTCCAGAAGAAATTTTTTAAATTTGCTCCTCTGCCTCTAAGGTTTCAGGATCATCTACCTCCATAACAGAGCCGCTTCCTTCTTCTCAATGTTTGCTCGTTGGAGTACTGGCAGCTTTAACTTTTGTGAATAATGTTGTCGCTGATAACATTGATTGCCCTGTTTTACTGGGACTCATTAATTTTAATGTTCCTCGAAGAGATCTTCGTACCTTTGCCCCCTTTCGTATCAAGTGCCACAGGGTCACTTATCTTTTTAATGAGCCGATTGAGCGTGCTCTTTCATATTTTAACTCTTTGCCGCCTAGCTTCTGAATTAAGTGGCTCTGATAAGCGTGTTTTTAAAGGCTTGTTAATCAGGCACTTATAAGGTTTGTATTAGTATTGTATTATTATGTATTAGTTTGTAAGTTGTTATTTTGTGGCCATGTAAGGATTTATTCGTTAGCGGAAATAAATAAATAAACATATATGCTGACTTTCGAGCTTTGTTCCGACTTAGTCTTAGCCCAAGACGTTTACATCAATTTATTTCTCCATCATAGAAGGTTTTTTATTCATGGGGCTGCTTCTTGAAAAAAAGGCGCTCACTTTTTTTACAGCGTTCTTCCCCCTCTGTCCAGGTTTAGGAGAAAGTCGTATATTATAAAGATATACTATATAGGATATAATATAGAATATACGACCTTCCCCCGAACCTGGACAGAGGAGGAAGAACGCTGAGAAAAAATATAGTATATCTATACAGTACATCTATAGAATATATATAGTATAACTAAACTAGAGTTGAGTACGTCGTAATCTTGAACTTGCATGGATATATGAAAGTATGGATCTGCAAGCGTGATGGTATCTGGTAAGCTCCAGTTGCTTATGCCGCATGATTTGTGAGGCTTCTAGAGGTGAGCACATTTTTTGTTAGCTTAGTTTTGAACGATTGGGTTGCAAATTTTCGTCAGTAGTTGTGCGTTCCTTCTAAGAACTGGATCTTGGAAACGATTGAGGTGGGACACCATAGAGATCTCAAAATATGTGTCTAAATTTCTGGTTTAAATTAGTTTTGTTTTTAATGATAAAGTAGAGATAGAAGACAAGCCCAACTTGCTTAAAGTAAAAAATTCTGGATGAACTTATGGATAGTGGCAGTGGCACAGAAGATGTGTGACATCCCCGTTTTCTACATCCCCGTAGCTCCTATAGTAATCATAGTGTAGTGTTGTAGTATTAACCAGTGCCCTGTGATGGCCTTGACCTTCAGATTGCAGTCCTGCGTATTAAGAGTGATAGGCAACATTGATCTTTTCCTATTTTCCATAGGATTCCTCCATTTTCTCAGTTCTCAGTTCCATTTTCTCCCTGCATTTCAGCCTACATGTTACTAAGTGAACACGTTACTTGGTAGTACCTGCTCTTGCTAGTTCATCAGCTAGTTCAATTTCCCTCGTCCTGGCACCCATATGAGGTGATGACATCTAGGATAAGGATTCTTGGAATATATTTTTGGTCAGTTAATCCCACCTACCAAATTTCATAACAATCGAGCGACTATATCTTATAGCTGCCATATAACTGAACGATTTGAAGTGATATTTGGTAAAAATACCAATTTTGGTGTTCTTGAAGATAGAAGCTTCGGACTTTTTTTTTATATTTCTTATCGTAATAAATTTGTTATGTTATGATATTGTCATAAGGATCGGCCTACTTTATCCGATTTTACCGATAGATATCCGGTATTACCTGCAAGGGTATATCAACTTCGGCTCCGCCCGAAGTTAGCTTTTCTTTCTTGTTAGGCTTAACTTTAAACATAAGCGTTCTACATATATATTATTTTAAAAATATATTCCTAGCTATCCTGTTGCGTTCAAAACGTGCGAAGTATTCTGGGTAAATTGAGTCAATTTTTTACAAAGAGTGCTTGTTTTGATTTCGATGCTATCGCACTTACTTAAACTTGGCTTAACACCTCTGTCTCTCATTATAAAATTTGTTCTCTTTTTTACACCATCTTTTGCAGGTGGTGTCCTCATTGCTGTTAGTAATGAGTACTAAACTTATTCCTTTCTCGAATGACTTCGTAATAAAGTTCATTGCGATGAACAGTTTTACTTGCTCGTCTCATATTTTCCTGACCTGTTCCGACATTTCTCCCATAGTTGAATATATTGCATATTGTTACCACCTTCTGGTCATTAATTTTTTTTTTTCGTTGCTAAATGACTAAGATTTAATCCTAATCATGGGAGATTCCTTCCCCTCATTTCCTGGATTCTGCCTGAGGAAGACCATTCCATGCTTTCCAGTTTTAATACCGACTTTATCGATGGCTTAACTGAATTTGCCCTATTCCAAATTAACCCATTTCATAACACTCACGGCAGATTTGAAATGCTTCAGAAAGACAGATTTGATTGCCCTTCGCAATAATTTGGCTGAAATTGATTGGAATTTTCTGTCATCTATAAACACAATTGAATCCGCTGCTACGGATTTTACGGTTATACGAAATAATTCATAATAATTCATGCGTTGAATAAATTTGTTTTTGAATTCCCATCATCATTGTCTACAAAACCCCCTTGTATTTTAGTCCTTGTTCATCAGTCAAACTTTCTGTATATTCATAACCAGTTTATTATTCTCAAAAATCAACTGCATAAGCGGTATATTATGAATTGTAAGGTAAACTTTCGTAATGATCCGAGCTCCTTCTATTCCTTTGTCAATATGAATATATACATTTTTCCTCCGTCCCTATCATATAAATATATTTCACATTCTTCTGAGCTAGGTATTGCTAATCTCTTTGCGTCATTTTTTCAATCCACTTATTCGTCCGATTTATATAACCTAAATTCTTCTTATCCTTATAAATTACCACACATAAACAACATTTATTTGTCAAAATTTCTATTTTAGGATGGCGTCAAAGCTCTCTCAACAATAAATATCTCATTCTCTGGTGGTGCCGATAATGTCCCTAGCTGTGTTATAAGGCACTGCTATGATATACTTTACTATCTTCTTACTTACTGGTTACTTCCCAACTGCAACATTTTTGTAAAAGCATTACTACCACAACCAACC
Source organism: Drosophila pseudoananassae pseudoananassae (assembly GCA_018153035.1). Classification (NCBI taxonomy): domain Eukaryota; kingdom Metazoa; phylum Arthropoda; class Insecta; order Diptera; family Drosophilidae; genus Drosophila; species Drosophila pseudoananassae. Next base: position 2,094,968 of record JAECXR010000020.1, read on the forward strand.
TTCTTGAATTCACTTCGATCATCCACAAAGGATTTCTGAGCCGCATGCAAACTGATGTGTACACTGATTTTAGCAAAGCTTCATAAGCTGTATCTTTTGGGGTTTTCTCCAAAAATTTTGTGTCGCCTCAACAGTCTTGTTAACCAGAATCTGCTTTATTAGGCGCACGGATTGATCGTCTACCCCTAGTCTCGTCAGCGCATTGATTATCGAACATGGCAGGGTGTTATTAAACGCAATTTCTATGTCTAGAAAAGCAATAAGTGCGTATTCCTTGTCACTAAGTGCCTTTTCAACGAACGTAGTGATCTCGCAGTCCCGGTGAATCGGCCATCCTAAACGCATGCTGTGATCCCGAAATGTCATCTGGGTTAATGGTAAGATTAATGTGGAAATTAATTAGCGTCTCTATTGTCTTGAGGATGGTTCTGTGATGTTTTTTCCGCTTTGGGTATGTTGGGGGTTTACCTGTAGTTATATATTAATATCCGGATCGAACGACCGAAAATAATACGCAGGCTTTTGACTTTGGATTTTTGACTATACCGCTATTGACGCCTTGCTTTATTTCACAATACTTATATATATAACTTATTTTTTAGTGTTACCATTATTATTTTTTATAACTAATCTTTTGGAACTTAATTGTTAGGTATTTTTTAACACTGTCTTTTCCCGTTGTCATCTTTTCAAATTCAAATATAATGAAATAGTAATATTAATATAACATTCTCCTCCCAAGTATTGCCTGGTTAGAAAATTCCATTTGGCAATACTTACATATCTTTACAAAGTTTTCTTAACGTTTTTTTTTTTTTTTTTTTTTTAAACAAGTTAAATTTTATTTTAGTCGCCGGAATCGTTCAAAACCATTTGAACATAACCGGGCGCTTAGAAGGTGGGGTGAATATGGTACATATGGGATATGGGCCTAGTCTATATACAATAATTTACAGTTATTTACATTAGTTTACAACATTATTGAACAACACGGGAAGACAGATCGCTGGGGTGAAATCTCTTTAAGCGCCTAAGAGTTTGCGGGTCGGCCAGCCTGCTAGCCAGTGGATTTGGGTGACTCGTTAGCCTGTCCGAGTACCGTCGGCTGTGTTGGTATAGGAGGTCGCCCACCGGGACAAGGCGTAGGTCGTTTTGGATGGCCTGGTTTGTCACATACCAGGGAAGTCCGGATGCCCGTCGAGCAGCACGTGCCTGCACTACCCTCAGCCTGTTTAGCTGGTGCTTGGATGCGGTGCCCCATACCTCGATCGCATACGTCCAGGTTGGCGTGAGGATTGCTTTGAGCAGCAAAACTTTCGTCGAAAGCTGGAGGCTTTTGGATCCCAGGAGCCAGTCGAGCTTTTGTAGTTTGCGAACACATTTGGCTTTGATCGCCGTGATGTGGGTGTTCCATATGAGCCTGTGATCTAGGTGTACACCTAAGTAGCAGTGAGAGGTAGCGTTATTAATAGCGTCACCATTGAAGGTATGTACGATGTCGATCACGAGTCTAAGGGAAAAAGTAACGCAAGCTTTCTTAACGTCTAATTTAATTAACTTAACGATAGGTGTTTTATAAATGTTGTCTTTTATCTCAACATCTACGATTCGAACAAAATTATCTTTAGCTGGATAAGTTTTAGCAATGATGCCTTTAGGCCAAACATTTCTTGGTAAATCTGGATCCATGACCAGCACAATATTACCCTCTTTCAAATTATCAAATTTTTTAACCCACTTGCGGCTGCACAATAGAAATTGTCTATATTCTTTGCTCCACTTAACCCAAAAAATATCAGCCAGTCTTTGAGAAGCCCTCTACATGTTTAACAATTTCATGTCTCCATCCGATACATTACAGTGGAAAGATTCTCTATAGTTCGGTCCGCTCAACAAGTCATTTGGCGTAATTAATTCAGAATCCGGTAAATCAGAAGACACAAACAAAAGAGGACGACTATTCATCATGAATTCTATTTCGCAAAATAATGTTTTAAGGGTAATGACTCCTGTTTACCAACACCTCGATGGGATCAAAATAATCTAAGCCAATTTTTAAAAAAGCTCTTTTGGTCGGTTCAATTCTACATTTTGGAAGTTGTCCCACTAAAGCAGTCTGTGGTTTAGCGCGCCTATTTTTACAAAATTGGCAATTACGAATTATTTTCTTGACCGAATTTCTACATTTAATTATCCAGTATTTCATTTGCAAATTGGAAATGACGGTTTCGGTACAAATGTGACAGTTTTGTTGATGATAGAAATAGATTAGAAGTGTAGTTATTAGGTGGTCATTACTCAATAGAATCGGATTTTTAGCGTTTATGTCATACTCATCATCATTTAAATTATCCAATCTACCTTTCAATCTAAGCAATCCATCAGTGGATAACTGCAGTGGCAATGATTTTAGAAGACTTGAATTCCCTATAGCTTTTCCTTTTTGTACACTTTGAATTTCAACTTCAAAGGAATCAGATTGTATCTTTTTATAAATTACGTCTTCCGCATTATTCAATTCCTTTGCTGTAAGTTCGCCACAAGCTCGATGTTCTTTATTACCTTTGACATTGTTCACAAATCGTAGTGTTGTTGTTACTGTTGTTCGTACATACCTCGTCCAACTAGAAAATCTGTTCACATCAGGTAGAATCGGTTCATGTTTTGCTTCAGTCATAGCATTTACATATTCGTTGGATTTGTCTTCTGAGGTTATTTTACTTTTTGGCCACTCGACAATATCTTTGTACAGGAATTCCGGCCCTTTTATCCATAAATTGTTTGCATTAAAGTCTACCTTTGTGAACTTTGTTGCTTCATCAGCTGGATTTATTTTAGAAGGAACGTATCTCCAGTTGCCGACATTAGTTGTTTCTTGTATTTCACCTAAACGCTGAGCTACAAAGGTTTTAAATCGTTTGATGCTAGACTTTAACCAATACAAAACAATTTGAGAGTCCGTCCATAAATATACTTTACTTATGGGTAATTGTAACGATTTCAATAGTGATTTGCCCATTCTAGCTCCTAGCAAGGCACCCTGTAATTCCAGCCTTGGGATTGACATAGGCTTAAGGGGAGCGACTTTTGACTTGGCTGTTACTAACATACAATCGATGGACAGATCTCTTTTAAAACGAATGAATGCACATGCGGCGTATGCATATTTGGAGGCGTCAGAGAATATATGTAGCTGAATTTTACAATCATTTAAAGGTAATTTTGTCATAAGTCTTGGTATTGTAAAGTTTTTGAATTTTTGGAATGATTCGCAGAGCGTTTTCCAAATCACAAAATGCTCGTCTATTATTACGTCGTCCCAGCCAATACCACTGTCCCATATGGCTTGTAAAAGTATCTTATTTGTTATAAAAAGGTTTGACCAAAAACCTAATGGGTCGAAGATAGACATTGTAATCTTCAGGACCTCACGCTTAGTTGGTCGTCGGGATGTATTTACTATTTCATTATGTGATTTAGTAAATTGTAGATTATGGGTAAATGTGTCGTTTTCGTAATTCCAAATTAACCCCAAGACACGTTCTTCAGTTAGTGTTTTCATTTTGGGCGAAGCCTGAGCTTTGTTGTGACAATTGAGTGGATCTATTTGGTTGAGAACCTCTACTGAATTTTATATACAGTTACACATCTGGAATCCGCCTTGTTTGTGAACAAATGATACGTCTTTAATCAATTGAACGGCGCTATCTATGTCATCAGCTCCGCCTAAGTAGTCGTCCATATAATGATTTAATAATATGTCTTTACAGGCTTTCGGATACTTTTCCTTAAACTCATTTGCGTTGTGATTTCTAACTTGTTGCATTTCTTTTATATCTCCTACAAAAGCTATTTTATTTTTTCTAAAGTTAATGAGAACTGAAGATAGTTGAGAATAAAGATCGGGTCCGGGTAATAAAAAATTATTCAAGCAGTAGTTATGGCTTTTAGAAGCGGCATCGAATACTATTCTCAATTTTTCTGGTTTATTAATATTTTGCACACCGAAATGGGGTAGATAATAGGTTAGTTTTGTTTCGTAAATAGCTTCTGTGGGATTCAACTTTTTTAAATACCCTTTCGAAATATAAGATTGCATTACTTCATTATATTTTTGACCATACTCAGGAATTTTGTCAATTTTGTTCTCACATGACAGTAGCCTAGAAAAAGCGTTCTAATAGCTTTCCGGAAGCTGAATGCTATCATTTTTCCAATAAAAGTCCGCATTCGAATCTATTGCCACCTCGTTTTAAGGTGTTGTTAACAATATTCATGCATCTTTTGTCGTCTACAGACATAGGAAAATCTTTTTGAGTTGCAAATTTTTTTTTTTTTTTTTTTTTTTTTTTTTTTTGAATTTGGAATTCATCATAAAGCTTAGAGGTCCAGACGACCGAGAGGCGCTCAAGAAACGATTTGTTAGAATATATTAAGCTATTTGTAATTTATTAAGCTAGGAGGAGTTAGTAAGGAAATTTAAAATTCTATATTTTAGATTTGAGGGACAGGAAAGAGATGTTATAGAGTAGAGACCATTGTAGTTCGAACATAATACTCTAAAAGGGTCATGCAGTGCATATGTCGAACTACAACGGCTAAGGAACAGAGGACTAAAGTTTCGAGTCCTTCTATTAGGAATTTTACATTTTAAGCGTTTTAGTAAATGCTGGCTATCTATGTACATCCCCGTTAATAAGGTTATGCAGAAATACTACACCGAGCATTGTCCTACGATTTGTTAAGCTAGGTAAGTTTATGAGTAAGAGTCTACTATTATAAGATGGAAGGTGAAGATTTGCATCCCAGTTTGGACCTCTAAGTGAAAAAGTTAGGAAATTCTTTTGTACAGATTCTATGCGGTCCTGATGTACTCCATATTGAGGACTCCAGACACATGAACCGTACTCCAGTATAGGAGGATCTATGCAGGATCCATCTGTTATAGTAGCTAATCTGGGAGAAGCAAATTTTTTTTCCACAATTGACCTGGAATCAGGTTTTCATCAAATATTAATGAGAGAATCCGACATTCAAAAAACATCTTTTTCCATAAATAACGGTAAATACGAATTTTTAAGAATGCCTTTTGTCTTAACTAATGCTCCAAGAATCTTCCAACGAACAATGGACATTTTAAGAGAGCAGGTTTGAAAAACTTGGCGCGTCTATATGGACGATATAAAAATATTCTCAAATTCAGTAGAAGAACATTTTAATGATTTAAATAGAATAATAAATATCCTCTTAGAAGCAAACATGAAAATTTCTTATCCAAATAAAAATCCAATTTAAAAAAAAAAAACAAGAAAGGAAAGCTAACTTCGGGCGGAGCCGAAGTTGATATACCCTTGCAGCTAAAACAGGATATATATCGCTAAAATCGGCTATAGTTGACCGATTCTTATCGGAATATCATAATATAACCAATAAATTACAAGACAAAATCTAAAAAAAATTCCAAACTTCTATCTTGAAGAACCCCAAAGTTGGTATTTTTACCAAATACCATTTCCGATCGTTCAGTTATATGGCAGCTATAAGATATAGTCGGCCGATCCATATGAAACTTAATAAGTCGTATTATTTTTCCAAAAATAGAATTCATAGAAAATCCCAACTTTCTAGCTCGAAAAACACTGAAGTTATGCCATTTCCGATCAATCAGTTATATGGCAGATATAGGATATAGTCGGCTGATCCTTATAAAATTTGGCATGTTGTATTATTTTGCCAAAAATAGCAATCGTACCAAATCCGAATTCTCTAGCTTTAAAAATACCGAAGTTATAGCATTTCCGATCAATCAGTTATATGGCAGCTATAAGATATAGTAGGCCGATCCTTATGAAATTTGGTAGGTCGTATTATTATTTTTTTCGAATTATTATAAAAATTATTTCGAATTCAGGATGTGTTCAAAGCTCTTTCAACAATAGATATCTCATTCTCTGCTGGTCCTGACAATGTTCCTAGCTGTGTTCTAAGGTAATGTTCTAATATCCTTTGCTATCCTCTCACTATCTTATTCAATTTATCCTTGGAGTTGGCATGTCTTCCCAAGAGATGGAATGAATCATTTATATTTCCGCTTCATAAGAAAGGCTCTAAAGCACTTATTGAGAACTACCGGGGGATTGCTAAGCTATCTGCGATTCCCAAACTGCTTGAGAAACTGGTTATTTTCCAACTGCAACATTTTTGTAAAAGCATTATTTCCACTTCACAGCATGGTTTTGTCAAGCATCGCTCTACCACAACTAACCTTCTTGAATTCACTTCGTTTATCCACAGAGGTTTTCTGAGCCGCATGCAAACTGATGTGGTATATATTGACTTCAGTAAAGCTTTTGATTCTGTGAACCACCATCTCCTCCTTCATAAGCTGTGTCTTATGGGGTTTTCTCCATATATAGTACAGTGGTTGACCTCTTATCTATCGAACCGCACGCAGCGGGTTTTGTTTAAAAACAGTTCATCACAGATCATAAACGTTTCATCTGGTGTCCCACAAGGTAGTCACTTAGGACCTCTTCTGTTTGTTCTTTTTGTCAACGATTTACCTAGTGTTGTAAACTACGCTACTACATTTATGTATGCTGATGATGTCAAGTTATGTCTTTCTTTCTCAGACCATTTTCTTCATAGGCACCTGCAATTAGACCTTAACGAAGTCTTCTTGTGGTGCTCAAACAATCTCCTTTTACTTAACTGCTCTAAGTGTAAGGTTATAACGTTCAATCGCAGTGTGCCTCATATCGTTTCGTACTCTCTTGGGAATAACGTCTTAGATCGTGTTTCCCTAATTAACGATCTTGGAGTCATTTTTGATAACAAGTTGTCGTTCTACGAACACATATCACTATCAGTCAATAAAACCAGAGGTGTGCTAGCTTTTATCAAACGTTGGTCTAAAGAATTTGATTATCCTTTCACAACTAAAACTCTATACGTATCGTTGGTTCGTTCTATCTTGGAATACTGTTCTAGCGTTTGGAGTCCGCAATACTTTGTTCACCAAAGGAGGATTGAATCTGTCCAAAAGCAGTTTCTGCTATTTGCGTTAAAAAGCTTAAACTGGGATAATGCCACTTCCCTCCCGTCGTATAATTGCCGGTTAAAACTACTAAACCTACCTCCTTTAAAGGAGCGCCGTACTTGTGCTGGGGTTATGCTACTTCATGTGCTTATTCTTGGACAGGTTGACTCACAAGTTCTTCTTGAAAAATTAATATTCTCTGTTCCTAATAGAGTAGAGAACACGATCCATTTCGCGTTATTTGTAAAAATTATAACTCTTTGTCCCATTTATTATCCCCTGAACTATCCCTAGATGTAATTAAATCCAAAATTATGGAATATCTTTTAATTTAACTTATCCTTACTTTTAGTTATAATAATCTAGTTTCTAGAATAACAGATCATTGTTAATAATAATAAATAATTAACCTGGGTTAATTTTTCTAAGGCAATCCCATTCTCCAATAGCTGGAGATCCACGTTAAGAGGTCTATAGGAAAACCCAGCATATTCAGTTTAGTCAACAAGAGTGAGTGAATAACTGAATCAAATGCTTTGCTGAAGTCTGTGTAAATTACATCGGTTTGATATCCCTTACAAAAGCCATCTATGACAAAGGATGTCAACTCCAGTAAATTCGTGGTGGTGGAGCGACGCTTAATAAAGCCATGCTGACAGGGAGAGATGATCGAAGAGCATAGGTGTTGCAAGTGAGGAGTAATTAATTTTTCAAATAACTTTGGAATTGCCGACAACCAGTGTTGGGCAAATTTTAATTGCAAGATCAATTAAAGATTAACAATTAATTAATTGGTAAATGTAACCACAACAATTAACAATTAATCAACTAATAATTAGAGATTCCTCTGTAGTTGGCAGCCTCAGACTTTTTTCCTTTTTTATGTAGGGGAATTATGAATGATTCCTTCCACTTCAGGGGAAAAATCGAGGTTTCCAAAGATAAGTTGAAAAGTCTTAGCACAGAGTTGAGAAGAGGTTAGCACAGAGCCCTGGCACAGTATTTTAGCACACAGCCTGGTACTCCGTCGGGGTTTGGCGAATAAATGGGTTTGACCCTTAATAGACCAGATAATAAGTTATTCTCAGAAAAAAACGGAAAAAAAGGTACGTGTTTACGCTTAGTGTTTACAAAATTATAAAACTGTTTTGGATCCTGAGTAAATTGTATCCGGCAGCGGTCAATATAATTCCTATAACATTCCGCGTTATGCACGGTAAAATTCGACCGAGCTAGTAGGTATCTTGAAAAATCAACACTACTGCAGGTTTTTTTATATTTAAGTAAAAGCTTATTTTTTTTATTTTTTAGGTTAGTGAGGCACCTTGTAAACCAAGGGGGATTTGTTGCAGCGGACGGATATTTCCAAGGCACACATGAGTCAAAAAATGTATTTAAAGTAAAATAAATTTTTTCTAAAGTGACATTAAGATCAGTGCACGCCAGAATATCAGACCAGTCAAATGTCTCGATAAGGCTATTAAGTTTGTGAAATTCAGCTTTACGGAAACAGCGAATCTTATTTACCACGCGTGGAGACATCTGATCGATACCAGGAGTGGTTTCGATTGAGACCTCCAGCGTGGGGTGATATGGATCCTCTGGGGTTGAAAGGGGAAAAGCTCTGGAGAGAGCAGTACCATCAGGATCAGATACAAAACATAAGTCTAAAAGCCGACCTAGCGAATTTCTAAAATGGTTAATCTGACCTAGGGACATGTCAAACATGTCCGCGGTGAAGTCATGGTAAGTTATAAGTGACAAAGATGGTGAGTTATCGACGTTGGACCACTTTAATTCTGGGATATTAAAGTCGCCCACCGCTACGAGTTGGTCACGATCCGTCATAAGATTAGAGACGTATCGAATAGCGGACAAATGCTGCCAATATGTGGGCGGTTCAGACATAGGAGGTATATATGAACATGTAATGTATAAAGCATTCACGGACATAGTGATTTTAACGCAAATAAATTCTATGTCACCAAACTCTTGGGATTTCACCTCTTCAGAAGCAAGAAATGAGGACTCCACCTCCTTTTCGCTGAGATCGATTCCGTTTAAAAGTGGTGTACTTACTTGGAAAAACTTCGGAGCTAAAGATCTCCGGATTTAACCAAGTTTCTATAAATGCTATTATATGGGTTAGTGGGGAAAGAAGAAGTGGATGGTTGGTCGGTGGTTCCGATATGGGGAAGTTTCACTCCCACTGGTTTTAAAACTTTTTGCTTTGCTGTAATAGGTCTATGTTCTTGGACGAAGATGTTCTCTGGCCAAAAACTGGGTGAACAAATCGCCTTGAACATCAGCGGGGGCACCCGAATCTTGAAAGATGACGTGCGCCTTAAATATGTGTATTTAAATTTTTTTTTTTAAGCTTTCAATTGACCAGTAAGAGTTAACTAGGTTATGTAGTTCATCTAGATCGTCCTTTTCGGGAAAATGTTCATTTACGTAAAAGGTATGTTTTGTCTCGGCAAGAAGTCTTTCAGGTTGTGTTAAGCCATGTACTACCCAACCTAACAATGTGTTGCTAGCAACTGGGTCGCTAAAGGATTCGTACTTTAATTTGCGAGACACTATAAGAAACCAGTTATCTTGTCCTATTAGAATTCTTGGCTGTGCCTGACTGTAAGAGCAATGTGTAAAATTCTTTAAAAACTTAAAGTTGTCTGTCATATGGTCTATGCTTAAAGTTGGTTGTGGCAAATTAAGATTGGAAACAGTTCTTACTCTTCTCATCATGTGTGTCCTAGTATTCATGCCAATACCTTTAATACCTTTACGCTAACTACTTTAGAGTTATCTTGTTCATAAACTTCATTGTTAGTCCATTGCATTTTCAATGGTTTGGTTGGACCTTCAAGACCTAAATTGTTAGCCAAGTTCTCGTCAATCAATGATATAGTTGATGCCTCATCAAGGAGAACATATGTGTCAATAGTATTATTTGGTCCTATAAGGGTGTTACAGTTTTTTTCTAAGTTGTTGGCAACTGATTGATCACCATCGTCAGACTTGTTTGTTTTTATGTTTTCAAAATTGTCTTTGTGCAAAAGGCTGTTATGATTGTATCTACAATTGTTAATATTGCATTGCCTTTTACGTTTACAGTCTTTTAGTAAATGATTATAACCGAGGCAAGAGATACATAAGCCATTTTGAGAAACATGCTCCCAGCGCTTGTCGATATGTAAATCTTTAAATTTGAAACAAGTAGTAACATAATGATCATTCAGCTTGCAGTAATTACAAAATCCTTTGTTTTTGCTTTTGTCTGTGCCATTTCGAATACCTGAAACTGTCAGTGTGCAGTTTTTCGACATGTTGAGATTCTGCCCAAATCCTAAAACTGTGGCTGCTTTGATTGTCTCGACCAGCCATGATTGAAATACAATCATTTTTGGCTCAGAAGGTTTTAGCTTTTGATAATGTTTGATGAAGGCGATACGTTAAGGTACGGGTAGTTTATCTAAAATTTCTGCAAAAATTAATGGGTTTCTTAATTGATCCACATCTCCTACATTTAACAAAGTGTGAATAAGATTGTTGATTATGTAGTAGAATGCAAAAAGTTTTTCGAATTTGTCGTCCCTAACTACTGGTAGTTGTTTAATCTTGTCAAGAAGCGATCTTATTATGTATGATGGATCCCCATTTAATTACAAGTTAAATTACAAGTTTTTGTACTATTTTCAAATTCAGCATAGACTATGGGCCACTCCAATGGGTCCCCTGGAAGGAAGATCCCCTGGAAACGATGGAAGATCTTGTTTAATAGCGAAATCTATTTCACAATCCATTTGCTGTTCAGTTGACATCGAAGGACCATTGTTGGGGGTTTACCTGTAGTTATATTTTAATATCCGGATCGAATGACCATTGTTGGGGGTTTACCTGTAGTTATATATTAATATCCCGATCGAATGACCATTGTTGGGGGTTTACCTGTAGTTATATATTAATATCCCGTTCGAACGACCGAAAATAATACGCAGGCTTTTGACTTTGGATTTTTGTCTATACCGCTATTGACGCCTTGCTTTATTTCACAATACTTATATATATAACTTATTTTTTAGTGTTACCATTATTATTTTTTATAACTAATCTTTTGGAACTTAATTGTTAGGTATTTTTTAACACTGTCTTTTCCCGTTGTCATCTTTTCAAATTAAAATATAATGAAATATTAATATTAATATAACAGGGTATGAATACAACCTTCGTCCGCAACCACGTCTCGGGCACGATGCCTGTTCTGAAGATTACTGTAAAGGTTTTCCTAATCCATAGCCACAGATTGGTTCCGGCTTTGGTTAGTTGTGCTGAGAAGATGCCATCTGGGCCTGGAGATTTAAACGGCTTAAAAGGGCTTATCGCCCAACTGACATTCCAATTATTTAGGAGGTATTCGAGCTGGCTCGGGAGGGGGAAGCTGCCCCTCTGGCACAGCGTTTCCTGGGTTGTTTTCTCCTGAGGACGTTCTGGGATTTCCTTGCTGGACGTGGTCCAGCTACCATACGAGGCTTAAATATATCCTAATATCCTAAATATATAATAAATAAGGTGCAGTTTCTGCGAGAACCTTTCTAAGTTGGGAGGCCTCCGATGTCTCTTGAATGGTCGTGCAGAACTTGGTCCAGGCATTTCTCTTTGCCCTACGCAGTTCTTTGTTGTAAAAACCTTTCTCATTTTTCCTTGCGTAGAACCTAGTTCGCTTTTCTAATATTGCGTTCTATTAGTTGAATGACGTTTTCGAAATTGACCACTAATTTTATGTATCGATGGTCCAAGAAGGAGTTCTTCTCTAGGACTCCCAATCTAACAATCTTTTCTGTTAGGGATCAGAGTAGAGAATAATGTCAATTACTTCCCTTCTGTTCTTGACTATGAATGTGGGTTCTGTACCTCTATTACCCACCAGAAGATTTGAGCTTAGGATAAACTCGAATATAGACTCACCCCTTCTCGTTTGTGTCAGTGCTTCCCCACTGATGATGATGCGCGTTGGCATCGCAACCTACGACCGCAACCTACGGGTGCGGGAGGGGGCCTCCTGGTCGTGGCCCATATACCCCGAGCATACCCTTAGAGGTCCCTTTGGGCTCTATTGCTGCGGGTACGTGGTCTTCATTGCTGAAATTAGGCAGCAAAAGAGGTTAAGCTTCTTTTTTGCAAGGATGCAGGCTCGCCTTTTTTCCTGTTCTATCGGCTTCACAGAACCTGTACTCCGACTCCCCCAACCCAAGAATCCTGTCTTGCCGAGAGCTCCGCCGAGAGTAACATCTGCTTTCGTCTCGGAGCTCAGCAGAGAATCTTCCTCCATTCCGACGCCTTTAAGCGCGTCTTGGCAAGCAATAACCTTGACGCTACCCTGGTACCATCCTAAGTCCATCCATGCAACTCGTTTACCATTCGTCGCCAAAGGTCCGTAGGGATGAGCCCATCCTTGGATCCCTTGTCCTTTGGTTGATAGAGCCTTTCCTCGCTTGTAGGAGCCCGTTGCGTCGAGTGAGACGCTCTGTAGGAAGCTACATTGTCCCAGTTGCCCCATTGCCCCTAAGATGGCATTTGAGGGCCTTGGAGTTTGACGGGTAGTTAACCCCATTTTCGTCTTGAAACTTTGCACACACTCTTCTTTCCTTTGCACGCAATATATAAGTCGGAACGGCCGGGATCGGCCGACTATATCCTATAGCTGCCATATAACTGAAATGACCCAACTTTCGTGTTTTTGAAGATAAAAAGCTGGAACTTAGTAAAGATTCCATTTTTGGTCAGTTAATATAACCTACCAAATTGCATAACGGTCGACCGACTATATCTTATAGGTGCCATATAACTGAACGATCGGAAATGGTATTTGGTAAAAATATCAACTTTGGTATTTTTGAAGATGGAAGCTTGGTACTTTGTTTTACATTTTTTATTGTAATAAATTGGTTATATTATGATATTTTTATAAGGATCGGCCAATTTAATCCGATGTTTGCGATACATATCCGGTTAACTGCAAGGGTATAGATAGCTCGAAGATAGCTTTCCTTTCTTGTTTTATTTCTTTCCTTAAAGCTATTTTATTATAGCTTTGCTTTTATTTATTGAATCTCCTCTTAATTTTGAGATTAACAATAAGTTGACGAATCTTAACATTAAGCATTCTAATGGTGGTTGGGAATGGTGGAATGGTGGTTGTTCGTGGATGATGGATAGTGAGGGATTGAGTGCGGGCAGGACGACCGCTAGGCATTGCTTCGCCCGCCACAGGCCCCAACTTTCCACCCTACCGCCTCTCCTGCTCGATGCTTCTGAGCCTCTGCATTAAAGCTGCAGCAAAAGTTGCTACTGCGTCCCAGAGCATCTGTTTCTCCAGCATTACCTCCACTAGACTTCCCGGGTGGATTGATCTGCCCGCCGTCATCTCCAGTCGGTGGCGCTCTCGTGCAAACCGGCGGCACTCAAAGACAACGTGCCTGGCGTCCTCGATTATCGAACTCCCGCACTCCGGGCACCAGTCATTCTCCGTGTGGCCAAAACGCTTCAGGTATTGCCGGAAGCAGCCATGTCCACTCAGGATCTGGGTCAGGTAAAAGTCGACCTGCCCGTGGCTTCGCAGCACCCACCTTCTAAGGTTAGGAATGAGGGTGTGTGTCCATCGTCCCTTCGTCGACGCGTCCCAGCAATCCTGCCAGGCTGTGAGCGACCTCTCCTTGGCGTCCTCCTTTGCAGCTGTATTGGGGCTTGTCGCTTAGGTGAGGACTCAGCTCAATGTGTGAGCTGATATACTTCCTGTACTTAACCCAATTGGTTTTATGTGAGGTCAGTTTTGTTGATTGATCCCATGTTCCTGGGTGTCGAAGTAGAGTAAAAAGACAGGCGAGTGATCAGATGAAAGATCCGAAAAGCATTCGGCGCTTATCAGATTTTTAAGGATGTTTTTGGTAATCGCAAAGTCTATTAAATCGGGAAGTTACTTTGGGTCTGCCGGCCAGTATGTTGGTGTGCCAGAAGAAACATAGTCTAGCTTGTTCTTAGCTTTGATAATTGTATTATAGAGCTGCTTTCCTTTTGGGGTCACGAGACGAGTTGTAGTGGTCTCCGAGTGAGTTGAAAAACTGCATAAACTCGTCTTCGGCCATGGTGAAGCGTGGGGTGCAGTATACGGCAGCTAGAGTTAATTTCTTGCCAGTATTTAGGTGTATATTTATTATTATTATTATTATTATTATTATTATTATTATTATTATTATTATTATTAAAGGTAGAGCAGTTTACAAAACTAAACTCACTTAGTGGGTATAGCACTGGCAGCGGGGCCTTTGGCTTTAAAGTCTAGTTGATAATGAGATTTAATACATGTTTTAAGTCTGAGGCTATGAATAGCTTAGATGTATGAAAGGTTGGTTTGGTTGGTTGGTTTTAGATGTTGGTTATCTATTTACATAATTACATTTTAATTACAATTTTCTGATTTTTGTGTTGGAATGGATTTCATATTTTGTGGAACAAATTTGATTCTTTTAGAAAAGATATTATTTTTTGATGGTTATCTGTGTTTAGTTCGTTGAGTAGGTTAAGTGGGTTTGTGTTTTTAAAGATAGTGTGTTTTATTTGGTGGAGTGATGGGCATGAGTTGAGTAGGTGGGATATGGTGTTGTCTCCTTGGTAAAAGAGGCATGGGGATGTTTGGTTCTGGTTTAAGTAGTGTTCGTGGGTAAGTTTTGTGTGGCCTAGTCGGAGGCGTATTTTTTTATTTGGTCGTGCCTGCTTGATTTTGGGTTAAAAGAGGTTATGTATTTTTCGATGTTCGTGTTGTCTTTGTTTATGGATTTATACCATTGGCTGCATTGTTCAAAGTTTTGTTTCTGTCTTGTTGAGAATGTCTTAAATGTTAAATTTTTCTTAAATCTGTAAATCTTAAATGTCTGTTAAATTTATGTTTGGGGTGAAAATGAGAGGGATTTTCGCTGCTGACTTAGCGGTTTGGTCGGCTAGCTCGTTGCCTACTATGCCTGCATGGCCAGGAATCCGCAGTACTTTTATTTTTGGTGCTAGCTTTGTTAGATGTGATCGGATTTTGTTTGAGTAAAAATTGTTATTGTTGGTGTTTTCTATGGAGTCAATTGCTGAGAGGGAGTCAGAGCAAATCATGAATTTACCCCTCAAACTTTTGACTTGATCAATCGTTTCTTGGATGGCTATTATTTCGGCGGAGAGTACTAAAGAGTATGGAGGGAGCATACCATATTTAATAATGTGGTTTTGTGTTGTGACTGCTTAAGTTATTGTGGAATTTATTTTTGATCCGTCCGTGAATATAAACATGTAGGATTTGTGTCTGTCTTTGGTATGTTCGTATATTTTTCGATATGTGTCTGGGGATTTTGTTTGTTTCTTATGGATTCTGAACGTTGTATCTATGAGATTGGGGATCTCCCAAGGTGTATTGAATTTTTGTAGTTTTTGTGGTTGGTATGGTAAGTTTAGTGAGAGGCAGAGTTGTATGGTTCGGTCTATGGTGGTTAGGTTTTTTCTGATTTTTCGTTGCTTAACAAATTTGTGTATAGGTGTGTCTCTGGAAAAAATTAAGTTTTTGCTAAGTTTGGCTGTTTATAGGTCTCGTTTTTGCTTTATTGTGAGAATATTGGACTCGTTGATTAAGTTAGATATGGGGGTTGTTCGGTAGGCTCCAAGGGCTAGTCGTAGTGCAGCATTAAACGGGGTCTTTAATTTGTTTAAGGTGCTTTTCGGTGAGTGTCCGTAAAGGGACAAACCGTATTCCAGCTTAGCGATGACCGTTGCTTTAGCGACGTGAAGGAATGTGTGGGTATTGCAATTAAATTTATGGCTTGATAGGCATTTTATTATATTTAGGTTTTGGTGGAGTGAGGGTATTAGTGAGTTTATGTGTGTGTTCCATTAGTATTTATTGTTAATTGTTAATCGTAGGATTTTAAGAGAGGTGACGGTGAGTATTTGTATGTTGTTGCAGGTTATAGTACAAGTGCAGTTGCATTTTTTGCAAATGTGTAGGTGTTTGCACTTTGCTAGGGAAAGGGATGCTACGGAGTATGAGCACCGGTGTATATATTATTTAAAATGTAGTCTAAGTTGAGGATTTTATTTATGTTTTCTTGGCAGTTTATTATGGGGAAGAAGAAGAAATAATGTTTTTGTGTAAAGCTATAGTATTTGCAAGTTTATTGTAGGCTATTAAGAACAGTATAACTGATATATCTTTGGGGGATACCGGTTTGTAGGGGATGAGAATTGGATGTGTGGAGTCCTACACGGACAATTATTTTTCTATTGAGCATACAATTTTTTATATAATTTATTATTTTAGGGCCTGTTTTCTACTCCTGGAGTTGGTCTGTAATGGTGTGCACCCCTACTCGATCGAAGGCTCTTGAGAAGTCAAGAGAGATGATTGATGTGTGCTTCTTTGACTTCATTATGAGGTAGTCTACGTAGAGTAGACTGTCCGAAGTCGATTTTCCATTTTTGAAGCCAAATTGGTTTTGATTAAGCACTTTGTTTACGGTTACAAACCACCATAGTCTTTTGACAATTATCTTGTCGAGAGTTTTTGCAAGACAGCAGTTGAGGGATATGGGTCTGTATAAATTTATTTTTGTTTTTTCAGTTTTTGGCTTGAGGATCGGTATGACGAGGCTTGTTTTATAGGCTTGAGGTATGTGACTGTCTAGTATTTTGTTAAAAAGGTCTTTCATTCTGTTTTTTTGTGGTAGGTGAGCTGTTTTTTATCATTGCATATGAGATTCTATTTAACCCTGGAGTGGCTCCTTTAAGCGTTTGTAAGGCTGATGCTAGTTCGAGGAGGGTAATCTTTTCCTCTATGGTTTTAGCTGTTGGGCAGAGGGTGTAGTCGTATGTGTTGCTTTTGTATTTGTTGTTTCGAAACTCCTCTGAGAAGTTCCGATCGTTTGAAAGCTCTGAGAAGTGTCGTGCAAATATATTAGCAATGTCGTTGGTAGAAGTTATAGGGGTGTTATTTTCGGGGTTTTGTGTTGCATGGATTTGTTTGACTGGGTTAAGTCCGCAAAAGCTTCTTAAATTGTGCCATATTTTGGATGAAGGTGTTGACGGATCTATGGTGGATATAAAGGAGATGGATGCTTCATTTTTACTTTTTTTTATTTCGAATCTATATTTGGCATTCTTGCGTCTGTAATCTGTTATGTTTTGAAGGTTTATGTTGCTATTAAGGGTGTTCCAAGCAAATTGTTTTTCTTTTTGTAAGTAAGCTAAATATTTATTCCACCAGGGAACCTTGTATGGTTTAGAATTTGGTGAGGTTTGCGGAATAGAGCTGTTCGCGCTATGCTTGTTTACATTTTTAGAGAGGGCGAATTTGGAATCATATGTGTGTGTGAGGACAAAGTACTGGTCCCAATTGGCGTTTTTTAGTTTAAAAAAGGGTG
The DNA here is from genome assembly GCA_018153035.1 of Drosophila pseudoananassae pseudoananassae. Taxonomy (NCBI): domain Eukaryota; kingdom Metazoa; phylum Arthropoda; class Insecta; order Diptera; family Drosophilidae; genus Drosophila; species Drosophila pseudoananassae. The sequence continues at coordinate 2,112,455 of JAECXR010000020.1, forward strand.
TGTTGAATTTATTTACCTTGTTTAATGGAAAAAAGGAGATGATTATTGGGAAGTGGTCGCTCCCATGAAGGTCATTGAGTATTTTCCACTTTGTGTGGGGGGCTAGTGATCCCGAGCAAAGTGAAAGGTAAATGTGTGTGTTGTGTGTTGAAAAATGTGTTGGTGATTTGTCATTTAAGAGGATAAGTTGGGATATGTCGATAAATTTTTGTATAAGTTAACCTCTTGGATTAGAGGTAGAGGAGCCCCAGGCTGGGTGCCAACCATTAAAGTCCCCCACTATTGATGAGGGTACTGGATGTCTATGCAATGTGTTTTCTAGTATTTGTCTTGTGATAGTTTTGGTCGGAGAGATGTAAACTGCCTGTATGTGTAGATTTGCTAGGATTGTACAAGTATTTCTAGTGTTTCGAGATCGTTTGTGGTGTTAATTATTGAATTGTCGATCGATTTATGTACTAGTAGTGCTATGCCGCCAAATCTGTTCGTGGCTATGTTCGTTAGTAGAATGTAGTTTACGGGGGTGGGTATGTTGTAGGTATATTGTATGTGTGATTCATGGAGAGCTATGATGTGTGGGGAGTGATTCTTTATCAATATTAGAAGTTGGTTATATTTATTAGAGTAACCTTTTATATTCCATTGCATTATATTAAGGGACGTTTTTGCGGTGAAGATCGGGTTAGGTTAGAATAAGCTTGGTGGATTTTAGATGGATTCGCTGTCGCTGTTCTTGGTGTTCTTCCCTAAAACTACGCTTCCCTATCTTTATTTTCTATGGAGAAAACTTTTTTCAACCCAATTTGTGAGAAAATTTTTCTCAGTGGAAACATTTTTGATTTTAAGTTTGGGCTGTCAAATGAGTCAAAATGAGAGTCAAAATTCCCATAATTTGCTAGTGGCGCAAATCCATTTTAGCAAACAATTCTGCCCCTATCATTCTGATTTCATCAATTATCAGTACCCTGATGTATCAAAATAGCGACCTACATAGACTCAATTTTTCTGATGACAGGGCAACAATTTGGAAATCGAAATTTTTAGAGCAGTATGCACTGTTGAACCATAAATCGCCTCAGCAGCTTTACCAGTAGAAGCGCAAGTTATGTAGGCATTAAAGTACCAGTCCGTATCACAAAATCTGTCATAGATGTCCATGTCCATGTCCATGATCAAAAAAGTCTTTTCAGTTCCAGCTGGACCAGTCAAAAAAATTTGAAATGGTGAATCATTTGGAGTTTGAAGATAAGAGATAATGTGCATTAACAGTTCCTTAACAGTTCCATTAACATTTTAACGTTACGTTATGGTTCCGCCTCCTCCGCCAAACTCATACCGCGCCATAAGCAACTTCCTTTCAAAAATTTGGAGCTAAAAAAAATGTTGTAAAGTTACCTAATTAAGAACAATTTAATTTAAGAAAACCAATAAAATCACAGGTGCACTAGACCAAAGAAACTAAAAAAAAATTAAAAAACTTAAAATAAAACAAGAAAGGAAAGCTAACTTCGGGTGGAGCCGAAGTTGATATACCCTTGCAGTTAATACCGAATATACATCGCTAAAATAGGATATAGTTGACCGATTCTTATGAGAATATTATAATATAACCAATTTATAACAATACAAAATCAAAAATAAAGTCCCAAGCGTCTATCTTCAAAGAAGTTGGTAAAGTTGGTATTTTTACCAAATACCATTTCCGATCGTTCAGTTATATGGAAACTATAAGATATAGTCGGCCGATCCATATGAAACTTGATAAGTCGTATTATTTTGCCAAAAATGGAATCCATAGAAACTTTTTAGCTCGAAAAAAACCAAAGTTATGCCATTTCCGATCAATCAGTTATATTGCAGCTATAGGATATAGTCGGCCGATCCCGGCCGTTCCGACTTATATACTGCGTGCAAAAGATGGAAGGGTGTGTGCATAGTTTCAAGACGATAGCTTAAAAACTGAGAGACTAGTTAGCGTAGAAACGGACAGACAGACGGACATGCTTATATCAACTCAGGAGATGATCCTGATCAAGAATATATATACTTTATAGGGTCGGAGATGTCTACTTCACTGCGTTGCACACTTTTGACCAAAATTATAATACCCTCTTTAAGGGTATTAAAGACCATTCTTTAAAAGAATGGTTAAAAACCATGCGTATAAAAGAATATAACTTACCTTTCGGACAACTTCTTAATTATTAAGGAAGTATAAAAAGAAGCTTTTTGCTCAATTGAAGAAGAAACTAATGCATAGTGTGTTAATAACCATTCGAGACATTGTAACGAACTATTCTTATGCTTCTGCTCGCCATAGTTTTGCCGCGGCTAGCTCACAGAGTTTGCGGGTCTGTTCCACCGAATTTAAAGTTCTTTATAGGAGGAATTTCTCCTATAAGAATTTATAGGAGATTGAGAGTCTGGCGGACTGTCGCCTCCGCTACGTCTGGACACGCAGTGCACATGCACTAGAGAGCCGGGTTTGGAAGTTTGTCTGACGACTGTCGCCTCCGCTACGCCTGGACACGCCAGACGTATGCCAGACTTGTCCTTTCCTCGCTTCGTAGCATAGCTACCTGCCGTGGTCAGGAATGGCCCAACTCGACTCCGCTACCCTGGGTTTTTTTTTTCGTTCTCCTCTCCTTAGGCTATTGGACTCTCCAGAGGACTCTTCAGCTCAAAACACCGGGTGCTTTTTAGAAACGCTCTAACATTTTAATGTTGGACTCATACATAGGTGGTCCTCCAACTCAACGCTACAAGCTTCCTAAAATGAATCGTCCCGATCTGCTCCAATGGGCCTCCATATATACTGATCGGAGCGCCCGTCAATCCTCCAGGATTCTGCTCCTGCCGTTAATTCTACTTTAAAATCACGCCACTTTCCCGTTGGCGGATCGCCGTCCGTGCCCCTCGTCCCTCTCGGCCGCGGCCCTCTGCTGTTGCTAAGCGGACTTCGAGGGCCCGCTACACTCTGCGTCGCTCCCTCAACTTTTTGCTCCTCCGTTAATGCTAACCCCGCCGCACTTTCTAACCACGGCTGCGCTGCCGTCCCGAGAACCGTTACGTTCCACGTCGTCTCTGCTTTCTCCTGGCGCCGCCCCCTCTCACTGCTCCTTCTGTCTTGCGGCTAGGCTTCTCATCTTCACTTTCCTCCCATACCCCCGTACTGCATGAGTGAAATAGTCCCATCGTTTGAACGCTTTCGCACCGCAACCCCCAAAACCTCAACCCCCCTTCCTTGACTTTGCCTTGAATGCCTATGATTCTCATACTCTCTAAATTCTTTGAGCCTCTTGCACTCATTCATTCTATTACATTCGAATGTTTTCTATGGCTGAGGCAATAAGAATGTATCCATTCAGACCTCTAGTCCAGAAGCAATAGACTATCAACAGTAAACCATGAAAAAGGTGAAGCATCAAGTTGGAGCTGGTCCAGCTCTCTCTCCCTCACTCTGCGGTGCACCACCTGTGTCCGTGAATTTGAGCGGTGGCCGGTGCATACCTCTTCCATTATCGGTTTATCTCTAGTTTTTGCAGTTTTGTTCTCTCTGTCGCTCTGCATCGTCAGGCGATGAGCCGCACTTTTTTTTATACAATCTTCCTTATCATCTCGGGCGACCGCATGTCATCACAATAGTATTATTAAAAATAAACCGTATTTTTATTATTCATTGAACTTGCGGTGAATTTAAATATTTCCCAGCAGCAGCTAATTACTGAAAACGCTGAAAAAATTTAAAAAAAAAATGAAATGCACGCGTTTCTGAAATCCACGCCTTCATACGACAGACGGACATGGCTATATCGATTCGATTGTTGATGTTGATCAAGAATTTGTATACTTTATGGGGTTGGGGATGATTCCTTCTCCATATTTCATATATCACTAATACTTGGCTACTCCTGAAACTATTAAATACAAAGATAGGCTTCAGATAAGGTCAGTTCTTTAAATAACCTCTTTGACAGGTGTTGCCAAAATAAAAATTGTAATTTCTGATGGGTTTAGCTTTTGTCGAAGTCGCAGGAATCTGTGAATTAGAATCTTATGAAATGTTTAATAGGAAAAGCTTCATGAAAAAAACTAACAAGTGTAAAAAGGTAGCATTTCCAATTACTTGGTAATAAGTTTATTATCGCAGGTCTAAATACTTTTTAAATCTCTTAAAAGACACGTCTATATACACGCTATACATAATTTCTTTTTCAAGGTAGGAGGTGTTCACTGAGATTGATTTATCTCACACAAAAAAAAAGGATGGCTGCTAATATTTAAAAAAACCTGGCGAAAACGAAAACGAAAGGTCTTGCCTCTTCCACGTTATAAATTCGAGTATATTTTCTAATCTTTCTCTAATCTTAAGCCTAACTTATCTATTGCGGCGAAGCGGGGCGAATTCGCACAAAAGCGAATATGAGCTTTCGCTCCCGCTCCGCCCTAAGCTATCTAAGAGTAAATTTACAGACTAGCAACTAACAAATACAATTCAGCTATAACTATAATTCACAATTTTTTCGACTTCAATAAAAATACAAATCAATTTACACCGGCCCCGTTGAAGGCCTCCATCAGGCTTCAACTAACTGGCAGCCGCGCCAGCTTGTGGACCGCTCTCCTATATTCCGCTCCAGAGCTAGTTCGGACGACGGCGACCCTGACCCTTCCGTCCGCGCCGGCGTGTGTTGCTCCTACTCGTCCCGTGAGCCACTGTTGTGGCGGCTGGTGATCCTCTGCGATCAGGACCAGCTCGCCCGTCCGGATGTCGTCCTCCTTGGTCTGCCACTTCGACCGCGCCTTTAGGCCCAAGACGTACATGTGTTGCTCCTACTCGTCCCGTGAGCCACTGTTGTGGCGGCTGGTGATCCTCTGCGATCAGGACCAGCTCGCCCGTCCGGATGTCGTCCTCCTTGGTCTGCCACTTCGACCGCGCCTTTAGGCCCAAGACGTACTCCCGGGACCATCGCTGGCAAAACATTTGCTTGATTGACGAGACAAGCCGCCATCGCCGCAAGCACGTTAGACCCTGGTCCGGGGTCCGCGGTGCTGGTGGGGCGATGAGCGGCCCGCCTGTCAACAGGTGCCCGGGAGTAAGCGCCTCGCCGTCGCTTGGGTCCTGACTCAGAGCCCCCAGGGGTCGTGAGTTCAGGACGGCCTCGACTCCAACGAGGACGGTCTGCAGCTCCTTCGCGGTCAATCTGGCGTTCCCTACCGCTCGTAGGAGTAGGTGTTTTGCAGACTTCACACCTGCCTCCCATAGTCCGCCCATGTGCGGGGCCCGCGGCGGTATGAACGCAAATACGCATCCGCTTTTTGATGCGTATTGCGTGACCGCGTCGACCTCGTCCTCGATTCTCCGACGAAGGTCTGCGAAGTGGCGACTCGCTCCGACGAAGTTCGTCGCGTTGTCGCAGTGCACGATCTGCGGACATCCTCGGCGCCCAACGAACCTTTGAAAAGCCAATAAAAAGGAATCAGTTGAAAGGTCGGAAACTACCTTTAAATGAACTGCCTTGGACGCAAAACAAACAAATAAGGCAATGTAGGACTTATAGGGTGGCCTACCACGAATTTTCAATGTTGTATCAATAGGGCCACAAAAATCAACACCACATATGGAGAATGGGCGGAGAGCACGAATTCTATCTAAGGGTAAATCACCCATGATTTGAGTCTTCAGACGAGGCTTGCATTTAAAGCAGCGTATGCATGACCGTACTGTCTGACTGCAGACTTCCTGCGCATTTACGATCCATATGCGCTGTCGCAAAAGACTCACAAGTGCTCGTGGACCCACATGAAAATTCGACTCGTGCAAGTATCGGACGTAGCTCTGAACAAATTGAGAGCGTTTTGTCAACAATACTGGAAACTTGGCATCGTACGATATAGGAGCATTAGCTAGTCGCCCCCCGACCCGCAACAACGAAAAGGTAAGCCCAGCCTCTGAAGATTCGTGTAGAAAGGGATTTAGCTTTTGTAGGCTAGGGCTAACACTTAAATTTTTTCGGATCTTTTCTATTTCATCTTGATACTCTTGCTCTTGGACTATTTCGACTATTTTCTTAAATGCTTCATTATATTCGACAGGTGAGGGAACAATATCAGAATTCACTACTAATTTCTTCGATTTCCTTATAAAGCGGAACATATAAACGAACACTCGCAGCAGTTTTAGGTGAGAGGAATAACCTTCTATCACTTCCAATAAATCTGAGGTAGATACGATTGCGGTTAATCCGACCGTATTCTTTTTCGCTTCCATCTGTAGAAGTTCTGGTAACAGATCAAACCGTGGGCTCGTCGGCCACTTATCTTCCGGTTCCTTTAAAAACGATGGACCTGTAAACCAGATCGATTCTACAGTCTCCTTTACGTCTCCACCTCTGGACACTATATCTGCCGGGTTCTGTTTAGTTGGTCTACCACTCTTGAATTTCAGCAACTCTATTCGATACGAACGTTGACAACGACGAGAGATGAGAACGAATCCAATGAAGAGTTACTTCTGAATCCGACCAAAATACAGTTCGTTCGATCGGAACTTTTATTAGAGGCTTTGTCTTGCGGCAGAGATCTGCGAGAAGGTGAGCGGCACATAACTCAAGACGGGGGAGCGTCTTTGTCTTGAGCGGCGCTACTTTGGACTTTGCCGTCAACAATGAAACTTTAATACCTTCTGCAGATTCGCAACGAATATAGACGCAGGCTCCATAGGCTCTCATCGATGCGTCAGAAAAGGCATGAATTTGAATCGGTGACATCGGCTCGGTAAACACGAATCTCGGAATTGAGATGTCCTCTAATTGCGACAGGGCAACTTGTATTTTGTTCCACGCTGTTTCTAAGTGCAGTGGAATTGACTCATCCCAATCTAGCTTATTTAGCCAAAGTTCCTGCAGTAGGATCTTTCCTTTTATAAGTATAGGGCTTAATAGGCCAAGGGGGTCAAACAACTTCGATGTCACCGAAAGGATGTTCCGCTTGGTCGCCCTTTGACCCATGACTGAAGCATCAATTTCAAATTTAAATACATCTTCTTTAGGAACCCAAGCGATTCCTAATGCTTTAGTCAGTTCTGAGTCCGAAAGTGTTATTGGCTTAACCGTACTCTCGGATGCAGTAACTTCAGGCGAGTTTGAAAACCACTTGCTCAATTCAAACCCAGAGTTTTGAAGAACCTGAGTTACTTCAGACTTAATTGTCTTTAGCTCCTCAATGCAACCAGCACCCGTTAACATGTCGTCGACGTAAAAGTCGAACCCAATAACTTCGGCAGCTCGAGGGAATGTATTTTTCACAGATTCACTCAACCTCTTCAAACACCTTATGGCCAGGAATGGGGCTGGCGCAGTGCCATATGTAACGTTGTTGAGCTTGCACAGTTTCAAGGACTTTGATGGGTCTTTCCTCCACACTATCAACTGGTATCGCCTATCGGCTTCATTTACCATTACTTGGCGATACATCTTTTTTATGTCGGCTATCATAGCGAATCTGTTCAGCCGGAACCTAAGAAGAATTGAATACAATTCTTCCTGGATGGTAGGACCAACCATCAACAGATCGTTAAGACACTTATGTGTTGATGTCTTACAAGACGCATCAAACACGACTCGTAATTTGGTCGATGTGCTTTGAGGCCGTAAGACACACTGATGGGGTATGACGTAGTGTGGAGTAGCAGGAACATCATTGCTTGTAGGGGACATATGACCTAAGGATTCGTATTCTTCCATAAATTCCACATACATATTCTGTAAATTCGGATCTCGAGATAATCTTTTCTCGAGCGACAAAAAACGGCGTTTGGCTACCTCGAACGAGTTTCCCAAAACGCTTGGATCCGATTTAAATGGAAGCCTGACTTCAAATCGACCTGAAGGCAGCACAACTGTATTTTTCTGATAATGTCCCTCACATAACTCTTGTTCAGGTGACAAAAGCTTTTTGGAAGTTGGTACTTCTTCCAACGACCAGAATTTTTTCAAATTGCCATCTATCGACTCGAGTAGTTCTTCTTGGCAATTCAGGCTAGAGACAGGCTGTTGAGGAGTTGAGATATTTGCCTTATATTTTCCCGATACTATCCATCCAAGGAGAGTTTTTTGGAGGATGGGATGGTTTGGCCCTTGTTTTATTTGGCCAACGGACAACAATTCGAAAAATGACTCAGCTCCAATTAACATATCTATCCGCTGAGGTTTGTAGAAATATGGGTCTGCTAGCGGCAAGTTCTTTGGTAGGTCCCAATCTTTCACGTTCACTGACTGGTCAGGGTGATAACCTGAGATAGTTCTCAAAATCCAAAAGTCGAACGGAAACTCACTACCATTAATCGTTGACTTCACCACAGTGTGTATCTTTTTCTTAACCTGGGAATTAGCTTGACCAATTCCAAGCATGTTGATACACGACTCCTCCCTACGGATTTGTAAGCGTTGAGCAAGTTCTTCAGTAATGAAGTTCATTTGTGACCCAGAGTCAAGTAGTGCTCGGGCCAATATATGCTCGCCATTTTTAGTTCTAACGTTTACGATCGACGTCGCTAACAAAACCCTTTCTAGAGATGACGCATGCAAAGCATGTGACGTAGAAGGGCCATCAAGATGTAGCGCTGGAGGAGGATGTTCATTTGGTGGTGGTAACGCCAAGTTATTTTCGGTCACAGTAAATCGGTGCAGAAGTTTGTGGTGCGATCTTGCACAAATGTGACATCTAGTGGATTTACACTTCGCAACCGTGTGACCTTTTCGCAGACAATTTAAACATAATGAGGCTGACTTGACAAACTCAAACCGTTGCATTACAGCAAGGCGAGCGAACGGACTACACTGGGCAAGACTATGGTCTTGTGCGTTGCAATAACTGCAATCTTGTTTGTTGGAAGCGGTGCAAGCCAACGAACTCCTATTGTGCTGCTTCCCAAACCCAGTTTTCTCCTGTTTTGGCTTGCCAGTCTCTTCAGCGGACAGGTGCTGGTACCTACGATTTAATATTTTTTCGAAATCGGACCACAGCGGCAATTTCTCATAATCCAGTGACTCTTCCCATTTTTCTCTGGTCACTGGATCTACTCTACTCAAAACTAAGTAAATGATCATTGAGTTTGCAATTTTAGTGTCATCTCCTATGGATAATAGTGACCCATAGATCGATGACACTGTGTCGATGAGACCTCTCAACGACGACGCAGACGGCTGGGAAACTTTCGGAAGGCTGAATAATTTGCTTATTTGGTTAGCAAAGATGAGACATTCGTTATCGTAAACTCTTTTCAGACTAGCAATAGCTTTGTCATAATTACTCTCGGTGACTTGGAATGCCTTGATAGTTCCTAAGGCTTCACCAGAGAGGCTAGAAATTAAATGGTTAAATTTCTCGATAACAGGAATGTTCACATCCTTGTCTACAAATGTCTCAAAGAGACTCATGAACTACGAATAGTTTCCACTGAATTTTGGCAATGCCAAACTGGGAAGTCGAGCTCGAGTTGGGGCTGCAACCGGTGCAGAACTTGCATTAGCTGGTGGGGACTCTTCAGCTAACGTGAAGGCATTTAATAATGACATCACCCTTGCCTTAGTTGTTATCTCTAATTCTTCCAACTCGGCTCCAAATTCATCTTCCTCATCAAATTGCTCGATCTGGTCTTGCAACTCATTTGCCTTAAATATGGTCTCATTTAAAACCTGAAGCCTGCACTCTAGCTCGGTCTTCACTAAAGGAACTGACCCAGCTTCCAAACGTTCCTCTAACCGGCGAATGCTTTTTACCCTGACATCTAATCTTCTTCTTAAGTCATCAAAAGTCGTGGATTTTACTTTCTGGTTTTTACTTTCCATTTTAAAATTTATTTATTTTTTAATAAACAGACGACGATAAAAAAATTAAAATTTTTTTTTTTTTTTTTTTAAATAAAAGAATTTTAATTTATTAAATAATTAGTACAATAAATTTTTTGACTAATATAAAAATTTTTGTTTTTAATTATTTAATTAATTCAAAAATTCAAAAACGAAAACGAACGAAAAAAAATATTTAATTTAATATCTAGCGAAAACGAGAAATAATTAATTAATATGGCGAAAACGAGAAATAATTAATTGATAGTCGAATAATGTTGATAGTCGAGGCACTGAGTATCCAAAAAAAATAGTTGGTTGCCAATGACACCGAAAAAGAAGTACACCCCACAATTATAGGGTAGCGCGTCACTTGGAGTTCCGGTAAAATAAAATGCGCCAAACTAATGCATATACATACATACATATATAGCAGCGGACAACGGTTAGAGCGAAAACGAAAATTTTACCGCTGCATATATTTGTATGTACGCCAAATTATTTATGCACGTAAATATGTATTTTATTTGTACATATATTTGTATATAAATAAATGTTTGGCTGCACTAAATTTAACTATTTTGTTTGGCGAAAAACGAACGAGGGGTAAAGGGGGGGGCGACAGTGATGTGGATATGTATTTATGTTTTTTGTCAATTTTAGCCACAGGCAGTTTGTTAATAATTTAACGAAAACTACTCAAATTTTTAAGCTCTACTAATTTCAAGTACGTATGCGCCAAGAATTGAAAGGAGGGTGCAATATTTCAGCACAAGATGAAGATTTAATTAGTCTCTTCTCAACTTTCAATTTTTCGCACAAATACCTGGGGTTCTGCCTTGGGATCCTTTTATCCCGCTGCCACTTTCCTTTTGCAATCGATGCAGGTGCACGGCATGGAAGGAGATTGGTTCCGATGAGTGGCGAAGATCCTGCGGTGATGATCCTGGAAATGTTCACTGAGATTGTTTTATCTCACACAAAAAAAAAAGGATGGCTGCTAATATTTAAAAAAACCTGGCGAAAACGAAAACGAAAGGTCTTGCCTCTTCCACGTTATAAATTCGAGTATATTTTCTAATCTTTCTCTAATCTTAAGCCTAACTTATCTATTGCGGCGAAGCGGGGCGAATTCGCACAAAAGCGAATATGAGCTTTCGCTCCCGCTCCGCCCTAAGCTATCTAAGAGTAAATTTACAGACTAGCAACTAACAAATACAATTCAGCTATAACTATAATTCACAATTTTTTCGACTTCAATAAAAATACAAATCAATTTACAGCAGGTTTTAATTCTTTTCAAATCTCCTAAAAGCCCACACGTATTGCTCTTGTTGCTCCTTTATTGTTGGAATTGCTCTTTCATACGGAAAACACAAAGTCATGGGTTGCTGCCAGCATAGCCAAAGGCCAAATACAGAAACAATTTTTCGTCTTTTCCTACTCTCTTTTTTTCGTTTCCTCCGTTGCCGAGGAGGAGTTTTCAATCATTTTCTTTAAGTAACTTAAAATAAGGTACATTTTTTATGGTCAATAGAATAGACGCACTTAGACATAAATATTTTTATACCCTTGCAGAGGATATTATAATTTTGGTCAAAAGTGTGCAACGCAGTAAAGGAGACATCTACGACCCTATAAAGTATATATATTCTTGATCAGGATCACCCCCTGAGTTGATATAAGCATGTCCGTCTGTCCGTCGGTCCGTATGTCTGTCTGTCTGTTTCTACGCGAACTTGTCTCTCAGTTTTAAAGCTATCGACTTGAAACTTTGCACACACCTTTCTTTCCTTTTCACGCAGTATATAAGTCGGAACGGCCGAAATCGGTTATCGACTATATCCTATAGCTGCCATATAACTGAACAATCGGAAATTACCCAACTTTCGTGTTTTTAAAGATAGAAAGTTGGAACTTCGTACAGATTCTATTTTTGGTCAGTTAATACAACCTACCAAATTTTATAAGGATCGGCCGACTATATCTTATAGCTGCCATATAACTGAACGAAGGTATTTGGTAAAAATACCAACTTTGGTATTTTTGAAGATGGAAGCTTGGTACTTTGTTTTACATTTTTTATTGTAATAAATTAGTTATATTATGATAATCTCATAAGGATGAGCCAATTTAATCCGATGTTTGCGATATATATCCGGTTTTAACTGTGTAAGCAGCTGATCACAAATCAACTCTTGGGCGATGTGACCACCCGTCCGACAGTATGACCATCACCAGAAATACCAGGGCGAGACCTGTTACTGATCCAGCGAGGAAAGTTAGTTTTAAGCAAGAGGGAAGAACGAAAGTCGCATAAGTTAAGACTCATTCAAATTATGTAAAAACTATATCCAACATATCCACTCAAAAATAAACCTGCGAGACCACTCGAAAAAGCCATCACTTTACAGTTCAGAAGTGGGATACTCTTGTGTTGGTTATGCGAAAATCGGAGAGATAGTCGGAAAATTTGAAAAAGAGAAGAATCGTCGGCGTGGAAAGTAGGTAGGGAAGCAGTCCCAGAGATTACTGTTACTTGTGCGTGGCAGACGGATTCAAAGTTAAGGAAAACCAGACAGTATACATACAAAGGGATTGTGTGTATATGGGCGTCGTGGTGAAATTGGCAGTAACGAGTAAAAAGTTTAAAGCTACACGGAAAAATGGTCAAGATAGCTGAACTCAAGGTGGACCAGTTGAGGGTTTTGTTGAGAGAACGAAATCTTGCAGCTGCGGGATCCAGAGCAGAGTTGGTGCAGCGACTAGTAGAGATTGAGGAGTCGGAAGATGTGGAGATACCATCTATTGGAAACGTAAGTCAACGAGAGGAAGCGGTGACGTCACAAGCGGCAGCTATTTAACAACTGCAAAATGAGATGACCGAGCTGAAGAATATGATGGCGCAGTTGTTGAGCATGCAGAAACAGAATGCAGATGCAGAGGCAGGAGCTGGTGGGCAGCAACGCACAGAGGAAGTGGTGAAGATATTCCTACTCTTCAAGCAGCAAACAATGCGTCGGTTTGACATGCGTCGGTAAAAGATATTGCGGACACTTTGCCAGAGTTGGATCCTGGAGACGAGAACGCCATATCCAGTTAACCATATCCACCAGTTCATCGATCGTGTCAACAAAGTGGTTGGAGAGTATAATTGGAACGCGAAATTTTTATTACTAGCAATTTATACAAGGATCAAGGGACCAGCCAAGTTGTGGTTCGATTCATCGCCAGTAGTACATACAACATGGAGTGACTTCGCGCAAGCTATGAGGAACCAGTTTGGAACAAGTCCGGATGAAGCGGAAATCCATTTCAACATGGCAAATGCAACCAGACGAGCCAAAGAGACAGTGAAGGAGTACTGTTTCCGAATGTCAGCCCTAGGAGTGCGGTACAATTTGAGCGAAGCAGCGGTTATTAGATATGTTCGCGCAGGTTTGCAGCACCGAGAATTACAAAACAGCATTGCAGCTATACATTTTACAACAATGAAGCAACTTAGAGAAGCGGCCGAATCTTATTTTGTAAGCCGAGGCCGAGCAATAGCAAACAAAAAGGAGTTCATACCGAAATTCACCAATGGGGAGACGAAGCAAGATGGTGACACCAAGCCAGCCAAGTCTTAGAACCAAGATGCTAAGACGTGTTTCAAGTGTGGCGAGTTGGGACACTTCGCGAATTCGTGCCCGAGTAAGGAGCAGAAGGAAAACTTAAACGGTCGCCAGTAGTCGACTCACAAACTTATGTGACTCCAAAAATCATAAGGTTAATCCGGGTCTTTATCCCATTATCTTACGGGTGGAAAAACCTAGCCAATTTACTCCTCCCTGCATTACTCATGTGAAACTTTACAATGGCAATGGCAATGCCTCCAATGTCAATACCTGCGCCTATGTCGCCGCGCCAGTCTTAAAGGGGGTGCAACCGATGAAAAATAATGCACGGCCCGATTTGTTGAGAAAATATCTCTCCTGCCAATGAGAAACAACTTTACCCCATCTCCCCCAGACCCGAAAAAAGAGAAGGGGTGGGTGGGGAGGGGAAGCCTAATACAAAGCCATTCAAAACAAGCAAAAAAAAAAAAATCCAGAAGCCCCGTTGTACCAAATGCAATACCTGTCACGCAATCACAGAAAGTTGCCAGTCTGCAAGGGTGATGCGTTTAGAAGCATCAAACCAGGACAAGGTGTTCACCAGAATCGTACAAATAAGTTCGAAAAACTATAACGCCTTTATTGATACCGGTAGCCAGGCTAGTATAGTGCGACAGTCAGTTGCCAAAGAATTAAATACAGATCGGCATAACTGCTGTATGAAGATAAGCGGCATATGTGGAGGATCATGTATTCTTACCGAAAGAGTAGTAATACAGATGGACGTCGAAGGAAAAACTATTGAAGCGAATCTATACGTAGCTGACGACAACCTTTTGCAAGAAGACCTTTTGTTGGGACAGGATGTCATTTTAAGCGCCCAGTTGTCCCTTAAATTTGAGCCAGGCGACGCCGAAGTCAAGCGAGCTGTACTTCAACCAGAAACCATAGCTAGCGAAAGTGGTACCCTTAAGCTTCTCGCTAATATGAACAATGATCAGGAAAGAAACCAAATGTGTCTGTTGTTAAACAAGTTCGAGGATGTTTTCTCTACAGGACTGCAAGGATTAGGAAAAACAAACATCGTCCAAGCCAATATAACTGTCGAGAGCAAACAGGTAGTTTCTCAACCACCTTACCGAATTCCCGAGCCGAAGAAGGAAGTTGTCGCCAAGATATTGGACGAGTTATTGCAGCAGGATATTATCCAGCCATCTACGTCAGAGTATGCCAGCCCGGTGGTACTCATTAAGAAGCCGAATGGTAGTGATCGACTGTGTCTTGATTACCGACGCCTTAATAAGCTGTTGAAGAAGGAGAATTTTCCGGTTCCTAATATCGAAGAGCGCCTACAGGAGGCAAAGCAATTTACGTATTTCACCTCACTGGATTTAAATAGCGGCTATTACCAAATCGAAGTAGCACCTGAGAGCCGAAAATTTACCGCCATCATCACTACTGATGGACTGTACGAGTTTAAGCGACTCCCGTTTGGGTTAAAGAATGCCCCAGCCATTTTCAATCGTCTCATGGCAGAACTACAGATGCGCGTGCATAAAGGAGACATGATACATTACATGGATGACATCTTAATTGGTAGCAATTCTTTTGAGAAAATGTATGAAAAGCTTGAGAGAGTCCTTACTGTACTGCGAGATTGTGGCCTAACTCTAAATCTGGACAAATGTAAATTGTACGAGCAGTGTATTACGTTCTTAGGACATAAAATACACGCCGAAGGAATCAGCCCGGGAGAAGTAAAGATGAAAGCCATTTCTATGTTCCCAACACCAACCAATGTTACCGAAGTACGCCAATTTTTGGGACTCACTGGTTATTTCCGAAAATTTGTCGCCGGATATGCTATAATATCAGAGCCTTTACGTATTTTAGTGCGAAAAGCGCTACCGTTCCAATGGGAGCAGCGTCAAGAGGATGCATTCATCGAATTGAAGAGAAGTCTGACATCGAGTCCAGTTATCACAAGCTATCGCCTAGATGCTGAACATGAACTACACACGGATGCCAGTGCTGTTGGTTTGGCCGCGGTACTGATGCAAAATGAAGCGGGTCAATTAAAGCCAATTGCGTTTTTCAGTCGAGCAACATCGAAGCCTGAAAAGAATTATCATAGTTACGAGCTGGAAGCCCTAGCTGTCGTTGAATCCTTGGAGCGATTCAAATACTACGCTTATGGAAAGAGAGTTCGAGTCGTTACCGATTGTAATGCCTTGAAATCATCAATGGATAGATAAAGCTTAAACCCCGAATTGCACGATGGTGGTTAAGGATTCAAGAATTTGACATCGAGGTTGTACATCGAGCTGGAATACTGATGTGCCACGCAGATGCTTTGAGTCGAGCACCGTATGAGAACGCCCACGAGATTGGGACGGCATGTCTGAAGATTGCCAAAACCCTTATAGACGAAGCTGACTGGTTATTCGCAATACAATTACAAGATGAAAAGATTCGCAACATTGTAACTGAAATGAAAAGTGCGAAGAAAACTGAAAACGACGAATATGTGATTGAGCAAGATCGCCTATTTCGAAAATATGACAACAAGTTGCTGTGGGTTGTGCCGAGACAACTAAGATACCACATACTTCATGAATGCCACGACAAGTCTGAACATATGAGCACAGAGAAAACAATAAAACGCATTCTAAATTTGTTTTGGTTTCCCCGAATGCGCAATTTCGTCAAAAGATATATAAAGTCATGCATAGGATGCGCTTTTAATAAAGCACCAGGTGGATGCCAGGAAGGAGAATATCACTACGATGACATCAAACCCATCCCATTTTCCACAATACACATGAATCACCTAGGACCGTTTCCAAAGAGTTCAAAGAGGAATAAAAATATTTTGGTCATCGTTGATGCCTTTACAAAGTTCACAATAGTACGAGCAACAAAGAGTACTGCAACAAAGCATGTTGTGGATATGCTGCAAGACGTCACGAGCTACTTAGGAATGCCAGGACGAATCATCACCGATCGAGGTACCGCCTTTACTTCGAAAGACTTCGAAAAATACTGCAAGTCCAACAATTTAAAACATATCCTTAACGCTGTAAGGACACCGAGAGCAAACGGTCATGTAGAACGAACAAATAGAATTATTTTGCCCATGCTACTGCCTTCAAATGACAACCAAAAGCAATGGGACGAAATGCTGCGATCAATCCAGTGGAGCATTAATACCATGGCAAATAGCACAACTAAATGTTCCCCATTTCAGCTTCTTTTTGGATACGAGCCCCGAGATATCCTGAAGAATCGTCAACGTATTCATGCGTTATCCAGAGTCAAGAGCCGAGCCTGATGACTGATGTCGAGATGGAGAAGTTAAGAGCAGATGCTGCAACTAGGGTCAACGATCAAAGAGCTGCAGCCAAGAGACGATATGATGCAAAGCACGCGAAGCCAACCACCTCTAAGCTTGGAGATATAGTGTTGGTGGAGAACGAGCCGACTATCCCGGGAACTTCCACAAAATTGGAGCCTCGATATAAAGGACCTTTTATTGTCGACAAGGTTTTGCCCAACGACAGATATCTAGTTGAAGATATCCCCCATGCTCAACGAAAGCAGCGCCACTACAAGTCGGTTTATGCATCCGATAAGATGAAGCGCTGGTGTGAACTTCCAGAGGACGACGAGAACTGGAAGAACGACGAAATCTACGATTCTCGCGAGGACGCTGAAAATTTATCAGGAAAGGCCGAATGTAAGCAGCTGATCACAAATCAACTGGAAAGTAGGAAGGGAAGCAGTCCCAGAGATTACTTGTTACTTGTGCGTGGCAGACGGATTCAAAGTTAAGGAAAACCAGACAGTATACATACAAAGGGATTGTGTGTATATGGGCGTCGTGGTGAAATTGGCAGTAACGAGTAAAAAGTTTAAAGCTACACGGAAAAATGGTCAAGATAGCTGAACTCAAGGTGGACCAGTTGAGGGTTTTGTTGAGAGAACGAAATCTTGCAGCTGCGGGATCCAGAGCAGAGTTGGTGCAGCGACTAGTGGAGTTTGAGGAGTCGGAAGATGTGGAGATACCATCTATTGGAAACGTAAGTCAACGAGAGGAAGCGATGACGTCACAAGCGGCAGCTATTTCACAACTGCAAAATGAGATGACCGAGCTGAAGAATATGATGGCGCAGTTGTTGAGCATGCAGAGACAGATTGCAGATGCAGAGGCAGGAGCTGGTGGGCAGCAACGCACAGAGGAAGTGGTGAAGATATTCCTACTCTTCAAGCAGCAAACAACGTTCGACATGCGTCAGTAAAAGAGATTGCGGACACTTTGCCAGAGTTTGATCCTGGAGACGAGAACGCCATATCCAGTTAACCATATCCACCAGTTCATCGATCGTGTCAACAAAGTGGTTGGAGCGTATAATTGGGACGCGAAATTTTTATTACTAGCAATTTATACAAGGATCAAGGGACCAGCCAAGTTGTGGTTCGATTCATCGCCAGTAGTACATACAACATGGAGTGACTTCGCGCAAGCTATGAGGGACCAGTTTGGAACAAGTCCGGATGAAGCGGAAATCCATTTCAACATGGCAAATGCAACCAGACGAGCCAAAGAGACAGTGAAGGAGTACTGTTTCCGAATGTCAGCCCTAGGAGTGCGGTACAATTTGAGCGAAGCAGCGGTTATTAGATATGTTCGCGCAGGTGTGCAGCACCGAGAATTACAAAACAGCATTGCAGCTATACATTTTACAACAATGAAGCAACTTAGAGAAGCAGCCGAATCTTATTTTGTAAACCGAGGCCGAGCAATAGCAAACAAAAAGGAGTTCATACCGAAATTCACCAATGGGGAGACGAAGCAAGATGGTGACACCAAGCCAGCCAAGTCTTAGAACCAAGATGCTAAGACGTGTTTCAAGTGTGGCGAGTTGGAACACTTCGCCAATTCGTGCCCGAGTAAGGAGCAGAAGCCCCGTTGTACCAAATGCAATACCTGCCACGCAATCACAGAAAGTTGCCAGTCTGCAAGGGTGATGCGTTTAGAAGCATCAAACCAGGACAAGGTGTTCACCAGAATCGTACAAATAAGTTCGAAAAACTATAACGCCTTTATTGATACCGGTAGCCAGGCTAGTATAGTGCGACAGTCAGTTGCCAAAGAATTAAATACAGATCGGCATAACTGCTGTATGAAGATAAGCGGCATATGTGGAGGATCATGTATTCTTACCGAAAGAGTAGTAATACAGATGGACGTCGAAGGAAAAACTATTGAAGCGAATCTATACGTAGCTGACGACAACCTTTTGCAAGAAGACCTTTTGTTGGGACAGGATGTCATTTTAAGCGCCCAGTTGTCCCTTAAATTTGAGCCAGGCGACGCCGAAGTCAAGCGAGCTGTACTTCAACCAGAAACCATAGCTAGCGAAAGTGGTACCCTTAAGCTTTTCGCTAATATGAACAATGATCAGGAAAGAAACCAAATGTGTCTGTTGTTAAACAAGTTCGAGGATGTTTTCTCTACAGGACTGCAAGGATTAGGAAAAACAAACATCGTCCAAGCCAATATAACTGTCGAGAGCAACCAGGTAGTTTCTCAACCACCTTACCGAATTCCCGAGCCGAAGAAGGAAGTTGTCGCCAAGATATTGGACGAGTTATTGCAGCAGGATATTATCCAGCCATCTACGTCAGAGTATGCCAGCCCGGTGGTACTCATTAAGAAGCCGAATGGTAGTGATCGACTGTGTGTTGATTACCGACGCCTTAATAAGCTGTTGAAGAAGGAGAATTTTCCGGTTCCTAATATCGAAGAACGCCTTCAGGAGGCAAAGCAATTTACGTATTTCACCTCACTGGATTTAAATAGCGGCTATTACCAAATCGAAGTAGCACCTGAGAGCCGAAAATTTACCGCCTTCATCACTAATGATGGACTGTACGAGTTTAAGCGACTCTCGTCTCATGGCAGAACTACAGATGCGCGTGCATAAAGGAGACATGATACATTACATGGATGACATCTTAATTGGTAGCAATTCTTTTGAGAAAATGTATGAAAAGCTTGAGAGAGTCCTTACTGTACTGCGAGATTGAGGCCTAACTCTAAATCTGGACAAATGTAAATTGTACGAGCAGTGTATTACGTTCTTAGGACATAAAATACACGCCGAAGGAATCAGCCCGGGAGAAGTAAAGATGAAAGCCATTTCTATGTTCCCAACACCAACCAATGTTACCGAAGTACGCCAATTTTTGGGACTCACTGGTTATTTCCGAAAATTTGTCGCCGGATATCCTATAATATCAGAGCCTTTACGTATTTTATTGCGAAAAACGCAACCGTTCCAATGGGAGCAGCGTCAAGAGGATGCATTCATCGAATTGAAGAGAAGTCTGACATCGAGTCCAGTTATCACAAGCTATCGCCTAGATGCTGAACATGAACTACACACGGATGCCAGTGCTGTTGGTTTGGCCGCGGTACTGATGCAAAATGAAGCGGGTCAATTAAAGCCAATTGCGTTTTTCAGTCGAGCAACATCGAAGCCTGAAAAGAATTATCATAGTTACGAGCTGGAAGCCCTAGCTGTCGTTGAATCCTTGGAGCGATTCAAATACTACGTTTATGGAAAGAGAGTTCGAGTCGTTACCGATTGTAATGCCTTGAAATCATCAATGGATAAGATGAAGCTTAAACCCCGAATTGCACGATAGTGGTTAAGGATTCAAGAATTTGACATCAAGGTTGTACATCGAGCTGGAATACTGATGTGCCACAGATGCTTTGAGTCGAGCACCGTATGAGAACGCCCACGAGATTGGGACGGCATGTCTGAAGATTGCCAAAACCCTTATAGACGAAGCTGACTGGTTATTCGCAATACAATTACAAGATGAAAAGATTCGCAACATTGTAACTGAAATGAAAAGTGCGAAGAAAACTGAAAACGACGAGTATGTGATTGAGCAAGATCGCCTATTTCGAAAATATGACAACAAGTTGCTGTGGGTTGTGCCGAGACAACTAAGATACCACATACTTCATGAATGCCACGACAAGTCTGGACATATGAGCACAGAGAAAACAATAAAACGCATTCTAAATTTGTTTTGGTTTCCCCGAATGCGCAATTTCGTCAAAAGATATATAAAGTCATGCATAGGATGCGCTTTTAATAAAGCACCAGGTGGATGCCAGGAAGGAGAATATCACTACGATGACATCAAACCCATCCCATTTTCCACAATACACATGGATCACCTAGGACCGTTTCCAAAGAGTTCAAAGAGGAATGAACATATTTTGGTCATCGTTGATGCCTTTACAAAGTTCACAATAGTACGAGCAACAAAGAGTACTGCAACAAAGCATGTTGTGGATATCCTGCAAGACGTCACGAGCTACTTAGGAATGCCAGGACGAATCATCACCGATCGAGGTACCGCCTTTACTTCGAAAGACTTCGAAAAATACTGCAAGTCCAACAATGTAAAACATATCCTTAACGCTGTAAGGACACCGAGAGCAAACGGTCATGTAGAACGAACAAATAGAATTATTTTGTCCATGCTACTGCCTTCAAATGACAACGAAAAGCAATGGGACGAAATGCTGCGATCAATCCAGTGGAGCATTAATACCATGGCAAATAGCACAACTAAATGTTCCCCATTTCAGCTTCTTTTTGGATACGAGCCCCGAGATATCCTGAAGAATCGTCAACGTATTCATGCGTTATCCAGAGTCAAGAGCCGAGCCTGATGACTGATGTCGAGATGGAGAAGTTAAGAGCAAGTCAAGAGACGATATGATGCAAAGCACGCGAAGCCAACCACCTCTAAGCTTGGAGATATAGTGTTGGTGGAGAACGAGCCGACTAGCTCGGGAACTTCCACAAAATTGGAGCCTCGATATAAAGGACCTTTTATTGTCAACAAGGTTTTGCCCAACGACAGATATCTAGTTGAAGATATCCCCCATGCTCAACGAAAGCAGCGCCACTACAAGTCGGTTTATGCATCCGATAAGATGAAGCGCTGGTGTGAACTTCCAGAGGACGACGAGAACTGGAAGAACGACGAAATCTACGATTCTCGCGTGGACGCTGAAAATTTATCAGGAAAGGCCGAATGTAAGCAACTGATCACAAATCAACTGGAAAGTAGTTAGGGAAGCAGTCCCAGAGATTACTTGTTACTTGTGCGTGGCAGACGGATTCAAAGTTAAGCAAAAACCAGACAGTATACATACAAAGGGATTGTGTGTATATGGGCGTCGTGGTGAAATTGGCAGTAACGAGTAAAAAGTTTAAAGCTACACGGAAAAATGTTCAAGATAGCTGAACTCAAGGTGGACCAGTTGAGGGTTTTGTTGAGAGAACGAAATCTTGCAGCTGCTGGATCCAGAGCAGAGTTGGTGCAGCGACTAGTGGAGTTTGAGGAGTCGGAAGATGTGGAGATACCATCTATTGGAAACGTAAGTCAACGAGAGAAAGCGATGACGTCACAAGCGGCAGCTATTTCACAACTGCAAAATGAGATGACCGAGCTGAAGAATATGATGGCGCAGTTGTTGAGCATGCAGAGACAGAATGCAGATGCAGAGGCAGGAGCTGGTGGGCAGCAACGCACAGAGGAAGTGGTGAAGATATTCCTACTCTTCAAGCAGCAAACAACGTTCGACATGCGTCAGTAAAAGAGATTGCGGACACTTTGCCAGAGTTTGATCCTGGAGACGAGAACGCCATATCCAGTTAACCATATCCACCAGTTCATCGATCGTGTCAACAAAGTGGTTGGAGCGTATAATTGGAACGCGAAATTTTTATTACTAGCAATTTATACAAGGATCAAGGGACCAGCCAAGTTGTGGTTCGATTCATCGCCAGTAGTACATACAACATGGAGTGACTTCGCGCAAGCTATGAGGAACCAGTTTGGAACAAGTCCGGATGAAGCGGAAATCCATTTCAACATGGCAAATGCAACCAGACGAGCCAAAGAGACAGTGAAGGAGTACTGTTTCCGAATGTCAGCCCTAGGAGTGCGGTACAATTTGAGCGAAGCAGCGGTTATTAGATATGTTCGCGCAGGTTTGCAGCACCGAGAATTACAAAACAGCATTGCAGCTATACATTTTACAACAATGAAGCAACTTAGAGAAGCAGCCGAATCTTATATTGTAAACCGAGGCCGAGCAATAGCAAACAAAAAGGAGTTCATACCGAAATTCACCAATGGGGAGACGAAGCAAGATGGTGACACTAAGCCAGCCAAGTCTTAGAACCAAGATGCTAAGACGTGTTTTAAGTGTGGCGAGTTGGGACACTTCTCCAATTCGTGCCCGAGTAAGGAGCAGAAGCCCCGTTGTACCAAATGCAATACCTGTCACGCAATCACAGAAAGTTGCCAGTCTGCAAGGGTGATGCGTTTAGAAGCATCAAACCAGGACAAGGTGTTCACCAGAATCGTACAAATAAGTTCGAAAAACTATAACGCCTTTATTGATACCTGTAGCCAGGCTAGTATAGTGCGACAGTCAGTTGCCAAAGAATTAAATACAGATCGGCATAACTGCTGTATGAAGATAAGCGGCATATGTGGAGGATCATGTATTCTTACCGAAAGAGTAGTAATACAGATGGACGTCGAAGGAAAAACTATTGAAGCGAATCTATACGTAGCTGACGACAACCTTTTGCAAGAAGACCTTTTGTTGGGACAGGATGTCATTTTAAGCGCCCAGTTGTCCCTTAAATTTGAGCCAGGCGACGCCGAAGTCAAGCGAGCTGTACTTCAACCAGAAACCATAGCTAGCGAAAGTGGTACCCTTAAGCTTCTCGCTAATATGAACAATGATCAGGAAAGAAACCAAATGTGTCTGTTGTTAAAGTTCGAGGATGTTTTCTCTACAGGACTGCAAGGATTAGGAAAAACAAACATCGTCCAAGCCAATATAACTGTCGAGAGCAACCAGGTAGTTTCTCAACCACCTTACCGAATTCCCGAGCCGAAGAAGGAAGTTGTCGCCAAGATATTGGACGAGTTATTGCAGCAGGATATTATCCAGCCATCTACGTCAGAGTATGCCAGCCCGGTGGTACTCATTAAGAAGCCGAATGGTAGTGATCGACTGTGTCTTGATTACCGACGCCTTAATAAGCTGTTGAAGAAGGAGAATTTTCCGGTTCCTAATATCGAAGAGCGCCTACAGGAGGCAAAGCAATTTACGCATTTCACCTCACTGGATTTAAATAGCGGCTATTACCAAATCGAAGTAGCACCTGAGAGCCGAAAATTTACCGCCTTCATCACTACTGATGGACTGTACGAGTTTAAGCAACTCCCGTTTGGGTTAAAGAATGCCCCAGCCATTTTCAATCGTCTCATGGCAGAACTACAGATGCGCGTGCATAAAGGAGACATGATACATTACATGGATGACATCTTAATTGGTAGCAATTCTTTTGAGAAAATGTATGAAAAGCTTGAGAGAGTCCTTACTGTACTGCGAGATTGAGGCCTAACTCTAAATCTGGACAAATGTAAATTGTACGTTCTTAGGACATAAAATACACGCCGAAGGAATCAGCCCGGGAGAAGTAAAGATGAAAGCCATTTCTATGTTCCCAACACCAACCAATGTTACCGAAGTACGCCAATTTTTGGGACTCACTGGTTATTTCCGAAAATTTGTCGCCGGATATGCTATAATATCAGAGCCTTTACGTATTTTATTGCGAAAAACGCTACCGTTCCAATGGGAGCAGCGTCATGAGGATGCATTAATCGAATTGAAGAGAAGTCTGACATCGAGTCCAGTTATCACAAGCTATCGCCTAGATGCTGAACATGAACTACACACGGATGCCAGTGCTGTTGGTTTGGCCGCGGTACTGATGCAAAATGAAGCGGGTCAATTAAAGCCAATTGCGTTTTTCAGTCGAGCAACATCGAAGCCTGAAAAGAATTATCATAGTTACGAGCTGGAAGCCCTAGCTGTCGTTGAATCCTTGGAGCGATTCAAATACTACGTTTATGGAAAGAGAGTTCGAGTCGTTACCGATTGTAATGCCTTGAAATCATCAATGGATAAGATGAAGCTTAAACCCCGAATTGCACGATGGTGGTTAAGGATTCAAGAATTTGACATCGAGGTTGTACATCGAGCTGGAATACTGATGTGCCACAGATGCTTTGAGTCGAGCACCGTATGAGAACGCCCACGAGATTGGGACGGCATGTCTGAAGATTGCCAAAACCCTTATAGACGAAGCTGACTGGTTATTCGCAATACAATTACAAGATGAAAAGATTCGCAACATTGTAACTGAAATGAAAAGTGCGAAGAAAACTGAAAACGACGAATATGTGATTGAGCAAGATCGCCTATTTCGAAAATATGACAACAAGTTGCTGTGGGTTGTGCCGAGACAACTAAGATACCACATACTTCATGAATGCCACGACAAGTCTGGACATATGAGCACAGAGAAAACAATAAAACGCATTCTAAATTTGTTTTGGTTTCCCCGAATGCGCAATTTCGTCAAAAGATATATAAAGTCATGCATAGGATGCGCTTTTAATAAAGCACCAGGTGGATGCCAGGAAGGAGAATATCACTACGATGACATCAAACCCATCCCATTTTCCACAATACACATGGATCACCTAGGACCGTTTCCAAAGAGTTCAAAGAGGAATGAACATATTTTGGTCATCGTTGATGCCTTTACAAAGTTCACAATAGTACGAGCAACAAAGAGTACTGCAACAAAGCATGTTGTGGATATCCTGCAAGACGTCACGAGCTACTTAGGAATGCCAGGACGAATCATCACCGATCGAGGTACCGCCTTTACTTCGAAAGACTTCGAAAAATACTGCAAGTCCAACAATGTAAAACATATCCTTAACGCTGTAAGGACACCGAGAGCAAACGGTCATGTAGAACGAACAAATAGAATTATTTTGTCCATGCTACTGCCTTCAAATGACAACGAAAAGCAATGGGACGAAATGCTGCGATCAATCCAGTGGAGCATTAATACCATGGCAAATAGCACAACTAAATGTTCCCCATTTCAGCTTCTTTTTGGATACGAGCCCCGAGATATCCTGAAGAATCGTCAACGTATTCATGCGTTATCGAGAGTCAAGAGCCGAGCCTGATGACTGATGTCGAGATGGAGAAGTTAAGAGCAGATGCTGCAACTAGGGTCAACGATCAAAGAGCTGCAGCCAAGAGACGATATGATGCAAAGCACGCGAAGCCAACCACCTCTAAGCTTGGAGATATAGTGTTGGTGGAGAACGAGCCGACTATCCCGGGAACTTCCACAAAATTGGAGCCTCGATATAAAGGACCTTTTATTGTCGACAAGGTTTTGCCCAACGACAGATATCTAGTTGAAGATATCCCCCATGCTCAACGAAATATAAGATGAAGCGTTGGTGTGAACTTCCAGAGGACGACGAGAACTGGAAGAACGACGAAATCTACGATTCTCGCGAGGACGCTGAAAATTTATCAGGAAAGGCCGAATGTAAGCAACTGATCACAAATCAACTGGAAAGTAGGTAGGGAAGCAGTCCCAGAGATTACTTGTTACTTGTGCGTGGCAGACGGATTCAAAGTTAAGGAAAACCAGACAGTATACATACAAAGGGATTGTGTGTATATGGGCGTCGTGGTGAAATTGGCAGTAACGAGTAAAAAGTTTAAAGCTACACGGAAAAATGGTCAAGATAGCTGAACTCAAGGTGGACCAGTTGAGGGTTTTGTTGAGAGAACGAAATCTTGCAGCTGCGGGATCCAGAGCAGAGTTGGTGCAGCGACTAGTGGAGTTTGAGGAGTCGGAAGATGTGGAGATACCATCTATCGGAAACGTAAGTCAACGAGAGGAAGCGATGACGTCACAAGCGGCAGCTATTTCACAACTGCAAAATGAGATGACCGAGCTGAAGAATATGATGGCGCAGTTGTTGAGCATGCAGACACAGAATGCAGATGCAGAGGCAGGAGCTGGTGGGCAGCAACGCACAGAGGAAGTGGTGAAGAGGTGAAGATATTCCTACTCTTCAAGCAGCAAACAACGTTCGACATGCGTCGGTAAAAGAGATTGCGGACACTTTGCCAGAGTTTGATCCTGGAGACGAGAACGCCATATCCAGTTAACCATATCCACCAGTTCATCGATCGTGTCAACAAAGTGGTTGGAGCGTATAATTGGAACGCGAAATTTTTATTACTAGCAATTTATACAAGGATCAAGGGACCAGCCAAGTTGTGGTTCGATTCATCGCCAGTAGTACATACAACATGGAGTGACTTCGCGCAAGCTATGAGGAACCAGTTTGGAACAAGTCCGGATGAAGCGGAAATCCATTTCAACATGGCAAATGCAACCAGACGAGCCAAAGAGACAGTGAAGGAGTACTGTTTCCGAATGTCAGCCCTAGGAGTGCGGTACAATTTGAGCGAAGCAGCGGTTATTAGATATGTTCGCGCAGGTTTGCAGCACCGAGAATTACAAAACAGCATTGCAGCTATACATTTTACAACAATGAAGCAACTTAGAGAAGCAGCCGAATCTTATATTGTAAACCGAGGCCGAGCAATAGCAAACAAAAAGGAGTTCATACCGAAATTCACCAATGGGGAGACGAAGCAAGATGGTGACACCAAGCCAGCCAAGTCTTAGAACCAAGATGCTAAGACGTGTTTTAAGTGTGGCGAGTTGGGACACTTCTCCAATTCGTGCCCGAGTAAGGAGCAGAAGCCCCGTTGTACCAAATGCAATACCTGTCACGCAATCACAGAAAGCTGCCAGTCTGCAAGGGTGATGCGTTTAGAAGCATCAAACCAGGACAAGGTGTTCACCAGAATCGTACAAATAAGTTCGAAAAACTATAACGCCTTTATTGATACCGGTAGCCAGGCTAGTATAGTGCGACAGTCAGTTGCCAAAGAATTAAATACAGATCGGCATAACTGCTGTATGAAGATAAGCGACATATGTGGAGGATCATGTATTCTTACCGAAAGAGTAGTAATACAGATGGACGTCGAAGGAAAAACTATTGAAGCGAATCTATACGTAGCTGACGACAACCTTTTGCAAGAAGACCTTTTGTTGGGACAGGATGTCATTTTAAGCGCCCAGTTGTCCCTTAAATTTGAGCCAGGCGACGCCGAAGTCAAGCGAGCTGTACTTCAACCAGAAACCATAGCTAGCGAAAGTGGTACCCTTAAGCTTTTCGCTAATATGAACAATGATCAGGAAAGAAACCAAATGTGTCTGTTGTTAAACAAGTTCGAGGATGTTTTCTCTACAGGACTGCAAGGATTAGGAAAAACAAACATCGTCCAAGCCAATATAACTGTCGAGAGCAAACAGGTAGTTTCTCAACCACCTTACCGAATTCCCGAGCCGAAGAAGGAAGTTGTCGCCAAGATATTGGACGAGTTATTGCAGCAGGATATTATCCAGCCATCTACGTCAGAGTATGCCAGCCCGGTGGTACTCATTAAGAAGCCGAATGGTAGTGATCGACTGTGTGTTGATTACCGACGCCTTAATAAGCTGTTGAAGAAGGAGAATTTTCCGGTTCCTAATATCGAAGAACGCCTTCAGGAGGCAAAGCAATTTACGTATTTCACCTCACTGGATTTTAATAGCGGCTATTACCAAATCGAAGTAGCACCTGAGAGCCGAAAATTTACCGCCTTCATCACTAATGATGGACTGTACGAGTTTAAGCGACTCCCGTTTGGGTTAAAGAATGCCCCAGCCATTTTCAATCGTCTCATGGCAGAACTACAGATGCGCGTGCATAAAGGAGACATGATACATTACATGGATGACATCTTAATTGGTAGCAATTCTTTTGAGAAAATGTATGAAAAGCTTGAGAGAGTCCTTACTGTACTGCGAGATTGAGGCCTAACTCTAAATCTGGACAAATGTAAATTGTACGAGCAGTGTATTACGTTCTTAGGACATAAAATACACGCCGAAGGAATCAGCCCGGGAGAAGTAAAGATGAAAGCCATTTCTATGTTCCCAACACCAACCAATGTTACCGAAGTACGCCAATTTTTGGGACTCACTGGTTATTTCCGAAAATTTGTCGCCGGATATCCTATAATATCAGAGCCTTTACGTATTTTATTGCGAAAAACGCAACCGTTCCAATGGGAGCAGCGTCAAGAGGATGCATTCATCGAATTGAAGAGAAGTCTGACATCGAGTCCAGTTATCACAAGCTATCGCCTAGATGCTGAACATGAACTACACACGGATGCCAGTGCTGTTGGTTTGGCCGCGGTACTGATGCAAAATGAAGCGGGTCAATTAAAGCCAATTGCGTTTTTCAGTCGAGCAACATCGAAGCCTGAAAAGAATTATCATAGTTACGAGCTGGAAGCCCTAGCTGTCGTTGAATCCTTGGAGCGATTCAAATACTACGTTTATGGAAAGAGAGTTCGAGTCGTTACCGATTGTAATGCCTTGAAATCATCAATGGATAAGATGAAGCTTAAACCCCGAATTGCACGATAGTGGTTAAGGATTCAAGAATTTGACATCAAGGTTGTACATCGAGCTGGAATACTGATGTGCCACAGATGCTTTGAGTCGAGCACCGTATGAGAACGCCCACGAGATTGGGACGGCATGTCTGAAGATTGCCAAAACCCTTATAGACGAAGCTGACTGGTTATTCGCAATACAATTACAAGATGAAAAGATTCGCAACATTGTAACTGAAATGAAAAGTGCGAAGAAAACTGAAAACGACGAGTATGTGATTGAGCAAGATCGCCTATTTCGAAAATATGACAACAAGTTGCTGTGGGTTGTGCCGAGACAACTAAGATACCACATACTTCATGAATGCCACGACAAGTCTGGACATATGAGCACAGAGAAAACAATAAAACGCATTCTAAATTTGTTTTGGTTTCCCCGAATGCGCAATTTCGTCAAAAGATATATAAAGTCATGCATAGGATGCGCTTTTAATAAAGCACCAGGTGGATGCCAGGAAGGAGAATATCACTACGATGACATCAAACCCATCCCATTTTCCACAATACACATGGATCACCTAGGACCGTTTCCAAAGAGTTCAAAGAGGAATGAACATATTTTGGTCATCGTTGATGCCTTTACAAAGTTCACAATAGTACGAGCAACAAAGAGTACTGCAACAAAGCATGTTGTGGATATCCTGCAAGACGTCACGAGCTACTTAGGAATGCCAGGACGAATCATCACCGATCGAGGTACCGCCTTTACTTCGAAAGACTTCGAAAAATACTGCAAGTCCAACAATGTAAAACATATCCTTAACGCTGTAAGGACACCGAGAGCAAACGGTCATGTAGAACGAACAAATAGAATTATTTTGTCCATGCTACTGCCTTCAAATGACAACGAAAAGCAATGGGACGAAATGCTGCGATCAATCCAGTGGAGCATTAATACCATGGCAAATAGCACAACTAAATGTTCCCCATTTCAGCTTCTTTTTGGATACGAGCCCCGAGATATCCTGAAGAATCGTCAACGTATTCATGCGTTATCCAGAGTCAAGAGCCGAGCCTGATGACTGATGTCGAGATGGAGAAGTTAAGAGCAGATGCTGCAACTAGGGTCAACGATCAAAGAGCTGCAGCCAAGAGACGATATGATGCAAAGCACGCGAAGCCAACCACCTCTAAGCTTGGAGATATAGTGTTGGTGGAGAACGAGCCGACTAGCTCGGGAACTTCCACAAAATTGGAGCCTCGATATAAAGGACCTTTTATTGTCAACAAGGTTTTGCCCAACGACAGATATCTAGTTGAAGATATCCCCCATGCTCAACGAAAGCAGCGCCACTACAAGTCGGTTTATGCATCCGATAAGATGAAGCGCTGGTGTGAACTTCCAGAGGACGACGAGAACTGGAAGAACGACGAAATCTACGATTCTCGCGTGGACGCTGAAAATTTATCAGGAAAGGCCGAATGTAAGCAACTGATCACAAATCAACTGGAAAGTAGTTAGGGAAGCAGTCCCAGAGATTACTTGTTACTTGTGCGTGGCAGACGGATTCAAAGTTAAGCAAAAACCAGACAGTATACATACAAAGGGATTGTGTGTATATGGGCGTCGTGGTGAAATTGGCAGTAACGAGTAAAAAGTTTAAAGCTACACGGAAAAATGTTCAAGATAGCTGAACTCAAGGTGGACCAGTTGAGGGTTTTGTTGAGAGAACGAAATCTTGCAGCTGCGGGATCCAGAGCAGAGTTGGTGCAGCGACTAGTGGAGTTTGAGGAGTCGGAAGATGTGGAGATACCATCTATCGGAAACGTAAGTCAACGAGAGGAAGCGATGACGTCACAAGCGGCAGCTATTTCACAACTGCAAAATGAGATGACCGAGCTGAAGAATATGATGGCGCAGTTGTTGAGCATGCAGAGACAGAATGCAGATGCAGAGGCAGGAGCTGGTGGGCAGCAACGCACAGAGGAAGTGGTGAAGATATTCCTACTCTTCAAGCAGCAAACAACGTTCGACATGCGTCAGTAAAAGAGATTGCGGACACTTTGCCAGAGTTTGATCCTGGAGACGAGAACGCCATATCCAGTTAACCATATCCACCAGTTCATCGATCGTGTCAACAAAGTGGTTGGAGCGTATAATTGGAACGCGAAATTTTTATTACTAGCAATTTATACAAGGATCAAGGGACCAGCCAAGTTGTGGTTCGATTCATCGCCAGTAGTACATACAACATGGAGTGACTTCGCGCAAGCTATGAGGAACCAGTTTGGAACAAGTCCGGATGAAGCGGAAATCCATTTCAACATGGCAAATGCAACCAGACGAGCCAAAGAGACAGTGAAGGAGTACTGTTTCCGAATGTCAGCCCTAGGAGTGCGGTACAATTTGAGCGAAGCAGCGGTTATTAGATATGTTCGCGCAGGTTTGCAGCACCGAGAATTACAAAACAGCATTGCAGCTATACATTTTACAACAATGAAGCAACTTAGAGAAGCAGCCGAATCTTATATTGTAAACCGAGGCCGAGCAATAGCAAACAAAAAGGAGTTCATACCGAAATTCACCAATGGGGAGACGAAGCAAGATGGTGACACCAAGCCAGCCAAGTCTTAGAACCAAGATGCTAAGACGTGTTTCAAGTGTGGCGAGTTGGAACACTTCGCCAATTCGTGCCCGAGTAAGGAGCAGAAGCCCCGTTGTACCAAATGCAATACCTGTCACGCAATCACAGAAAGTTGCCAGTCTGCAAGGGTGATGCGTTTAGAAGCATCAAACCAGGACAAGGTGTTCACCAGAATCGTACAAATAAGTTCGAAAAACTATAACGCCTTTATTGATACCGGTAGCCAGGCTAGTATAGTGCGACAGTCAGTTGCCAAAGAATTAAATACAGATCGGCATAACTGCTGTATGAAGATAAGCGGCATATGTGGAGGATCATGTATTCTTACCGAAAGAGTAGTAATACAGATGGACGTCGAAGGAAAAACTATTGAAGCGAATCTATACGTAGCTGACGACAACCTTTTGCAAGAAGACCTTTTGTTGGGACAGGATGTCATTTTAAGCGCCCAGTTGTCCCTTAAATTTGAGCCAGGCGACGCCGAAGTCAAGCGAGCTGTACTTCAACCAGAAACCATAGCTAGCGAAAGTGGTACCCTTAAGCTTTTCGCTAATATGAACAATGATCAGGAAAGAAACCAAATGTGTCTGTTGTTAAACAAGTTCGAGGATGTTTTCTCTACAGGACTGCAAGGATTAGGAAAAACAAACATCGTCCAAGCCAATATAACTGTCGAGAGCAAACAGGTAGTTTCTCAACCACCTTACCGAATTCCCGAGCCGAAGAAGGAAGTTGTCGCCAAGATATTGGACGAGTTATTGCAGCAGGATATTATCCAGCCATCTACGTCAGAGTATGCCAGCCCGGTGGTACTCATTAAGAAGCCGAATGGTAGTGATCGACTGTGTCTTGATTACCGACGCCTTAATAAGCTGTTGAAGAAGGAGAATTTTCCGGTTCCTAATATCGAAGAGCGCCTACAGGAGGCAAAGCAATTTACGTATTTCACCTCACTGGATTTAAATAGCGGCTATTACCAAATCGAAGTAGCACCTGAGAGCCGAAAATTTACCGCCATCATCACTACTGATGGACTGTACGAGTTTAAGCGACTCTCGTCTCATGGCAGAACTACAGATGCGCGTGCATAAAGGAGACATGATACATTACATGGATGACATCTTAATTGGTAGCAATTCTTTTGAGAAAATGTATGAAAAGCTTGAGAGAGTCCTTACTGTACTGCGAGATTGAGGCCTAACTCTAAATCTGGACAAATGTAAATTGTACGAGCAGTGTATTACGTTCTTAGGACATAAAATACACGCCGAAGGAATCAGCCCGGGAGAAGTAAAGATGAAAGCCATTTCTATGTTCCCAACACCAACCAATGTTACCGAAGTACGCCAATTTTTGGGACTCACTGGTTATTTCCGAAAATTTGTCGCCGGATATCCTATAATATCAGAGCCTTTACGTATTTTATTGCGAAAAACGCAACCGTTCCAATGGGAGCAGCGTCAAGAGGATGCATTCATCGAATTGAAGAGAAGTCTGACATCGAGTCCAGTGAACTACACACGGATGCCAGTGCTGTTGGTTTGGCCGCGGTACTGATGCAAAATGAAGCGGGTCAATTAAAGCCAATTGCGTTTTTCAGTCGAGCAACATCGAAGCCTGAAAAGAATTATCATAGTTACGAGCTGGAAGCCCTAGCTGTCGTTGAATCCTTGGAGCGATTCAAATACTACGTTTATGGAAAGAGAGTTCGAGTCGTTACCGATTGTAATGCCTTGAAATCATCAATGGATAAGATGAAGCTTAAACCCCGAATTGCACGATAGTGGTTAAGGATTCAAGAATTTGACATCAAGGTTGTACATCGAGCTGGAATACTGATGTGCCACAGATGCTTTGAGTCGAGCACCGTATGAGAACGCCCACGAGATTGGGACGGCATGTCTGAAGATTGCCAAAACCCTTATAGACGAAGCTGACTGGTTATTCGCAATACAATTACAAGATGAAAAGATTCGCAACATTGTAACTGAAATGAAAAGTGCGAAGAAAACTGAAAACGACGAATATGTGATTGAGCAAGATCGCCTATTTCGAAAATATGACAACAAGTTGCTGTGGGTTGTGCCGAGACAACTAAGATACCACATACTTCATGAATGCCACGACAAGTCTGGACATATGAGCACAGAGAAAACAATAAAACGCATTCTAAATTTGTTTTGGTTTCCCCGAATGCGCAATTTCGTCAAAAGATATATAAAGTCATGCATAGGATGCGCTTTTAATAAAGCACCAGGTGGATGCCAGGAAGGAGAATATCACTACGATGACATCAAACCCATCCCATTTTCCACAATACACATGGATCACCTAGGACCGTTTCCAAAGAGTTCAAAGAGGAATGAACATATTTTGGTCATCGTTGATGCCTTTACAAAGTTCACAATAGTACGAGCAACAAAGAGTACTGCAACAAAGCATGTTGTGGATATCCTGCAAGACGTCACGAGCTACTTAGGAATGCCAGGACGAATCATCACCGACCGAGGTACCGCCTTTACTTCGAAAGACTTCGAAAAATACTGCAAGTCCAACAATGTAAAACATATCCTTAACGCTGTAAGGACACCGAGAGCAAACGGTCATGTAGAACGAACAAATAGAATTATTTTGTACATGCTACTGCCTTCAAATGACAACGAAAAGCAATGGGACGAAATGCTGCGATCAATCCAGTGGAGCATTAATACCATGGCAAATAGCACAACTAAATGTTCCCCATTTCAGCTTCTTTTTGGATACGAGCCCCGAGATATCCTGAAGAATCGTCAACGTATTCATGCGTTATCCAGAGTCAAGAGCCGAGCCTGATGACTGATGTCGAGATGGAGAAGTTAAGAGCAGATGCTGCAACTAGGGTCAACGATCAAAGAGCTGCAGCCAAGAGACGATATGATGCAAAGCACGCGAAGCCAACCACCTCTAAGCTTGGAGATATAGTGTTGGTGGAGAACGAGCCGACTAGCTCGGGAACTTCCACAAAATTGGAGCCTCGATATAAAGGACCTTTTATTGTCAACAAGGTTTTGCCCAACGACAGATATCTAGTTGAAGATATCCCCCATGCTCAACGAAAGCAGCGCCACTACAAGTCGGTTTATGCATCCGATAAGATGAAGCGCTGGTGTGAACTTCCAGAGGACGACGAGAACTGGAAGAACGACGAAATCTACGATTCTCGCGTGGACGCTGAAAATTTATCAGGAAAGGCCGAATGTAAGCAACTGATCACAAATCAACTGGAAAGTAGGTAGGGAAGCAGTCCCAGAGATTACTTGTTACTTTTGCGTGGCAGACGGATTCAAAGTTAAGCAAAAACCAGACAGTATACATACAAAGGGATTGTGTGTATATGGGCGTCGTGGTGAAATTGGCAGTAACGAGTAAAAAGTTTAAAGCTACACGGAAAAATGTTCAAGATAGCTGAACTCAAGGTGGACCAGTTGAGGGTTTTGTTGAGAGAACGAAATCTTGCAGCTGCGGGATCCAGAGCAGAGTTGGTGCAGCGACTAGTGGAGTTTGAGGAGTCGGAAGATGTGGAGATACCATCTATTGGAAACGTAAGTCAACGAGAGGAAGCGATGACGTCACAAGCGGCAGCTATTTCACAACTGCAAAATGAGATGACCGAGCTGAAGAATATGATGGCGCAGTTGTTGAGCATGCAGAGACAGAATGCAGATGCAGAGGCAGGAGCTGGTGGGCAGCAACGCACAGAGGAAGTGGTGAAGATATTCCTACTCTTCAAGCAGCAAACAACGTTCGACATGCGTCAGTAAAAGAGATTGCGGACACTTTGCCAGAGTTTGATCCTGGAGACGAGAACGCCATATCCAGTTAACCATATCCACCAGTTCATCGATCGTGTCAACAAAGTGGTTGGAGCGTATAATTGGAACGCGAAATTTTTATTACTAGCAATTTATACAAGGATCAAGGGACCAGCCAAGTTGTGGTTCGATTCATCGCCAGTAGTACATACAACATGGAGTGACTTCGCGCAAGCTATGAGGAACCAGTTTGGAACAAGTCCGGATGAAGCGGAAATCCATTTCAACATGGCAAATGCAACCAGACGAGCCAAAGAGACAGTGAAGGAGTACTGTTTCCGAATGTCAGCCCTAGGAGTGCGGTACAATTTGAGCGAAGCAGCGGTTATTAGATATGTTCGCGCAGGTTTGCAGCACCGAGAATTACAAAACAGCATTGCAGCTATACATTTTACAACAATGAAGCAACTTAGAGAAGCAGCCGAATCTTATATTGTAAACCGAGGCCGAGCAATAGCAAACAAAAAGGAGTTCATACCGAAATTCACCAATGGGGAGACGAAGCAAGATGGTGACACTAAGCCAGCCAAGTCTTAGAACCAAGATGCTAAGACGTGTTTTAAGTGTGGCGAGTTGGGACACTTCTCCAATTCGTGCCCGAGTAAGGAGCAGAAGCCCCGTTGTACCAAATGCAATACCTGTCACGCAATCACAGAAAGTTGCCAGTCTGCAAGGGTGATGCGTTTAGAAGCATCAAACCAGGACAAGGTGTTCACCAGAATCGTACAAATAAGTTCGAAAAACTATAACGCCTTTATTGATACCTGTAGCCAGGCTAGTATAGTGCGACAGTCAGTTGCCAAAGAATTAAATACAGATCGGCATAACTGCTGTATGAAGATAAGCGGCATATGTGGAGGATCATGTATTCTTACCGAAAGAGTAGTAATACAGATGGACGTCGAAGGAAAAACTATTGAAGCGAATCTATACGTAGCTGACGACAACCTTTTGCAAGAAGACCTTTTGTTGGGACAGGATGTCATTTTAAGCGCCCAGTTGTCCCTTAAATTTGAGCCAGGCGACGCCGAAGTCAAGCGAGCTGTACTTCAACCAGAAACCATAGCTAGCGAAAGTGGTACCCTTAAGCTTCTCGCTAATATGAACAATGATCAGGAAAGAAACCAAATGTGTCTGTTGTTAAAGTTCGAGGATGTTTTCTCTACAGGACTGCAAGGATTAGGAAAAACAAACATCGTCCAAGCCAATATAACTGTCGAGAGCAACCAGGTAGTTTCTCAACCACCTTACCGAATTCCCGAGCCGAAGAAGGAAGTTGTCGCCAAGATATTGGACGAGTTATTGCAGCAGGATATTATTCAGCCATCTACGTCAGAGTATGCCAGCCCGGTGGTACTCATTAAGAAGCCGAATGGTAGTGATCGACTGTGTCTTGATTACCGACGCCTTAATAAGCTGTTGAAGAAGGAGAATTTTCCGGTTCCTAATATCGAAGAGCGCCTACAGGAGGCAAAGCAATTTACGTATTTCACCTCACTGGATTTAAATAGCGGCTATTACCAAATCGAAGTAGCACCTGAGAGCCGAAAATTTACCGCCTTCATCACTACTGATGGACTGTACGAGTTTAAGCGACTCCCGTTTGGGTTAAAGAATGCCCCAGCCATTTTCAATCGTCTCATGGCAGAACTACAGATGCGCGTGCATAAAGGAGACATGATACATTACATGGATGACATCTTAATTGGTAGCAATTCTTTTGAGAAAATGTATGAAAAGCTTGAGAGAGTCCTTACTGTACTGCGAGATTGAGGCCTAACTCTAAATCTGGACAAATGTAAATTGTACGTTCTTAGGACATAAAATACACGCCGAAGGAATCAGCCCGGGAGAAGTAAAGATGAAAGCCATTTCTATGTTCCCAACACCAACCAATGTTACCGAAGTACGCCAATTTTTGGGACTCACTGGTTATTTCCGAAAATTTGTCGCCGGATATGCTATAATATCAGAGCCTTTACGTATTTTATTGCGAAAAACGCTACCGTTCCAATGGGAGCAGCGTCATGAGGATGCATTAATCGAATTGAAGAGAAGTCTGACATCGAGTCCAGTTATCACAAGCTATCGCCTAGATGCTGAACATGAACTACACACGGATGCCAGTGCTGTTGGTTTGGCCGCGGTACTGATGCAAAATGAAGCGGGTCAATTAAAGCCAATTGCGTTTTTCAGTCGAGCAACATCGAAGCCTGAAAAGAATTATCATAGTTACGAGCTGGAAGCCCTAGCTGTCGTTGAATCCTTGGAGCGATTCAAATACTACGTTTATGGAAAGAGAGTTCGAGTCGTTACCGATTGTAATGCCTTGAAATCATCAATGGATAAGATGAAGCTTAAACCCCGAATTGCACGATGGTGGTTAAGGATTCAAGAATTTGACATCGACGTTGTACATCGAGCTGGAATACTGATGTGCCACAGATGCTTTGAGTCGAGCACCGTATGAGAACGCCCACGAGATTGGGACGGCATGTCTGAAGATTGCCAAAACCCTTATAGACGAAGCTGACTGGTTATTCGCAATACAATTACAAGATGAAAAGATTCGCAACATTGTAACTGAAATGAAAAGTGCGAAGAAAACTGAAAACGACGAATATGTGATTGAGCAAGATCGCCTATTTCGAAAATATGACAACAAGTTGCTGTGGGTTGTGCCGAGACAACTAAGATACCACATACTTCATGAATGCCACGACAAGTCTGGACATATGAGCACAGAGAAAACAATAAAACGCATTCTAAATTTGTTTTGGTTTCCCCGAATGCGCAATTTCGTCAAAAGATATATAAAGTCATGCATAGGATGCGCTTTTAATAAAGCACCAGGTGGATGCCAGGAAGGAGAATATCACTACGATGACATCAAACCCATCCCATTTTCCACAATACACATGGATCACCTAGGACCGTTTCCAAAGAGTTCAAAGAGGAATGAACATATTTTGGTCATCGTTGATGCCTTTACAAAGTTCACAATAGTACGAGCAACAAAGAGTACTGCAACAAAGCATGTTGTGGATATCCTGCAAGACGTCACGAGCTACTTAGGAATGCCAGGACGAATCATCACCGATCGAGGTACCGCCTTTACTTCGAAAGACTTCGAAAAATACTGGAAGTCCAACAATGTAAAACATATCCTTAACGCTGTAAGGACACCGAGAGCAAACGGTCATGTAGAACGAACAAATAGAATTATTTTGTCCATGCTACTGCCTTCAAATGACAACGAAAAGCAATGGGACGAAATGCTGCGATCAATCCAGTGGAGCATTAATACCATGGCAAATAGCACAACTAAATGTTCCCCATTTCAGCTTCTTTTTGGATACGAGCCCCGAGATATCCTGAAGAATCGTCAACGTATTCATGCGTTATCCAGAGTCAAGAGCCGAGCCTGATGACTGATGTCGAGATGGAGAAGTTAAGAGCAGATGCTGCAACTAGGGTCAACGATCAAAGAGCTGCAGCCAAGAGACGATATGATGCAAAGTACGCGAAGCCAACCACCTTTAAGCTTGGAGATATAGTGTTGGTGGAGAACGAGCCGACTATCCCGGGAACTTCCACAAAATTGGAGCCTCGATATAAAGGACCTTTTATTGTCGACAAGGTTTTGCCCAACGACAGATATCTAGTTGAAGATATCCCCCATGCTCAACGAAATATAAGATGAAGCGTTGGTGTGAACTTCCAGAGGACGACGAGAACTGGAAGAACGACGAAATCTACGATTCTCGCGAGGACGCTGAAAATTTATCAGGAAAGGCCGAATGTAAGCAGCTGATCACAAATCAACTGGAAAGTAGGTAGGGAAGCAGTCCCAGAGATTACATGTTACTTGTGCGTGGCAGACGGATTCAAAGTTAAGGAAAACCAGACAGTATACATACAAAGGGATTGTGTGTATATGGGCGTCGTGGTGAAATTGGCAGTAACGAGTAAAAAGTTTAAAGCTACACGGAAAAATGGTCAAGATAGCTGAACTCAAGGTGGACCAGTTGAGGGTTTTGTTGAGAGAACGAAATCTTGCAGCTGCGGGATCCAGAGCAGAGTTGGTGCAGCGACTAGTGGAGTTTGAGGAGTCGGAAGATGTGGAGATACCATCTATCGGAAACGTAAGTCAACGAGAGGAAGCGATGACGTCACAAGCGGCAGCTATTTCACAACTGCAAAATGAGATGACCGAGCTGAAGAATATGATGGCGCAGTTGTTGAGCATGCAGACACAGAATGCAGATGCAGAGGCAGGAGCTGGTGGGCAGCAACGCACAGAGGAAGTGGTGAAGAGGTGAAGATATTCCTACTCTTCAAGCAGCAAACAACGTTCGACATGCGTCGGTAAAAGAGATTGCCGACACTTTGCCAGAGTTTGATCCTGGAGACGAGAACGCCATATCCAGTTAACCATATCCACCAGTTCATCGATCGTGTCAACAAAGTGGTTGGAGCGTATAATTGGAACGCGAAATTTTTATTACTAGCAATTTATACAAGGATCAAGGGACCAGCCAAGTTGTGGTTCGATTCATCGCCAGTAGTACATACAACATGGAGTGACTTCGCGCAAGCTATGAGGAACCAGTTTGGAACAAGTCCGGATGAAGCGGAAATCCATTTCAACATGGCAAATGCAACCAGACGAGCCAAAGAGACAGTGAAGGAGTACTGTTTCCGAATGTCAGCCCTAGGAGTGCGGTACAATTTGAGCGAAGCAGCGGTTATTAGATATGTTCGCGCAGGTTTGCAGCACCGAGAATTACAAAACAGCATTGCAGCTATACATTTTACAACAATGAAGCAACTTAGAGAAGCAGCCGAATCTTATATTGTAAACCGAGGCCGAGCAATAGCAAACAAAAAGGAGTTCATACCGAAATTCACCAATGGGGAGACGAAGCAAGATGGTGACACCAAGCCAGCCAAGTCTTAGAACCAAGATGCTAAGACGTGTTTTAAGTGTGGCGAGTTGGGACACTTCTCCAATTCGTGCCCGAGTAAGGAGCAGAAGCCCCGTTGTACCAAATGCAATACCTGTCACGCAATCACAGAAAGTTGCCAGTCTGCAAGGGTGATGCGTTTAGAAGCATCAAACCAGGACAAGGTGTTCACCAGAATCGTACAAATAAGTTCGAAAAACTATAACGCCTTTATTGATACCGGTAGCCAGGCTAGTATAGTGCGACAGTCAGTTGCCAAAGAATTAAATACAGATCGGCATAACTGCTGTATGAAGATAAGCGGCATATGTGGAGGATCATGTATTCTTACCGAAGGAGTAGTAATACAGATGGACGTCGACGGAAAAACTATTGAAGCGAATCTATACGTAGCTGACGACAACCTTTTGCAAGAAGACCTTTTGTTGGGACAGGATGTCATTTTAAGCGCCCAGTTGTCCCTTAAATTTGAGCCAGGCGACGCCGAAGTCAAGCGAGCTGTACTTCAACCAGAAACCATAGCTAGCGAAAGTGGTACCCTTAAGCTTCTCGCTAATATGAACAATGATCAGGAAAGAAACCAAATGTGTCTGTTGTTAAACAAGTTCGAGGATGTTTTCTCTACAGGACTGCAAGGATTAGGAAAAACAAACATCGTCCAAGCCAATATAACTGTCGAGAGCAACCAGGTAGTTTCTCAACCACCTTACCGAATTCCCGAGCCGAAGAAGGAAGTTGTCGCCAAGATATTGGACGAGTTATTGCAGCAGGATATTATCCAGCCATCTACGTCAGAGTATGCGAGCCCGGTGGTACTCATTAAGAAGCCGAATGGTAGTGATCGACTGTGTCTTGATTACCGACGCCTTAATAAGCTGTTGAAGAAGGAGAATTTTCCGGTTCCTAATATCGAAGAGCGCCTACAGGAGGCAAAGCAATTTACGTATTTCACCTCACTGGATTTAAATAGCGGCTATTACCAAATCGAAGTAGCACCTGAGAGCCGAAAATTTACCGCCATCATCACTACTGATGGACTGTACGAGTTTAAGCGACTCCCGTTTGGGTTAAAGAATGCCCCAGTCATTTTCAATCGTCTCATGGCAGAACTACAGATGCGCGTGCATAAAGGAGACATGATACATTACATGGATGACATCTTAATTGGTAGCAATTCTTTTGAGAAAATGTATGAAAAGCTTGAGAGAGTCCTTACTGTACTGCGAGATTGAGGCCTAACTCTAAATCTGGAAAAATGTAAATTGTACGAGCAGTGTATTACGTTCTTAGGACATAAAATACACGTCGAAGGAATCAGCCCGGGAGAAGTAAAGATGAAAGCCATTTCTATGTTCCCAACACCAACCAATGTTACCGAAGTACGCCAATTTTTGGGACTCACTGGTTATTTCCGAAAATTTGTCGCCGGATATGCTATAATATCAGAGCCTTTACGTATTTTAATGCGAAAAGCGCTACCGTTCCAATGGGAGCAGCGTCAAGAGGATGCATTCATCGAATTGAAGAGAAGTCTGACATCGAGTCCAGTTATCACAAGCTATCGCCTAGATGCTGAACATGAACTACACACGGATGCCAGTGCTGTTGGTTTGGCCGCGGTACTGATGCAAAATGAAGCGGGTCAATTAAAGCCAATTGCGTTTTTCAGTCGAGCAACATCGAAGCCTGAAAAGAATTATCATAGTTACGAGCTGGAAGCCCTAGCTGTCGTTGAATCCTTGGAGCGATTAAAATACTACGTTTATGGAAAGAAAGTTCGAGTCGTTACCGATTGTAATGCCTTGAAATCATCAATGGATAAGATGAAGCTTAAACCCCGAATTGCACGATGGTGGTTAAGGATTCAAGAATTTGACATCGAGGTTGTACATCGAGCTGGAATACTGATGTGCCACAGATGCTTTGAGTCGAGCACCGTATGAGAACGCCCACGAGATTGGGACGGCATGTCTGAAGATTGCCAAAACCCTTATAGACGAAGCTGACTGGTTATTCGCAATACAATTACAAGATGAAAAGATTCGCAACATTGTAACTGAAATGAAAAGTGCGAAGAAAACTGAAAACGACGAATATGTGATTGAGCAAGATCGCCTATTTCGAAAATATGACAACAAGTTGCTGTGGGTTGTGCCGAGACAACTAAGATACCACATACTTCATGAATGCCACGACAAGTCTGGACATATGAGCATAGAGAAAACAATAAAACGCATTCTAAATTTGTTTTGGTTTCCCCGAATGCGCAATTTCGTCAAAAGCTATATAAAGTCATGCATAGGATGCGCTTTTAATAAAGCACCAGGTGGATGCCAGGAACGAGAATATCACTACGATGACATCAAACCCATCCCATTTTCCACAATACACATGGATCACATATGAACATATTTTGGTCATCGTTGATGCCTTTACAAAGTTCACAATAGTACGAGCAACAAAGAGTACTGCAACAAAGCATGTTGTGGATATCCTGCAAGACTTCACGAGCTACTTAGGAATGCCAGGACGAATCATCACCGATCGAGGTACCGCCTTTACTTCGAAAGACTTCGAAAAATACTGCAAGTCCAACAATGTAAAACATATCCTTAACGCTGTAAGGACACCGAGAGCAAACGGTCATGTAGAACGAACAAATAGAATTATTTTGTCCATGCTATTGCCTTCAAATGACAACGAAAAGCGATGGGACGAAATGCTGCGATCAATCCAGTGGAGCATTAATACCATGGCAAATAGCACAACTAAATGTTCCCCATTTCAGCTTCTTTTTGGATACGAGCCCCGAGATATCCTGAAGAATCGTCAACGTATTCATGCGTTATCCAGAGTCAAGAGCCGAGCCTGATGACTGATGTCGAGATGGAGAAGTTAAGAGCAGATGCTGCAACTAGGGTCAACGATCAAAGAGCTGCAGCCAAGAGACGTTATGATGCAAAGCACGCGAAGCCAACCACCTCTAAGCTTGGAGATATAGTGTTGGTGGAGAACGAGCCGACTATCCCGGGAACTTCCACAAAATTGGAGCCTCGATATAAAGGACCTTTTATTGTCGACAAGGTTTTGCCCAACGACAGATATCTAGTTGAAGATATCCCCCATGCTCAACGAAAGCAGCGCCACTACAAGTCGGTTTATGCATCCGATAAGATGAAGCGTTGGTGTGAACTTCCAGAGGACGACGAGAACTGGAAGAACGACGAAATCTACGATTCTCGCGAGGACGCTGAAAATTTATCAGGAAAGGCCGAATGTAAGCAGCTGATCACAAATCAACTGGAAAGTAGGTAGGGAAGCAGTCCCAGAGATTACTTGTTACTTGTGCGTGGCAGACGGATTCAAAGTTAAGGAAAACCAGACAGTATACATACAAAGGGATTGTGTGTATATGGGCGTCGTGGTGAAATTGGCAGTAACGAGTAAAAAGTTTAAAGCTACACGGAAAAATGGTCAAGATAGCTGAACTCAAGGTGGACCAGTTGAGGGTTTTGTTGAGAGAACGAAATCTTGCAGCTGCGGGATCCAGAGCAGAGTTGGTGCAGCGACTAGTGGAGTTTGAGGAGTCGGAAGATGTGGAGATACCATCTATTGGAAACGTAAGTCAACGAGAGGAAGCGATGACGTCACAAGCGGCAGCTATTTCACAACTGCAAAATGAGATGACCGAGCTGAAGAATATGATGGCGCAG
Source organism: Drosophila pseudoananassae pseudoananassae (assembly GCA_018153035.1). Lineage (NCBI taxonomy): Eukaryota > Metazoa > Arthropoda > Insecta > Diptera > Drosophilidae > Drosophila > Drosophila pseudoananassae. The sequence continues at coordinate 2,156,610 of JAECXR010000020.1, forward strand.
TTGTTGAGCATGCAGAGACAGAATGCAGATGCAGAGGCAGGAGCTGGTGGGCAGCAACGCACAGAGGAAGTGGTCAAGATATTCCTACTCTTCAAGCAGCAAACAACGTTTGACATGCGTCAGTAAAAGAGATTGCGGACACTTTGCCAGAGTTTGATCCTGGAGACGAGAACGCCATATCCAGTTAACCATATCCACCAGTTCATCGATCGTGTCAACAAAGTGGTTGGAGCGTATAATTGGAACGCGAAATTTTTATTACTAGCAATTTATACAAGGATCAAGGGACCAGCCAAGTTGTGGTTCGATTCATCGCCAGTAGTACATACAACATGGAGTGACTTCGCGCAAGCTATGAGGAACCAGTTTGGAACAAGTCCGGATGAAGCGGAAATCCATTTCAACATGGCAAATGCAACCAGACGAGCCAAAGAGACAGTGAAGGAGTACTGTTTCCGAATGTCAGCCCTAGGAGTGCGGTACAATTTGAGCGAAGCAGCGGTTATTAGATATGTTCGCGCAGGTTTGCAGCACCGAGAATTACAAAACAGCATTGCAGCTATACATTTTACAACAATGAAGCAACTTAGAGAAGCAGCCGAATCTTATATTGTAAACCGAGGCCGAGCAATAGCAAACAAAAAGGAGTTCATACCGAAATTCACCAATGGGGAGACGAAGCAAGATGGTGACACCAAGCCAGCCAAGTCTTAGAACCAAGATGCTAAGACGTGTTTTAAGTGTGGCGAGTTGGGACACTTCTCCAATTCGTGCCCGAGTAAGGAGCAGAAGCCCCGTTGTACCAAATGCAATACCTGTCACGCAATCACAGAAAGTTGCCAGTCTGCAAGGGTGATGCGTTTAGAAGCATCAAACCAGGACAAGGTGTTCACCAGAATCGTACAAATAAGTTCGAAAAACTATAACGCCTTTATTGATACCGGTAGCCAGGCTAGTATAGTGCGACAGTCAGTTGCCAAAGAATTAAATACAGATCGGCATAACTGCTGTATGAAGATAAGCGGCATATGTGGAGGATCATGTATTCTTACCGAAGGAGTAGTAATACAGATGGACGTCGACGGAAAAACTATTGAAGCGAATCTATACGTAGCTGACGACAACCTTTTGCAAGAAGACCTTTTGTTGGGACAGGATGTCATTTTAAGCGCCCAGTTGTCCCTTAAATTTGAGCCAGGCGACGCCGAAGTCAAGCGAGCTGTACTTCAACCAGAAACCATAGCTAGCGAAAGTGGTACCCTTAAGCTTCTCGCTAATATGAACAATGATCAGGAAAGAAACCAAATGTGTCTGTTGTTAAACAAGTTCGAGGATGTTTTCTCTACAGGACTGCAAGGATTAGGAAAAACAAACATCGTCCAAGCCAATATAACTGTCGAGAGCAACCAGGTAGTTTCTCAACCACCTTACCGAATTCCCGAGCCGAAGAAGGAAGTTGTCGCCAAGATATTGGACGAGTTATTGCAGCAGGATATTATCCAGCCATCTACGTCAGAGTATGCGAGCCCGGTGGTACTCATTAAGAAGCCGAATGGTAGTGATCGACTGTGTCTTGATTACCGACGCCTTAATAAGCTGTTGAAGAAGGAGAATTTTCCGGTTCCTAATATCGAAGAGCGCCTACAGGAGGCAAAGCAATTTACGTATTTCACCTCACTGGATTTAAATAGCGGCTATTACCAAATCGAAGTAGCACCTGAGAGCCGAAAATTTACCGCCATCATCACTACTGATGGACTGTACGAGTTTAAGCGACTCCCGTTTGGGTTAAAGAATGCCCCAGCCATTTTCAATCGTCTCATGGCAGAACTACAGATGCGCGTGCATAAAGGAGACATGATACATTACATGGATGACATCTTAATTGGTAGCAATTCTTTTGAGAAAATGTATGAAAAGCTTGAGAGAGTCCTTACTGTACTGCGAGATTGAGGCCTAACTCTAAATCTGGACAAATGTAAATTGTACGAGCAGTGTATTACGTTCTTATGACATAAAATACACGTCGAAGGAATCAGCCCGGGAGAAGTAAAGATGAAAGCCATTTCTATGTTCCCAACACCAACCAATGTTACCGAAGTACGCCAATTTTTGGGACTCACTGGTTATTTCCGAAAATTTGTCGCCGGATATGCTATAATATCAGAGCCTTTACGTATTTTAATGCGAAAAGCGCTACCGTTCCAATGGGAGCAGCGTCAAGAGGATGCATTCATCGAATTGAAGAGAAGTCTGACATCGAGTCCAGTTATCACAAGCTATCGCCTAGATGCTGAACATGAACTACACACGGATGCCAGTGCTGTTGGTTTGGCCGCGGTACTGATGCAAAATGAAGCGGGTCAATTAAAGCCAATTGCGTTTTTCAGTCGAGCAACATCGAAGCCTGAAAAGAATTATCATAGTTACGAGCTGGAAGCCCTAGCTGTCGTTGAATCCTTGGAGCGATTAAAATACTACGTTTATGGAAAGAAAGTTCGAGTCGTTACCGATTGTAATGCCTTGAAATCATCAATGGATAAGATGAAGCTTAAACCCCGAATTGCACGATGGTGGTTAAGGATTCAAGAATTTGACATCGAGGTTGTACATCGAGCTGGAATACTGATGTGCCACAGATGCTTTGAGTCGAGCACCGTATGAGAACGCCCACGAGATTGGGACGGCATGTCTGAAGATTGCCAAAACCCTTATAGACGAAGCTGACTGGTTATTCGCAATACAATTACAAGATGAAAAGATTCGCAACATTGTAACTGAAATGAAAAGTGCGAAGAAAACTGAAAACGACGAATATGTGATTGAGCAAGATCGCCTATTTCGAAAATATGACAACAAGTTGCTGTGGGTTGTGCCGAGACAACTAAGATACCACATACTTCATGAATGCCACGACAAGTCTGGACATATGAGCATAGAGAAAACAATAAAACGCATTCTAAATTTGTTTTGGTTTCCCCGAATGCGCAATTTCGTCAAAAGCTATATAAAGTCATGCATAGGATGCGCTTTTAATAAAGCACCAGGTGGATGCCAGGAAGGAGAATATCACTACGATGACATCAAACCCATCCCATTTTCCACAATACACATGGATCACATATGAACATATTTTGGTCATCGTTGATGCCTTTACAAAGTTCACAATAGTACGAGCAACAAAGAGTACTGCAACAAAGCATGTTGTGGATATCCTGCAAGACTTCACGAGCTACTTAGGAATGCCAGGACGAATCATCACCGATCGAGGTACCGCCTTTACTTCGAAAGACTTCGAAAAATACTGCAAGTCCAACAATGTAAAACATATCCTTAACGCTGTAAGGACACCGAGAGCAAACGGTCATGTAGAACGAACAAATAGAATTATTTTGTCCATGCTATTGCCTTCAAATGACAACGAAAAGCGATGGGACGAAATGCTGCGATCAATCCAGTGGAGCATTAATACCATGGCAAATAGCACAACTAAATGTTCCCCATTTCAGCTTCTTTTTGGATACGAGCCCCGAGATATCCTGAAGAATCGTCAACGTATTCATGCGTTATCCAGAGTCAAGAGCCGAGCCTGATGACTGATGTCGAGATGGAGAAGTTAAGAGCAGATGCTGCAACTAGGGTCAACGATCAAAGAGCTGCAGCCAAGAGACGTTATGATGCAAAGCACGCGAAGCCAACCACCTCTAAGCTTGGAGATATAGTGTTGGTGGAGAACGAGCCGACTATCCCGGGAACTTCCACAAAATTGGAGCCTCGATATAAAGGACCTTTTATTGTCGACAAGGTTTTGCCCAACGACAGATATCTAGTTGAAGATATCCCCCATGCTCAACGAAAGCAGCGCCACTACAAGTCGGTTTATGCATCCGATAAGATGAAGCGTTGGTGTGAACTTCCAGAGGACGACGAGAACTGGAAGAACGACGAAATCTACGATTCTCGCGAGGACGCTGAAAATTTATCAGGAAAGGCCGAATGTAAGCAGCTGATCACAAATCAACTGGAAAGTAGGTAGGGAAGCAGTCCCAGAGATTACTTGTTACTTGTGCGTGGCAGACGGATTCAAAGTTAAGGAAAACCAGACAGTATACATACAAAGGGATTGTGTGTATATGGGCGTCGTGGTGAAATTGGCAGTAACGAGTAAAAAGTTTAAAGCTACACGGAAAAATGGTCAAGATAGCTGAACTCAAGGTGGACCAGTTGAGGGTTTTGTTGAGAGAACGAAATCTTGCAGCTGCGGGATCCAGAGCAGAGTTGGTGCAGCGACTAGTGGAGTTTGAGGAGTCGGAAGATGTGGAGATACCATCTATTGGAAACGTAAGTCAACGAGAGGAAGCGATGACGTCACAAGCGGCAGCTATTTCACAACTGCAAAATGAGATGACCGAGCTGAAGAATATGATGGCGCAGTTGTTGAGCATGCAGAGACAGAATGCAGATGCAGAGGCAGGAGCTGGTGGGCAGCAACGCACAGAGGAAGTGGTCAAGATATTCCTACTCTTCAAGCAGCAAACAACGTTTGACATTCGTCAGTAAAAGAGATTGCGGACACTTTGCCAGAGTTTGATCCTGGAGACGAGAACGCCATATCCAGTTAACCATATCCACCAGTTCATCGATCGTGTCAACAAAGTGGTTGGAGCGTATAATTGGAACGCGAAATTTTTATTACTAGCAATTTATACAAGGATCAAGGGACCAGCCAAGTTGTGGTTCGATTCATCGCCAGTAGTACATACAACATGGAGTGACTTCGCGCAAGCTATGAGGAACCAGTTTGGAACAAGTCCGGATGAAGCGGAAATCCATTTCAACATGGCAAATGCAACCAGACGAGCCAAAGAGACAGTGAAGGAGTACTGTTTCCGAATGTCAGCCCTAGGAGTGCGGTACAATTTGAGCGAAGCAGCGGTTATTAGATATGTTCGCGCAGGTTTGCAGCACCGAGAATTACAAAACAGCATTGCAGCTATACATTTTACAACAATGAAGCAACTTAGAGAAGCAGCCGAATCTTATATTGTAAACCGAGGCCGAGCAATAGCAAACAAAAAGGAGTTCATACCGAAATTCACCAATGGGGAGACGAAGCAAGATGGTGACACCAAGCCAGCCAAGTCTTAGAACCAAGATGCTAAGACGTGTTTTAAGTGTGGCGAGTTGGGACACTTCTCCAATTCGTGCCCGAGTAAGGAGCAGAAGCCCCGTTGTACCAAATGCAATACCTGTCACGCAATCACAGAAAGTTGCCAGTCTGCAAGGGTGATGCGTTTAGAAGCATCAAACCAGGACAAGGTGTTCACCAGAATCGTACAAATAAGTTCGAAAAACTATAACGCCTTTATTGATACCGGTAGCCAGGCTAGTATAGTGCGACAGTCAGTTGCCAAAGAATTAAATACAGATCGGCATAACTGCTGTATGAAGATAAGCGGCATATGTGGAGGATCATGTATTCTTACCGAAGGAGTAGTAATACAGATGGACGTCGAAGGAAAAACTATTGAAGCGAATCTATACGTAGCTGACGACAACCTTTTGCAAGAAGACCTTTTGTTGGGACAGGATGTCATTTTAAGCGCCCAGTTGTCCCTTAAATTTGAGCCAGGCGACGCCGAAGTCAAGCGAGCTGTACTTCAACCAGAAACCATAGCTAGCGAAAGTGGTACCCTTAAGCTTCTCGCTAATATGAACAATGATCAGGAAAGAAACCAAATGTGTCTGTTGTTAAACAAGTTCGAGGATGTTTTCTCTACAGGACTGCAAGGATTAGGAAAAACAAACATCGTCCAAGCCAATATAACTGTCGAGAGCAACCAGGTAGTTTCTCAACCACCTTACCGAATTCCCGAGCCGAAGAAGGAAGTTGTCGCCAAGATATTGGACGAGTTATTGCAGCAGGATATTATCCAGCCATCTACGTCAGAGTATGCGAGCCCGGTGGTACTCATTAAGAAGCCGAATGGTAGTGATCGACTGTGTCTTGATTACCGACGCCTTAATAAGCTGTTGAAGAAGGAGAATTTTCCGGTTCCTAATATCGAAGAGCGCCTACAGGAGGCAAAGCAATTTACGTATTTCACCTCACTGGATTTAAATAGCGGCTATTACCAAATCGAAGTAGCACCTGAGAGCCGAAAATTTACCGCCATCATCACTACTGATGGACTGTACGAGTTTAAGCGACTCCCGTTTGGGTTAAAGAATGCCCCAGCCATTTTCAATCGTCTCATGGCAGAACTACAGATGCGCGTGCATAAAGGAGACATGATACATTACATGGATGACATCTTAATTGGTAGCAATTCTTTTGAGAAAATGTATGAAAAGCTTGAGAGAGTCCTTACTGTACTGCGAGATTGTGGCCTAACTCTAAATCTGGACAAATGTAAATTGTACGAGCAGTGTATTACGTTCTTAGGACATAAAATACACGCCGAAGGAATCAGCCCGGGAGAAATAAAGATGAAAGCCATTTCTATGTTCCCAACACCAACCAATGTTACCGAAGTACGCCAATTTTTGGGACTCACTGGTTATTTCCGAAAATTTGTCGCCGGATATGCTATAATATCAGAGCCTTTACGTATTTTAATGCGAAAAGCGCTACCGTTCCAATGGGAGCAGCGTCAAGAGGATGCATTCATCGAATTGAAGAGAAGTCTGACATCGAGTCCAGTTATCACAAGCTATCGCCTAGATGCTGAACATGAACTACACACGGATGCCAGTGCTGTTGGTTTGGCCGCGGTACTGATGCAAAATGAAGCGGGTCAATTAAAGCCAATTGCGTTTTTCAGTCGAGCAACATCGAAGCCTGAAAAGAATTATCATAGTTACGAGCTGGAAGCCCTAGCTGTCGTTGAATCCTTGGAGCGATTAAAATACTACGTTTATGGAAAGAAAGTTCGAGTCGTTACCGATTGTAATGCCTTGAAATCATCAATGGATAAGATCACTAACCATACAGCATATAGACAACCCATTTCATACAACGAAAATGGACGCAAAAATTTCTTGCGACAGGCCCCAGCAGGCCCCAGAGAGGAATTCTTACGCTCATCGTTCGTTCATCTTACGCTCATTCTCTCATTAAATGCTTTCTGTTTCTCAGTCTCTGAACGGAGCGCGATGAAGAAGGTTGGCCTGCGCTTCGGTTGATCTTTGTATGTATGCGTGTCACACATTCACATACACGGGTGTATGTGTGCGTACGATTTCGTTTCGAAGCCAGCGCACAAAATTTTGATTTTTCTTACTTTTCAGGCTTGCTACCCTAACAAAATTCGGGTATTCGTTATTTGATGAAATGACGAAAGAAATTATATTATTTTTTATATTATATTATTTATTATTTCAGCATACATTTTAAATTTATTTAGGAATAAGATTAAGTGTTGGCAGTAAAATGTTTTGCATATATATATTTTTACGAATCGTTAAAAATCAATATACTGAGATAGGAACAGGGTATATTTCAGTTGAAAATATTTCAGTCGATATTTCAGTGCCTGCATACCCTACCGATGGATGATTTTTAGGGGACCGGACAGCAACAAAAATATTTAAAAATTTTTTTTTGGAATACTTGCTATGAATTTTCCTTTCATTTAATAAATGTATGATTTACAAATTTTAAAACAAATTTCCATTTCTCTACTTTTAATGGATGTTTACAACAAATTATATCAAAGAAAATTTTTGGAATAAGTTGGTTCCCTTTTTAAAATTTTTATTTTTAAATTTACATTAAAATCATTTACATTAGTAAATAAAAATTTGGATGGATGCATCGGTAGGGTATGCAGGCACAATCCACATGAAGAACAACAAAAACTTAAAAGCGATCGGCGTTTTAAGAGATGTCGACTGAAATATACCCTGTTCCTATCTCAGTATATTGATTTTTATTGATTCGTAAAAATATATATATGCAAAACATTTTACTGCCAACACTTAATCTTATTCTTAAATATATTTAAAATGTATGCTGAAATAATAAATAATATAATATAAAAAATAATATAATTTCTTTCGTCATTTCATCAAATAACGAATACCCGAATTTTGTTAGGGTAGCAAGCCTGAAAAGTAAGAAAAATCAAAATTTTGTGCGCTGGCTTCGAAACGAAATCGTACGCACACATACACCCGTGTATGTGAATGTGTGACACGCATACATACAAAGATCAACCGAAGCGCAGGCCAACCTTCTTCATCGCGCTCCGTTCAGAGACTGAGAAACAGAAAGCATTTAATGAGAGAATGAGCGTAAGATGAACGAACGATGAGCGTAAGAATTCCTCTCTGGGGCCTGCTGGGGCCTGTCGCAAGAAATTTTTGCGTCCATTTTCGTTGTATGAAATGGGTTGTCTATATGCTGTATGGTTAGTGATAAGATGAAGCTTAAACACCGAATTGCACGATGGTGGTTAAGGATTCAAGAATTTGACATCGAGGTTGTACATCGAGCTGGAATACTGATGTGCCACAGATGCTTTGAGTCGAGCACCGTATGAGAACGCCCACGAGATTGGGACGGCATGTCTGAAGATTGCCAAAACCCTTATAGACGAAGCTGACTGGTTATTCGCAATACAATTACAAGATGAAAAGATTCGCAACATTGTAACTGAAATGAAAAGTGCGAAGAAAACTGAAAACGACGAATATGTGATTGAGCAAGATCGCCTATTTCGAAAATATGACAACAAGTTGCTGTGGGTTGTGCCGAGACAACTAAGATACCACATACTTCATGAATGCCACGACAAGTCTGAACATATGAGCACAGAGAAAACAATAAAACGCATTCTAAATTTGTTTTGGTTTCCCCGAATGCGCAATTTCGTCAAAAGCTATATAAAGTCATGCATAGGATGCGCTTTTAATAAAGCACCAGGTGGATGCCAGGAACGAGAATATCACTACGATGACATCAAACCCATCCCATTTTCCACAATACACATGGATCACATATGAACATATTTTGGTCATCGTTGATGCCTTTACAAAGTTCACAATAGTACGAGCAACAAAGAGTACTGCAACAAAGCATGTTGTGGATATCCTGCAAGACTTCACGAGCTACTTAGGAATGCCAGGACGAATCATCACCGATCGAGGTACCGCCTTTACTTCGAAAGACTTCGAAAAATACTGCAAGTCCAACAATGTAAAACATATCCTTAACGCTGTAAGGACACCGAGAGCAAACGGTCATGTAGAACGAACAAATAGAATTATTTTGTCCATGCTATTGCCTTCAAATGACAACGAAAAGCGATGGGACGAAATACTGCGATCAATCCAGTGGAGCATTAATACCATGGCAAATAGCACAACTAAATGTTCCCCATTTCAGCTTCTTTTTGGATACGAGCCCCGAGATATCCTGAAGAATCGTCAACGTATTCATGCGTTATCCAGAGTCAAGAGACGAGCCTGATGACTGATGTCGAGATGGAGAAGTTAAGAGCAGATGCTGCAACTAGGGTCAACGATCAAAGAGCTGCAGCCAAGTACTGTTTCCGAATGTCAGCCCTAGGAGTGCGCTACAATTTGAGCGAAGCAGCGGTTATTAGATATGTTCGCGCAGGTTTGCAGCACCGAGAATTACAAAACAGCATTGCAGCTATACATTTTACAACAATGAAGCAACTTAGAGAAGCAGCCGAATCTTATATTGTAAACCGAGGCCGAGCAATAGCAAACAAAAAGGAGTTCATACCGAAATTCACCAATGGGGAGACGAAGCAAGATGGTGACACCAAGCCAGCCAAGTCTTAGAACCAAGATGCTAAGACGTGTTTTAAGTGTGGCGAGTTGGGACACTTCTCCAATTCGTGCCCGAGTAAGGAGCAGAAGCCCCGTTGTACCAAATGCAATACCTGTCACGCAATCACAGAAAGTTGCCAGTCTGCAAGGGTGATGCGTTTAGAAGCATCAAACCAGGACAAGGTGTTCACCAGAATCGTACAAATAAGTTCGAAAAACTATAAAGCCTTTATTGATACCGGTAGCCAGGCTAGTATAGTGCGACAGTCAGTTGCCAAAGAATTAAATACAGATCGGCATAACTGCTGTATGAAGATAAGCGGCATATGTGGAGGATCATGTATTCTTACCGAAAGAGTAGTAATACAGATGGACGTCGAAGCAAAAACTATTGAAGCGAATCTATTCGTAGCTGACGACAACCTTTTGCAAGAAGACCTTTTGTTGGGACAGGATGTCATTTTAAGCGCCCAGTTGTCCCTTAAATTTGAGCCAGGCGACGCCGAAGTCAAGCGAGCTGTACTTCAACCAGAAACCATAGCTAGCGAAAGTGGTACCCTTAAGCTTCTCGCTAATATGAACAATGATCAGGAAAGAAACCAAATGTGTCTGTTGTTAAACAAGTTCGAGGATGTTTTCTCTACAGGACTGCAAGGATTAGGAAAAACAAACATCGTCCAAGCCAATATAACTGTCGAGAGCAACCAGGTAGTTTCTCAACCACCTTACCGAATTCCCGAGCCGAAGAAGGAAGTTGTCGCCAAGATATTGGACGAGTTATTGCAGCAGGATATTATCCAGCCATCTACGTCAGAGTATGCCAGCCCGGTGGTACTCATTAAGAAGCCGAATGGTAGTGATCGAATGTGTCTTGATTACCGACGCCTTAATAAGCTGTTGAAGAAGGAGAATTTTCCGGTTCCTAATATCGAAGAGCGCCTACAGGAGGCAAAGCAATTTACGTATTTCACCTCACTGGATTTAAATAGCGGCTATTACCAAATCGAAGTAGCACCTGAGAGCCGAAAATTTACCGCCATCATCACTACTGATGGACTGTACGAGTTTAAGCGACTCCCGTTTGGGTTAAAGAATGCTCCAGCCATTTTCAATCGTCTCATGGCAGAACTACAGATGCGCGTGCATAAAGGAGACATGATACATTACATGGATGACATCTTAATTGGTAGCAATTCTTTTGAGAAAATGTATGAAAAGCTTGAGAGAGTCCTTACTGTACTGCGAGATTGAGGCCTAACTCTAAATCTGGACAAATGTAAATTGTACGAGCAGTGTATTACGTTCTTAGGACATAAAATACACGTCGAAGGAATCAGCCCGGGAGAAGTAAAGATGAAAGCCATTTCTATGTTCCCAACACCAACCAATGTTACCGAAGTACGCCGGATATGCTATAATATCAGAGCCTTTACGTATTTTAATGCGAAAAGCGCTACCGTTCCAATGGGAGCAGCGTCAAGAGGATGCATTCATCGAATTGAAGAGAAGTCTGACATCGAGTCCAGTTATCACAAGCTATCGCCTAGATGCTGAACATGAACTACACACGGATGCCAGTGCTGTTGGTTTGGCCGCGGTACTGATGCAAAATGAAGCGGGTCAATTAAAGCCAATTGCGTTTTTCAGTCGAGCAACATCGAAGCCTGAAAAGAATTATCATAGTTACGAGCTGTAAGCCCTAGCTGTCGTTGAATCCTTGGAGCGATTCAAATACTACGTTTATGGAAAGAGAGTTCGAGTCGTTACCGATTGTAATGCCTTGAAATCATCAATGGATAAGATGAAGCTTAAACCCCGAATTGCACGATGGTGGTTAAGGATTCAAGAATTTGACATCAAGGTTGTACATCGAGCTGGAATACGTATGATACGTATCTCACCGTATGAGAACGCCCACGAGATTGGGACGGCATGTCTGAAGATTGCCAAAACCCTTATAGACGAAGCTGACTGGTTATTCGCAATACAATTACAGGATGAAAAGATTCGCAACATTGTAACTGAAATGAAAAGCGCGAAGAAAACTGAAAACGACGAGTATGTGATTGAGCAAGATCGCCTATTTCGAAAATATGACAACAAGTTGCTGTGGGTTGTGCCGAGACAACTAAGATACCACATACTTCATGAATGCCACGACAAGTCTGGACATATGAGCACAGAGAAAACAATAAAACGCATTCTAAATTTGTTTTGGTTTCCCCGAATGCGCAATTTCGTCAAAAGATATATAAAGTCATGCATAGGATGCGCTTTTAATAAAGCACCAGGTGGATGCCAGGAAGGAGAATATCACTACGATGACATCAAACCCATCTCATTTTCCACAATACACATGGATCACCTAGGACCGTTTCCAAAGAGTTCAAAGAGGAATGAACATATTTTGGTCATCGTTGATGCCTTTACAAAGTTCACAATAGTACGAGCAACAAAGAGTACTGCAACAAAGCATGTTGTGGATATCCTGCAAGACGTCACGAGCTACTTAGGAATGCCAGGACGAATCATCACCGATCGAGGTACCGCCTTTACTTCGAAAGACTTCGAAAAATACTGCAAGTCCAACAATGTAAAACATATCCTTAACGCTGTAAGGACACCGAGAGCAAACGGTCATGTAGAACGAACAAATAGAATTATTTTGTCCATGCTATTGCCTTCAAATGACAACGAAAAGCGATGGGACGAAATGCTGCGATCAATCCAGTGGAGCATTAATACCATGGCAAATAGCACAACTAAATGTTCCCCATTTCAGCTTCTTTTTGGATACGAGCCCCGAGATATCCTAAAGAATACGTTGACGAGCGTTATCCAGAGTCAAGAGCCGAGCCTGATGACTGATGTCGAGATGGAGAAGTTAAGAGCAGATGCTGCAACTAGCGTTAACGATCAAAGAGCTGCAGCCAAGAGACGATATGATGCAAAGCAAAATTATAATACCCTCTTTAAGGGTATTAAAGACCATTCTTTAAAAGAATGGTTAAAAACCATGCGTATAAAAGAATATAACTTACCTTTCGGACAACTTCTTAATTATTAAGGAAGTATAAAAAGAAGCTTTTTGCTCAATTGAAGAAGAAACTAATGCATAGTGTGTTAATAACCATTCGAGACATTGTAACGAACTATTCTTATGCTTCCGCTCGCCACAGTTTTGCCGCGGCTAGCTAACAGAGTTTGCGGGTCTGTTCCACCGAATTTAAAGTTCTTTATAGGAGGAATTTCTCCTATAAGAATTTATAGGAGATTGAGAGTCTGGCGGACTGTCGCCTCCGCTACGTCTGGACACGCAGTGCACATGCACTAGAGAGCCGGGTTTGGAAGTTTGTCTGACGACTGTCGCCTCCGCTACGCCTGGACACGCCAGACGTATGCCAGACTTGTCCTTTCCTCGCTTCGTAGCATAGCTACCTGCCGTTGTCAGGAATGGCCCAACTCGACTCCGCTACCCTGGGTTTTTTTTTCGTTCTCCTCTCCTTAGGCTGTTGGACTCTCCAGAGGACTCTTCAGCTCAAAACACCGGGTGCTTTTTAGAAACGCTCTAACATTTTAATGTTGGACTCATACATAGGTGGTCCTCCAAGTCAACGCTACAAGCTTCCTTAAATGAATCGTCCCGATCTGCTCCAATGGGCCTCCATATATACTGATCGGAGCGCCCGTCAATCCTCCAGGATTCTGCTCCTGCCGTTAATTCTACTTTAAAATCACGCCACTTTCCCGTTGGCGGATCGCCGTCCGTGCCCCTCGTCCCTCTCGGCCGTGGACCTCTGCTGTTGCTAAGCGGACTTCGAGGGCCCGCTACACTCTGCGTCGCTCCCTCAACTTTTTGCTCCTCCGTTAATGCTAACCCCGCCGCACTTTCTAACCACGGCTGCGCTGCCGTCCCGAGAACCGTTACTTTCCACGTCGTCTCTGCTTTCTCCTGGCGCCCCCTCTCACTGCTCCTTCTGTCTTGCGGCTAGGCTTCTCATCTTCACTTTCCTCCCATACCCCCGTACTGCATGAGTGAAATAGTCCCATCGTTTGAACGCTTTCGCACCGCAACCCCCAAAACCTCAACCCCCCTTCCTTGACTTTGCCCTAAGCCACCTGTCTTGGCGTGTGGGGAGACTAAATCTCTTCACAACATTTCAAAGCAAGAGAATGCCTATTCTCATACTCTCTAAATTCTTTGAGTCTCTTGCACTCATTCATTCGATTACATTCGAATGTTTTCTATGGCTGAGGCAATAAGAATGTATCCATTCAGACCTCCAGTCCAGAAGCAATAGCCTTACATCAACAGTAAACCATGGAAAAGGGTAAGCATCAAGTTGGAGCTGGTCCAGCTCTCTCTCCCTCACTCTGCGGTACACCACCTGTGTCCGTGAATTTGAGCGGTGGCCGGTGCATACCTCTTCCATTATCGGTTTATCTCTAGTTTTTGCAGTTTTGTTCTCTCTGTCGCTCCGCATCGTCAGGCGATGAGCCGCACTTTTTTTATACAATCTTCCTTATCATCTCGGGCGACCGCATGTCATCACCATAGTATTATTAAAAATAAACCGTATTTTTATTATTCATTGAACTTGCGGTGTATTTAAATATTTCCCAGCAGCAGCTAATTACTGAAAACGCTGAAAAAATTTTTATTTTTTCAACCCCCATTATGGGGTTGGGGATGATTCCTCCATATTTCATATATCACTAATACTTGGCTACTCCTGAAACTATTAAATACAAAGATAGGCTTCAGATAAGGTCAGTTCTTTAAATAACCTCTTTGACAGGTGTTGCCAAAATAAAAATTGTAATTTCTGATGGGTTTAGCTTTTGTCGAAGTCGCAGGAATCTGTGAATTAGAATCTTATGAAATGTTTAATAGGAAAAGCTTCATGAAAAAAACTAACAAGTGTAAAAAGGTAGCATTTCCAATTACTTGGTAATAAGTTTATTATCGCAGGTCTAAATACTTTTTAAATCTCCTAAAGGACACGTCTATATACACGCTATACATAATTTCTTTTTCAAGGTAGCAGGTTTTAATGCTTTTCAAATCTCCTGAAAGCCCACACGTATTGCTCTCGTTGCTCCTTTATTGTTGGAATTGCTCTTTCATACGGAAAACACAAAGTCATGGGTTGCTGCCAGCATAGCCAAAGGCCAAATACAGAAACAATTTTTCGTCTTTTCCTACTCTCTTTTTTTTCGTTTCCTCCGTTGCCGAGGAGGAGTTTTCAATCATTTTCTTTAAGTAACTTAAAATAAGGTACATTTTTTATGGACAATAGAATAGACGCACTTAGACATAAATATTTTTATACCCTTGCAGAGGATATTATAATTTTGGTCAAAAGTGTGCAACGCAGTAAAGGAGACATCTACGACCTTATAAAGTATATATATTCTTGATCAGGATCACCTCCTGAGTTGATATAAGCATGTCCGTCTGTCCGTCGGTCCGTATGTCTGTCTGTCTGTTTCTTCGCGAACTTGTCTCTCAGTTTTAAAGCTATCGACTTGAAACTTTGCACACACCTTTCTTTCCTTTTCACGCAGTATATAAGTCGGAACGGCCGAAATCGGTTATCGACTATATCCTATAGCTGCCATATAACTGAACAATCGGAAATTACCCAACTTTCGTGTTTTTAAAGATAGAAAGGTGGAACTTCGTACAGATTCTATTTTTGGTCAGTTAATACAACCTACCAAATAACATAACGATCGGCCGACTATATCTTATAGCTGCCATATAACTGAACGATCGGAAATGGTATTTGGTAAAAATACCAACTTTGGTATTTTTGAAGATGGAAGCTTGGTGCTTTGTTTTACATTTTTTATTGTAATAAATTAGTTATATTATGACAATCTCATAAGGATGAGCCAATTTAATCCGATGTTTGCGATATATATCCGGTTTTAACTGTGTAAGCAGCTGATCACAAATCAACTGTTGGGCGATGTGACCACCCGTCCGACAGTATGACCATCACCAGAAATACCAGGGCGAGACTCGTTACTGATCCAGCGAGGAAAGTTAGTTTTAAGCAAGAGGGAAGAACGAAAGTCGCATAAGTTAAGACTCATTCAAATTATGTAAAAACTATATCCAACATATCCACTCAAGAATAAACCTGCGAGACCACTCGAAAAAGCCATCACTTTACAACTGCAAGGGTATACCAACTTCGGCTCCGCCCGATATTAGCTTTCCTTTCTTGTTTTTTTTTATTTAGTTTATTAAATAATAATTTTTAGTTTATTAAATATAAGAATATCCCTTACAAGGCTATAGACAATAATCTTTATTTTTTACTTAGCTTACCTATAAGTTTCAGTGCGCAACGTTTTACTTAATTTGCGGCACTTATTAATTTGTTCGGTAACACAGTGCGACAAAAAAAAGAAAAATTGGAGGAACTTTTGAAGAGACCTAGTAGGAATTGGTTATTAGGTCAAATATAATACAAAACCGTGTTTGAAATATTTCTAACACCCTCAAAATCTTGATTTATTTAGAAAAAACGGTTTTTCGGAATTCGGAAAACGGAAACCGTTTTGGCCATGTTTCTCCCATTATCAGAGGAAACGCTGTTTGTTTATATTTTATTTTTTTTAATAGCAAAGATATTAAAAAATTTCCAAACTTTTATTTTTACCTGAAAACTTTGATCCATAAGTTCATCCATACTTATACCATAATCGTCTAGCATTTCCAAAACTTTTTCTTTTATATATTCCCCACTGTGTGCAGAGGTGAGCTGAATCATGCCCAAGGTTTTCACAACAATATCTACTCCTGTATTTGTCTAAATCGTTTGCAAATTAACACCTAGAATGGATTTCTCCGTTCTGGGTGCCTTATACCGTCTTTAGTGGCCTCTTATATTATTTTTTATACAAAATTATTTCTTATATTTATATATACGGCACTCATATTATTTCTTGAATTAATTAAAATTAGGATCAGCTATGTCCTTGAACCCCTCGCTGTCTAGGAATAAAAATGGCTTTCCTTCTGTGGTTACATGCATATACATGTATACATGCATTTACATGCATGCATTCTTCAATTATTTCGTATGTAATTTTTCTTTTTTTCGCAGCCTGTATGTCAGTGGCATCTTGTTTTACTCATTAAAAATGTTTGCCTGTTTTGAAACTAAATGCATTTTTAAATTAGCAGAATGATTTCCACTTAATTTTATCACACGCACCTTGAACAAATATTTATTTTCAAATGATTCAAATAAATTAAATTGTTGCACTGTTAAGTTCACGCCCCATTTTCGTCACGAAGGCAAATGAAACAAAACCCACTAACTTTCACATACGCACATACATGCAAAAAAGACTTTTTGAATCGCCTCACAAAGTTGAAACGGTTCTCGAAAGAACAGAGCAAAAAGGAATAGAAAATATTGCTCGTCATTTGAGCGACATCAAAATTTGTATTCGAACAAAGCAAACGGTTGCTCTCAGAATTTTTGCTCAAAGACTCATTGAGCAACACTTATTTCGAGACCTCAGAAACAGTTAGTATTTTGAGACCTCAGTCTCATAAGGATCGGCCGACTATATCCGATATTTGTCATATTTATATCCAATCCAATATATACTTTAAAATATAAACCGTCTCTGATTTGCAAGAGCTGATGAGTCCATTTAGCCTTCCAAAAGAAACCCAAAAAATTTGTATCAGAGAAGTTACCCATTTAATCAAAAAGATTATATTATGAATTTTTATTCATTGAATTGTGCTAAACAAAGTTTTAATATGACAACGCCTATTATCAAAACATACATATAACTACCTTTTTTTTTTATAAGATTTTGTTAGTTTTCGACGTTTGAGTATCATATCATATAAGGCGTCCAAGCCTTCTTGTAAGCCTTCACCAGTTATAGCACATGTTGGTTGTATATACCAACCCTTCGATTGGAAGTTATCAAAAGCAGCGGTATATTTTTGGTTACAAAACCTCTTGTTTGACTCATTTTGAATATATGGGTCCAATCTAGTAGAGTCGGAATAGATAATAGGTGTACAAGAGACTTCGTTTATCGATGAGTTTCCTTCGATATTTTGAGTAAGAACCGGCGCTATATTAACCATTGGTGTTGAAAATGTAATATTTTTTTCTGTTGATAAAGGAGTCTGAACATTTCTTTGGTTTGAGACGCTGCATCCGATTAAATTGCTGGATGAAGAGCTGGAACTTGTCATCGCTTTTTTTGGAACTATATTAGAAAGTTCGTTTAATCCTAAAAGTTTTTCGAGTTCTTTTGCCCCACAAGCGTTTGGCAGATCCTGCTTATTAGCTAATATCAGTACCGGAACACCCTATAAAAAAAAAAAGTGTATAAATATATTACAAATTTGTAGTTGTATACATAAACAAGAAAGGAAAGCTAACTTCGGGCGGAGCCGAAGTTTATATACCCTTGCAGTTAAAACCGGATATATATCGCAAACATCGGATATAGTTGGCCGATCCTTATGGGAATAGGAATATATAATCCAATTTATTACAATACAAAATCTAAAAAAAGTCCCAAACTTCTATCTTCAAAAATACGAAAGTTGATATTTCTACCAAATACCATTTCCGATCGTTCAGTTATATGGCAGCTATGGGATATAGTCGGCCGATCCTAATGAAATTTGGTAGGTTGGATCAACTGACCAAGAATTAAATCTGTACTAAGTTCCAGCTTTCTATCTTCAAAAACACGAAAGTTGGGTCATTTCCGATCGTTCAGTTATATGGCAGCTATAGGATATAGTCGGCCGATCCTTATGAAATTTGGCATGACGTAATGTTTTGCCAAAAATAGCTCACATGTCCAATTTGAACTCTCTAACTCTAAAAACACCAAAGTTATACCATTTCCGATCAATCAGTTATATGGCAGCTATAGGATATAGTCGGCCGATCCGGGCCGTTCCGACTTATATACTGCGTGCAAAGGAAAGAAGGGTGTGTGCAAAGTTTCAAGACGATAGCTTTAAAACTGAGAGACTAGTTCGCGTAGAAACAGACAGACGGACAGACAGACGGACAGACGGACAGACGGACATGCTCATATCAACTCAGGAGGTGATCCTGATCAAAAATATATATACTTTATAGGGTCGGAGATGTCTCCTTCACTGCGTTGCACACTTTTGACCAAAATTATAATACCCTCTGCAAGGGTATAAAAACATACCTTTGCTGGTTGGTTTTTGTTTCGGTATAACTCTAGTCTCTTAGTTTTAAAATTATTAACATTCCCATTAAAAGCATAATTTTAAAGCTACTTTAATTAAAATACAAATAAAAATAAATAATATTGCCACCTTTATATTTAAGTTGGTTGGTTATCCCGGCAGAGCCCAATTTTTCTCTCATAACTGCACGGACACTTAATTGTCCGAAGCATTATCGCGGTGTTCCCTCTTCGAGCTTTACGCATCTACGCCCGGCCTTTTCTCGCCCGGATGTTATTCTCCATGTCTGTCTTTTTTGCACATTGTAACTGACCCCTCAATTTGTGGCATTTCATCAGCCCCAGCGGGAGACTGATCACACCTCAAAAACTCTTCGCCCATATCAGACCACCGTCGGCTAAGACGGTCTACGACATCGCTCACGTCAGAATCATTAGAAATAAGTAAAAAGCTTCCAATGAAAAAGGCTATGACGTTTTGTTGGATCATGCACTCCGAACAAATTAAACCAAATCATATTATTTAAATGTGTTTCTTACAAAACCCTCATCTATAAATAGATTTCTATCTTGTGGTTAGTTTTAAAGCAGTGGTGGGCAAACTCTCATTTTACATAGCACGCGAGTATAGGGTAGGAAATTCTGCCGCAGCGCTGCCGGTACACTGACAGTGTGAGCATTCTCAATTTTTTTTAGAAGCTCTTTCTTTTGCTCTCATTTTGACTCATTTGACAGCCCAAACTTAAAAATCAAAATGTTTCCACTGAGAAAAATTTTCTCACAAATTGTGTTGAAAAAAGTTTTCTCCATAGAAAATAAAGATAGGGAAACGTAGTTTTTCATTTTTGTATAAATGTTGTAAATCATTTTTAGTCTTCATTCTCTCCTATACATAAATAATAATATATTATTCGTATATACGTATAATTCGTATTCGTATATTATTTCGTATAAACAATATTATACGAAATATTAAAGAACGTTACTAAAACAAGTAACAATGACTCGCCTATACTTTTGAATTAGTTTTATATCAGACTCTAAAAGTACCGACAAATATGCATAGTTGTACATCCTAAAATGCATTCGAAACAATTCGAATGCAATCATTAGCTCTTACCTATTCAATTTTCTTTTTATCTCCCGAATGTTATGCGATTGAGAAATCCTTAAATGCATTCGAAACAATTCGAATGCAATCTTTAGCTCTTACCTATTCAATTTTCTTTTTATCCCCCGAATGTTATGCGATTGAGACCTACACACTCATTCCTTTATTTTTGTCTCCGCATTCTATCTCATTCAATTCATTTTCAAGGTTTTGCATTTGAAATTCTTTTTTTAACTATTCATACAAAACTTTATTGTGGACTAAACAAAAAAAAAAGATGCGCTTCTAAGTGATTGGTTGATAGCCTTGCCGGATCGTAGTCCCCGAATGCTCCGCGGCTCCATATAAGCAGAGTGGTTGGGCTTGTATGGAGCCGCGGCCTAAAATATTTCTATTGGTGATATCGCAATGAAATGTTGTCGAAAAATCTATAAAAATATTCTAAGAACACTGTAAAAATAACGTATATTATAGTTTACACGGATGGCGCTACTTTTCATAAAATAATTTTGTTCCAAGAATAAATTAAATATTTGATATTCCAATCCAAAGTTGGTTAAATCGTAATCCCCAAATGTAAAACCATCGTAAATTCACACATGACACTTTTTTCGTGCATTGTAAATTCCTATGCCCACTTATAAATTGGTCTGAGGTTAACAGGAATCTATTTAATAAATCACTATTTGTGTCTACTTGAGACACTTTACTACTTAATAGTAGTGTCTACTTTTACTTTTTAGTGTGAAACTCTCGAAATCTTTTTGTATCCTTGTTTTTCCAACAACTCTCCTATCGAAACAGGGTCAAACTATATAATTTCAGAACCGTGGACTAGAACGACTTTGGACTTTGTGAACGGATGGTAGAAGGTAATTTTTTTTCGCGATCTTTTAGAATTATGCAAATGGCTTGTGCATCAACTAGAGCAGGGGTGTTCAAATTCGTCTTATGGCAGTGCGTTTACTAACACAGACACAAGAAAACGTGTACATATGTAGCGGCGCTTTTGTGTTGGGGCGCAGCTGTGCACTGAGAGAAAAAAAGTGCTCTCTAATTCATCACTTATTTTTCTGACCCGTCAAAAAATGTATATTAACACTCACGATGGTCCACCATGAAATAAATTAAAAGCCAACGCAGACAGAAGAATAAGTTCCAGTGCATGTGCTCGAGGAAAAAACAAAAACAAAATACATTGCGTTTAGCGAAGCGTGACGACGGATAGAGATGTAATGGAGAAACAAGCAAAATTGTTTTTGTTTCGCATGCAAATCGAAGCCCATATGCACGGTGCTTATAGGCGCACTACCCATAAGCACAGAGCATCTACAAAAACAAAAGTTCACTCAGTGTATAGGCGTTGAGCACCCCTGAATTAGAGCATCAGCTAGCATTCCTGTATTCATAATATAGCTAAGAGGTCCAGACGACAAGGGCGCGCTAAATTAAACGATTAATTAGTATATATTAAAGCTATATATTAAGGTAATTTATTAAGCAAAGAAGAGTTAGTAAGGAAATTGAAAATTCTACATTTTAATTAAATTTGAAGGACAGGAAAGAGATGTTATACGGTAATGACCATTGTAGTTCGAACATAAAACCTTAAAAGGGTCGTGCTGTTCATATGTCGAACTTTAATGGCTAAGGAATAGAGGACTACAGTTTCTAGTCCTTTTATTAGGAATGCTAAAATTTAAGCGTGTTAGTAAATGCTGGCTATCTACATCCCAATTAATTAGGTTATGCAGAAAAACTACACCGAGCATGGTCCTACGATTTGTTAGGCTAGGTAAGTTAATAAGTAAGAGTTTACTATTAGTAAATGTAAGATGAAGATTTGCATCCCAGTTAACACCATTAAGTGAAAATGTTAAGAAATTCTTTTGTACGGTTTCTATGCGGTTCTGATACACTCCTATGCGGTCTATTGGGGACTCCAGACAAATGAACCTTACTCCAGTATCGGACGGACCAAGGAAATGAATAAGCTTTTCGTAATGTAGGGGTTGTCAAATTCTTTTGACCAGCTTTTAAGGGGAGGGTAAGGTCAAATCATGCGAAAAAAGCCATGTTTTTCTGATTTTTTTCCTGACGACACAGTTAAAATTTATTTATTCAACCAACGGTATATTAAAGTATGATATTAGAAGAATGTTTTATCCAATTTTTACAAAAAAAAATATTTAAACATATGGCAATGGTAGCAATTTTCCGGACGTGCCGCCAAAAAAAGTTGAATTGCGGTGCCCCTCATAACTCGGTGCTGGATCATTTGTAATCAAAAAATGAAAGTTCATACGTTAGATAATAGTTCGCCCCAAGTAACGCTGTGAAGATTTTTTGAAAATTGCAATTTTTTAATTTTTTCGAAGACTTTGAAGTGAAAAACTCAATTTTTTTGGGAAAAAATCGGTTAATTTGTCATTGCAAAATCAAAATTATGAACAAAAAAAAAAACTCGACAGCGTTTACCTCGTAAAATATGTACAGAAATAGTGTTTAAAATTTCAAAAGGATCGGTGCAGTAGTTTTGAAGTTATGAGGGGCACCGACTTTGAAAACGTGAGTTGTGGGAAAAACGCTTTAAAGTTTTAAACACAAAAAAATCCAGTGTAAAACGTTTATAAGCAACTTCGTCAATAACTAATAACTTCAACAATTTTGCTTTAATTGACTTGAAATTTTGACACAATATTCTTCAAATATTATGCATTCAATTTAAAAAATAAAAAAAAAATTACAAAAAAAAAAAATTAAATACCTTACCCTCCCCTTAATAAAATCAAGGATTCGTTTAGCCTTATTAACCATTGAGAAAATATGGTTGGCAATTTTAAGTTTAATGTCTAATAGAACGCCGAGATCATTAACCTGAGTTAATTTCTCTAAGGCAATCCCATAGGAGTATACGTAGTCTGCAGAGGTCAAGAACGGTAAAAAGACATAAGCTTGCGTTTTGATCCATAAGGTATTAAGTCGTTAGCTAAACACCATTTTTGAAAATTATCAAGATCAGACCGAAAACTGCATTGGGCAGAGATGGATTTGTACTGAAGACAAAGCTTTACATAATCTGCATACATAAGAACTAGAGAGTTCATTAAAGCAGGGGGCAAGTCATTTATAAGAAGAGTAAATAATAACGGCCATGATGGCTTCCTTGAGGGACGCCAGATGTAGCACGGACCAGACGGTACTGTATGTTTTTAAATAAGACTCTTTGTGTCCTTCCATCTAAATAGCTGGAGATCCACGTTAAGAGGTCTATAGGAAAACCCAGCAGATTGAGTTTACTCAACAAGAGTGAGTGATTAACTGAATCAAATGCTTTTCTGAAGTCTGTGTAAATTACATCGGTTTGATATCCCTTACAAAAGCCATCTATGACAAAGGATGTCAACTCCAGTAAATTTGTGGTGGTGGAGCGACGCTTAATAAAGCCATGCTGACAGGGAGAGATGATCGAAGAGCATAGGTGTTGCGAGTGAGGGGTAATTAAGTTTTCAAATAACTTTGGAATTGCCGACAACTTAGAGATGCCTCTGTAGTTGGCAGCCTCAGACTTTTTCCCTTTTTTATGTAGGGGAATTATGAATGATTCCTTCCACTTAAGGGGAAAAATCGAGGTTTTCCCCAAAGATAAGTTGAAAAGTCTTAGAAGAGGTTTGCACAGAGCCCTGATACAGTACTTGAGCACACAGCCTGGTACTCCATCGGGGCCTGACGAATAAATGGGTTTGACCCTTAGAAGGTCAGATAATAAGCTATTCTCGGAGAAAAACGAACAGAAAATATGATTTGCTGATTGAATTTTCTGAGCCAAAAACTGTATTTAAAGTACGCTAACATTTTTCTAAGGTGACATTTAGATCGGTGCGTGCCAGAATATCTGACCAATCATATGTATAGATAAGACTATTAAGTTTGTGAAATCAGCTTTACGGAAACAGCGAATCTTATTTGCCACACATGGAAACTCATGATCGATACCAGAAATGGTTTCGATTGAAAACTCAAGTATGGGGTGAAATGGATATTTTGGGGTTGAATGGGGGAAAGCTCTGAAGAGAGTGGTACCATGAGGATCAGATACAAAACATAAGTCTAAAAGCCGACCTAACGAATTTCTGACATGGTTAATTTGACCTAGGGACATGTCAAACATGCCCGCGGTGAAGTCATGGTGTTATAGACCAGTGGTGGGCACGAAATCTAACGATCGGAGCCGCAGCTCGGCCAAACAACAAATTACAACAACAACCACCACCCTCGCGATGGTTGTCGTCGCGTTGTGCGCAAACGCACCCTTAATAATTGTTGTTGCAAACTCGGGACCGCGGGGTCGGGCCCG
Source organism: Drosophila pseudoananassae pseudoananassae (assembly GCA_018153035.1). Lineage (NCBI taxonomy): Eukaryota > Metazoa > Arthropoda > Insecta > Diptera > Drosophilidae > Drosophila > Drosophila pseudoananassae. The sequence continues at coordinate 2,181,107 of JAECXR010000020.1, forward strand.
CTACCTGCTTCGAAATTTGTGTAGCATTGTTTTTGTAAATCTTCACGGCTCACTGACCGCGCGACTCGATCGTCTGGCCCGATTTGCTGGCGCAAAAAATTACGAATAACGGGGGGAGCCTTGAGAGCCCGAGGAGCCATGGGCTTGCCCACCCCTGTTATAGACATTGGACCACTTTAATTCTGGGATATTAAAGTCACACACAGCCAGTGTTTAAAAAACTGCAGTCGAAGTAGCAGAAGTCGCAATATTTTTGCTTTTCACTGCTTCGACTGCGAGCGACTTCTGACAATGAAAAGTTTCTTCTGCTTCTGCTTCTGAAAAAATCAGAAGTCGCAGTCGAAGCAAACGCAGAAAATGATCGCCGATGAAAAGCGAATCAGCAGCAGCAGACGACGTGTAAAAAATTTTGATTTGGCTTTGCTGCTGCTTTTGCGAAGCAACGCAAGTCGAAGCAGCAGCAACTGCTCGACTTGTGCAAGTCGCCAGCAGCAGCAGTCGCCGTTTGAAAATTTTTGATTTTTCTTTGCTGCTGCTTTCGATTCTGCAAGACGCTACATGTCACAATGTCACAGTCGCGACTACTGTCGAGACTACTGTCGCGTCTGAATTTTTCTGCTTATACTGTTTGATTCTTGATTCTTGTGCATCAGTGTTAATTGAAGCAAGATCGATACAGGACCTTAATTTTTAACTATGGCGCAAAGTAATATTTGGATGTATTTTGAAAACAACGTTGATGAAGGCAGAGCTACATGTAAAACATGTAAAAATAAACTCAAAAATAATAGACTTTCAAATTTAAAAACTTATTTACTTAATTTACACAAAATAAATTTAAATGCTGCAAGTGTTGAGCAGTTAGAAACTTCGTCGTCGTCAAATTCCTCCATAAAATTAAAAAAAACTATTAGAAAAAAAAAAATAAAAATTGAAGTGCATAAAAAACAACTGCTGAGGTCATATATTGGTATATATACTGCATATATTCCTTTCAATGTCTTAAATTCCGAAAATATGCGAAATATTCTTGAACCAATTTGTGATGAACTCAAAGCTGCTGACGGAAAAAAATTACGTTGCATCAAACTGCAAAAAAACTTTGCAAACAGTGGCGAACAATATAAAAGCGCATATAACCACTGAAGTGGCAAATAAATTATTGTCTCTAAAAATAGACAGTGCCACGCGGCTGACAAGAAACATTTTTGGCATTAGTGCTCAATATATTGGTTCAGCTCAAATAAAATCTCTTATATTAGGCATGGTAGAGCTTAAAGGTGTTGGATCGAGCACAGCCAAAAATGTCGCCGATGAAGTGCTTAAAGTCCTGAGTAAATATAATATAAACTTAAGCCAAATAGTGTCAATTACATCCGACAATGGTGCCAACATGCTTAAGACAACAAATATATTATCATTTGTTATACCCTTGCAGAGGGTATTATAATTTTGGTCAAAAGTGTGCAACGCAGTGAAGGAGACATCTCCGACCCTATAAAGTATATATATTCTTGATCAGGATCACCTCCTGAGTTGATATGAGCATGTCCGTCTGTCCGTCTGTCCGTCTGTCTGTCTGTTTCTACGCGAACTAGTCTCTCAGTTTTAAAGCTATCGTCTTGAAACTTGGCACACACCCTTCTTTCCTTTGCACGCAGTATATATGTAAGTCGGAACGGCCGGGATCGGCCGACTATATCTTATAGCTGCCATATAACTGATTGATCGGAAATGGTATAACTTTGGTGTTTTTAGAGTTACAGAGTTCAGATTTTGTACGAATGCTACTTTTGGCAAAATCATACGACCTACCAAATTTCATAAGGATCGGCCGACTATATCATATAGCTGCCATATATCTGATTGATCGGAAATGCTATAACTTCGGTGTTTTTAAAGCTAGAGAATTTGGATTTAGTACGAATGCTATTTTTGGCACAATAATACAACATGCCAAATTTCATAAGGATCAGCCGACTATATCCTATAGCTGCCATATAACTGAACAATCGGAAATTAACAAACTTTGGTGTTTTTGAAGATAAAAAGCTGGAACTTCGTACAGATTCTATTTTGGGTCAGTTATATCTTATAGCTGCCATATAACTGAACGATCGGAAATGGTATTTGGTAAAAATACCAAATTTGGTATTTTTGAAGATGGAAGCTTGGTACTTTGTTTAAGATTTTTTATTGTAATAAATTGGTTATTTTATGATATTCTCATAAGGATCGGCCAATAATCCGATGTTTGCGATATATATCCGGTTTTAACTGCAAGGGTATATCAACTTCGGCTCCGCACGAAGTTAGCTTTCCTTTCTTGTTTTTGATGAAAATCTTGCCGAGGACGACCAATATTGTTCAAACGATGAATATTTAAAAGTGATTGAAAATATCGCCGGATATGTTAAAATACCTAATTAATTGTCGCAACATGACGAATATTATAAGAAAAACTTCTAATGGATTTCGCGAAATATTCGAGCTGAAACAGCTAAAAATGCCGCAACTAGATTGTCCGACCAGATGGGGATCCACCTACACGATGCTAAAGGATTTGTTAGTGGCCAAAGATGAATTAACGGAAATTGAGTCAACTGAAAACAAAATCGAAGAAGACAATTTTGAAGTGGATGCCATCGTTGTGGGATTTTATTGAAAACTATTGCTTAGTTTTCAGTCCATTGCAGAAAACAATAAACAAATTTCAAGAAGAGCAACTGCATTATGGAAATATTGACGCCCAACGGCTTAAATTAAAAATTTGCACTGAAAAAATTGTAAATGATACAAGTCACGATATGACAAGAACGATTGGCGAAAAGATTTTGAGCTCTATTGAAAGGCTCAAATCTCATTTATTATTAAGATTTGATTATCTATTATTAAATAATAAATATCTTATTTAGTGTTTGTTTTTGGATCCTCGTTTCCAACATACACTAACACCACAACAAAAAAATTGATGCAGTGAATCATTTAAAATCAATATGGGACAGAATAAATGACATAAATTCTACTGGACAGTTATGCTCAACAGAAGATGAATTATTAAACGCTTACTTAGAGCAAGTGTTTTTTGCTCTACCTGTATTCTGATAAATTAAACAATTTGGCAATTTTATCGACTTGCAGAAGTCGAGCAGTTGCTGCTGCTTCAACTTGCAGAAGTCAAGCAGTCGCTGCTGCTTCGACTTGGTTTGCTTCGCGAAAGCAGCAGCAATGCAAAATCAACATTTTTTACAAGGTGTCTGCTGCTGCTGATTCGCTTTTCGTCGGCGATCGTTTTCTGCTTTTGCTTCGACTGCGACTTCTGATTTTTTCAGAAGCTGAAGCAAAAGCAAAATCACATGAAATGAAACTTGCTGCAGTTTTTCAAACACTGCCCACAGCTACAAGCTGGTCACGATCAGTGTTTGGTCATTGATAATTTTCAATGGCAGTAAAATAAAAAGCCGAATTTTATTAGATTAAACGTTATAAATATTTATTTGGCCGCATATGAAATTGGGATCTATGTATATACAATATGTTAAATCCAATTTAGGGTGCGAGCGAGTTAACATGCCCTAGTTAACATGCCCTCCCCACAGCCACAGGGAGAGAACACAGAAACGGCAACTGCAAAACTAACGCCGATGGACAACAACAAAAATCGCCAAAAAGAACTCTGACGGACACACACAATTCTCGTTCACTCATACATATTCCCCTACATACTTCTTTGTAATAAAAAAATCATTCTTATTCTGTACTCCAAGCAACACAGTCATTTTATTTGCAAGCCTTTCTTCCGGCATTTTGAAAAAGCCATATACGAGATATATGGCCATATACGAGATCTCCTCTACTCCCTCGGTTACGAGACTGTAACTGGCGCAGCCGGACTACGAACATGGATTAACCATGCCCACTACGCTTATCGTTCAAATTTCCTTGTAGGAGGTGAGTGAACAGGTGACAGCAATGGTTGTGACACTTTAGTAGTGAAATAATTACATGTAATACATACATACTTAAAAGAGAGAACAACTGCAAAAGGAAATAAAACATAATAACGTGCAAGTGCAAATGGGATTTCAGGAGGGAGCGACACACAAAAATGTGCAAATAAAATAAACGAAACAAACGAAATCAAATTCTAAATGCCATGCAAGCGACCGTATGTATATGTGTACATCAAACGCTAATAAGGCACCGGGTTCGCTTGTACGGGACAATTTACTACTACTATACCAACAAGCTGCTGTGTGCGATGACCGATGAGTGTACATCAATCGCTAATAAGGCACCGGTATCATCAATACACAGCAGCAGCTCAACAGAAACTAAAAAAAACAAAAAAAAAAAATTATAAATAGATCAAAAAAATTCGACATCTCAAACTGCTGAGTGTGGCGACTGCTGTGTGTGCTCATGTGTATGCATCTTGGGTATTTCATCAGAATAGAAATTTCATCACTATTTCAGCTACTATTGCATCAGCCTGTAGCTGAATTGCGATTGGTTGTTGTGGTTTTGCGTCTATGAGAACAATCGTTACGACGCGACGACAGCCTGGCGCCGTTGTCGCCGAGTGTGGTTCACTGAAGAAGAATACTAAGGAAATAGATCAGAGCTCGCTACCAATGCGTATATCAATCGACCACAAAGGAAGAGGACAATCTGCACACAGTGGTTTACAAAGATAAATGTAAGTTGTGTGATTAACGACCGTATATGTGTACAACAATCGCTGTTAAGACAACGGAATCGTTTCCATTTTTTAATTTACATGAATGCAAATGTATTATTATGAAATACAAAACAAGAATACTAAAACAAAAGAAAAAAACAAAAAAAAAATGGTAGAATAAATTAAACCTGTACAAATAATTTATGACCGATTTACACGTTCAGAGGCGTTTGCCTGAGGCGAGTGAATGGCTGTTAGCGTGTGAGAAATGTCGTACTGCTTCATTAGTTTCTGAAACGCTACTGAACGAAACTGTGACCCGTTGTCCGATACGACAGTTTCCGGTACACTGAATGTCATAAACAGTTCACCCTTAAGGTATTTTATTACAACGTCAGCATTTATTTTTTTTAACAGGCTTCAAGAATACAAACTTAGAGAAATGATCGAGAACGATAAAAATGCCTATGTTTCCACTTCTCGATCGAGGATAAGGACCAAGGAAATCAACGAAAATTCTTTGGCCTGAGAACTTGATTTGGGGATTTGGTGGTTTTACAAGTCTTACAAGCATTGATATATGCTTTGATATAGTTTAGTGTTGATTGCCAACTTTCTCAGTTGGTACAAAAATGCTCTCATGACACTTGTAATTTGTTGTTTAATTATTATACGCGGGTTTATGTTTATAGTACAATTAATAACTTTATTAATTCTTCAATTAACATCCGCTCTGAGTCGTGATCAGCTTAAGACTAACTTATGATCTAGGCTTTCGAAGCTGTGAAATTCTGCGATGTAAAAGCTCACTTATACAGCATGTGTACATACATATAGGATTTCTGTGTGTATGCATGTAAGTATATATGAAAATATATATAGTTACTACTTTACATATTATTACTATTACATACTATATTAGTACATATTATATTATTACATTATATACGTACCATTACCATACTTCAATATAGCCAGATTTTTTTTTCTCAATACATGTAAAACAGTCACCACTAGTAACACAGTTAGGGGCAGATTAGATCTAAAGAGCGAGGCCAGTCTATCTGAGAAAAGGAAAGCGATAGAAACAAAAGAGAAAGACCAGCTAGTTCAATCCCAAAACAATATTCATACTAACGCTATGGATTCCGGTAACGCATCAGGGCTACTAAGTCCCATCCTTGGCAATTCATCAACTCCCTCAAACACAAGCCTGAATCTACAACAACTACTTGCCCTTGTTCATCAACTACCCACCTACGAAGGCCCACCCGACAACCTTGATAGATTCATAAGTAGAGTAGAACAACTACTTTTGTTAGGATCAGTAGACCAAGCAACTTGCGGACAGTACTTACTGGGAACTATCCGTGACAAGATTAAAGGCAGGGCGGACGAGGCCCTGAGTGTCTGCGATGTACTTATCAGTTGGGAAGATATCAAAGCAAACTTCAAGCGACTATACTCTAGCAAAAAAACAGAAGAAATGCTTGTTAGAGAGCTACATAATCTTCCGGACGGACTCAGTATGGGAAAACTATATTACACAGCCACCAAAATAAGAAGCGAATTAATGTCCCTGGCCAGAGAAACAGACCCTAGTGGACACTCACTCACCGCCAAACGGGACCAGTATGACAGATTCTGCCTAAATACATTCTTAGTTGGATTAAAGGACCCACTTAGGTCAGCCATTAGAAATCAAAGACCAGAGACAATCGAGAAAGCGTACGAGTACGGACAGGTCGAATTAAACTTCTCTAGAAACCTGAATAAACACCAAGAAAATCGACGACGCGACAGCTCGGCATACACGAATCACCCATACGCGAAAGGACAACCAACCTATAATAACTCCAATAGACGCTACATATTAGGACAACAGAATTATAATAATGGCAACAACGGCCGCCATGTACCACGAGATGATAACACCAACAACGACAATAATAGTCGCTTTACACAGCGACAACAAAATTTTAACAACAATGATAATAGTCGCTTCACACGTCAATATAATTCCAATAACGATAGTAATGGTCGACATGATAGACAAACTTTGGGTAGAAGCCCCTTCCACAATAACATCAAACCAGAGCAGACTCTAAACCACCAAGGCAAGAACTACCATAATCCAAGCGCTACCCTATGTCACATCAACGATGATGAAAATTTTCTACTAGAAGCCTCGGGTGGCTTCCCTTATGGTCGGTTACATAAGCCAGAAGAGTCACGGATCTTCCTTGCCATTTGTTTTCCTATCATCAAACTTCATGGTGTCAAAACCTCTTAAATTTCTAATAGATACTGGATCTACCTACTCATTCATAAACCCAGCACTTATTAACGAAGACCGCATCAAAAAACTTACCTCCGATATAAATATCCACACAGTACTCAGTACATTCCGAATTTTGGAATATACAGATGGAATAAATTTCAAACAGTTCAAAAAAATTCCCAATTTTAAGTTCTTACTATTTAATTTCCACCCTCACTTCAATGCTCTTCTAGGCATGGATTTCCTATCCGGCCTAAATGCAAAAATAAACTTTGCCGACTCCATATTAGAAACATCAGAAACCGCCATTCCAATCCTCACAAGAGCAAACCCTGTAGATACATTACATACCATACCAAATTGCGACTACCTCTCCCAGTAAACTTCATGCAGGGAGACTTTATGTATGAAACCACTAATTTGGATAATCAAATAGTCATAACAGGTGGCTTATACACAGCACTCGCAGGATCCGCCTATATCGTAGTCTGTAATAACTCTGACCAGATCCAATCACATTAACTGGAAGAACCGTTACAGGCAGAAGAGTTCTCTCCACGAACCCACCAATACTTAAACTGCATGTCCGCGGCAACTAATACAGAATTACCGGATAATCAACAATTAAACATTCAGACGGAGCACCTCAATAGCGAGGAAAAACAACATATTCTCAAACTATGAAAATCATTCAAAAGACTTTTTCACGGCGAAAACAATCAACTAACGTTCTCTAACGTAGTCAAACACTCTATATCTTTTGTCCTTTTTGTTTAAATAAATTGAATCTTATGGCGTGAGTAACGGAACCTAATGGCATGAGCAATCTCACACAAATCTCTTTGCAAAGATTATGAAGTACATAGATGGGACATCTCATACAAAGAAAAATGTTCGCTGGAACGAGCGGGTTCCACAGCGCGACAAGGTATGTTTGAGAAATTTTTCGCGCGATTACGAATGAGGAATAGCCTAGTGGTAGAGTGCTTGGCTGATGTGAAGAGTAAAATGAGTTCAAATCAGGCTCGGAACGTCAATTTTTTTTTATTTTAAATCTATTTATATTACATTTTTATTCTTTTAAAGTGTTTGCTAAAATTTATAATCCAATAAAAAAAATACAAAATGTTAAAATCCCCTTAAAATTGCCTCAGTTTGTAGTGGAACCCGCTGTAAAAATCTTTATAAGTGCGGGTTCTACGGCATTATTGACAGGCCGAGTCGTGGACCCCGCTCTAAAAATGAAAATATTTGAGAGCGGGTTCCTCGACAAAAGGCTGGCAGATGAGAGAGAGTAAGAGACAATTCTATAGAAAGTAACAGTTTGGGAACGATGAAAGTTTGAAACGTTCAAATCTAAACAGTGTGAGAGTAAAGAGATCAGAAATATCTTCTACTATCTTTACTCTTCAGCTCGGATTTTACTATGGATTCTTGCGTTTACTTTAATACCAACTTTAAGTACCATTAGATCAACTAAGAGGGTAGCCTACATGGAAAGCGACCGCTTTTTATCCTTGGGGTTCGATTTTATTAGTGGGGCGGTTGTTAAAATTTTTACAAAGTTTCAGATTTTGATTATTTTTTTTTATTTTTATTTTTATTTTTTTTAAATATTTTTATTTTGTTGTCATATTTACTTTATTATTATTATTTTTAATTGCATTCTATTATAATTTTTGTAAAAATAAGTGACGGACGGACGTGTCGGATGACAAAATTCCGGAGGGACTCCCTTAATTTAGCCGGACATACTTTTAAATTTTTTTTCCTGAATACTACAATTAAAGATAGAGCTTAAAGATAATAAAAAAAAAAGAAAATCAGCAAAGTCCTAAGCAGGATTCGAACCTTGAAAAATTGTACAAAGAGCAACTACTTTACGCATTAGGCTACCATCATTAGACGATCGGTGGAGAACTAAAGTACTATTTGTTCCTTTATCACTTCCCTCTCTTTCTCTTAAGCGAACGGTCGTGTTTTTTTGTGCGCACTGCGTTTTATTATAAATATTGGTAAACCGGTGTTTACATACTTGTGAATTAAACCTTGTGAATCTTAACAATCTTAAAGCCTAACCGGATCGCTTCGCGAGTGCTGTGGTATATTTGGAGTCGAATTAATAAATTGAATAATTTCAATTCCAAGCATAGCTCAGCTCTGCTTCTTCCCCGGCTTATCTTTATTTCTGCATTTCTCTTTTGCACTATTTAAAGCTCCCGCTTTGGCTTCCTAATTGGCACAGTGGTTCAAGGTATTGTGTTTTTAAACTTTTTAAATAATAATTTTTGTTTTATAATAAATAAAAGTAAAATGGAATTTAAACTTGTCTGTGCCATTAAGTCTTGTAAGAAGACAATTTCCTCATCCCAGCCTGCCATCCATTGCTGGCTATGTGAGAACGTCGTACATGCCAAGTGTGCCGGTTTCACTGCATCAGTTTCGGATGCCATTTCCCGTAGGTCTGGGATACATTATTGTTGTGAAAATTGTCGTGCTGTGCAAGGCGAAATGAGGTCGTTCATGAGACAGACCAAAAATGGATTTAAAGAGCTGATCACTGGTTTTCGTAAAATCAATGACCAGCTCTGTGCGCTGGACACTCAGTTTAGTGGCCTTCAGCTGCTAAACGAGTCCCCTAAGCGCAAGAAATCCGCTGTTTCTGATCCGCCTCAGCCTGCTCAGCCGACATTAATGCAGCCGCTTATATCTCTGGCCACCCCAAGGGCCAGAACTGAGAAAAATTCGTCAGAATTTCTCAGGGATAATGAGCAATTGTCTGATATGTCCGCCATGGCATCCCTTCAAGTGATGCCACAAGTCCTAGGGAACGAAACCCCCATTAGGGTCACCCAAAGGGTATTCCACAGTCCGGACCACCGGCACCGACTGATGCTGCAGTTCTAGTACCTGCGGCACCAAAACCCTTACAGGTGATTCCTCCATCGAAACATATATTTGTTTCTCGGCTCGCCCCTGATACTTCAGAGATTGATATCTCGGCTTATATCAAAGCCAAAACAAAAGCCGATATAAAGGTGGAGGACATACAAAAATTTAAGTATTATTATACAAGGCGCACGTCTTCTTTCAAGATTCGTGTGCCCGCGCTGATGTTCAAGACGATTTGCTCTCCCAGTTTTTGGCCAGAGAATCTTTTCGTCCAAGAACATCAGCCTAGTTCCGTGAAGAAAAAGTTCAAAAACCAGTGGGAGTGAGACTTCCCAATATCGAAACCACTGACCAACCCTCCACCTCTTCTTTGGCCACTAACCCAAAAAACTAGTTTCCTCACTAACTCTTACCTATCAGAATACTAGGGGGCTACGTAGCAAACTCCCCAAGCTATATTCTGATAGTTCTTTCTTTGCATCCCATATTATAGCCTTTACAGAAACTTGGTTAAATCCGGAGATCTTTAGCTCCGAAGTTTTTCCAAGTAAGTACACCACTTTTAGACGGGATCGATCTCAGCGAAGAGGAGGTGGAGTCCTTATTTCTGTAGACTCTACTCTTGCTTCTGAAGAGGTGAAATCCCATGAGTTTGGTGACATAGAATTTATTTGCGTTAAAATCACTATGTCCGTTAAAGCTTTATACATTACTTGTTCATATATACCTCCTATGTCTGAACCGCCTACATATTGGCAGCATTTGTCCGCCATTCGATACGTCTCTAACCTTATGACGGATCGTGACCAACTCGTAGCGGTGGGCGACTTTAATATCCCAGAATTAAAGTGGTCCAACGTCGACAACTCACCATCTTTGTCACTTTCAACTTACCATGACTTCACCGCGGGCATGTTTGACATGTCCCTAGGTCAGATCAATCATGTTAGAAATTCGCTAGGTCGGCTTTTAGACTTATGTTTTGTATCTGATCCGGATGGTACTGCTCTCTCCAGAGCTTTCCCCCTTTCAACCCCAGAGGATCCATATCACCCCACGCTGGAGGTCTCAATCGAAACCACTCCTGGTATCGATCAGAGGTCTCCGAGCGTGGTAAATAAGATTCGCTGTTTCCGTAAAGCTGATTTTCAGAAACTTAATAGCCTTATAGAAACATTTGACTGGTCTGATATTCTGGCGTGCACTGATCTTAATGTCACTTTAGAAAAATTTTATTTTACCTTAAATAAATTTTTTGACTCATGTGTGCCTTGGAAATATCCGTCCGCCTCAGCAAATCCTCCTTGGTTTACAAGGTGCCTTACTAACTTAAAAAACAAAAAAAATAAGCTTTTACTTAAATATAAAAAAACCTGCAGTAGTGTGGATTTCGCAAGATACCTACTAGCTCGGTCGAATTTTACCGTGCATAACGCTGAATGTTATAGGAATTATATTGACCGCTGCCGGATTCAATTTACTCAGGATCCAAAGCAGTTTTATAATTTTGTAAACACTAAGCGTAAACACGTATCTTTTTCACCCCTGCTTACGTTTGAAAATTCTTCTGCGACTTCGGATCAGGCCATTGCCGATCTATTCGCAGAATTTTTTCAAACAACTTATTCTCCTCCTAAACTGGCTGATCAGCCTTACGCATATAACATTCAAGCAGCAAATCTTATTTTCTGTTCGTTTTTTTCTGAGAATAACTTATTATCTGGTCTTTTAAGGGTAAAACCCATTTATTCGCCAGGCCCCGACGGAGTACCAGGCTGTGTGCTAAAATACTGCGCCAGGGCTCTGTGCAAACCTCTTCTAAGACTTTTCAACTTATCTTTGGAAACCTCGATTTTCCCCTTATGTGGAAGGAATCATTTATAATTCCCCTACATAAAAAAGGGAAAAAGTCCGAGGCTGCCAACTACAGAGGCATCTCTAAGTTGTCGGCAATTCCAAAGTTATTTGAAAAATTAATTACCCCTCATTTGCAACACCTTTGCTCTTCGATTATCACTCCTTGTCAGCATGGCTTTATTAAGCGTCGCTCCACCACCACAAACTTATTGGAGTTGACATCCTTTGTCATAGATGGCTTTTGTAAGGGATATCAAACCGATGTAATTTACACAGACTTCAGCAAAGCATTCGATTCAGTTAATCACTCACTCTTGTTGAGTAAACTGAATATGCTGGGGTTTCCTAAAGACCTCTTAACGTGGATCTCCCTCTACCTAGATGGAAGGACACAAAGAGTCTTATTTAAAAACATACAGTCCCGTCTGGTCCGTGCTACAACCGGCGTCCCTCAAGGAAGTCATCTTGGCCCGTTATTATTTATGCTTTTTTATAAACGACTTGCCCCCTGCTTTAACGAACTCTCTAGTTCTTATGTATGCAGATGATGTAAAGCTTTGTCTTCAGTACAAATCCATCTCTGCCCAATGCATTCTTCAGTCTGACCTTGATAACTTTCAAAAATGGTGCTTAGCTAATGATCTAATACTTAATGGATCTAAATGCAAACATATGTCTTTTTATCGTTCTTGCCCTCTGCAAGCTACTTATCCTATTAATGGGATTGCCTTAGAAAAATTGACCCAGGATAATGATCTCGGCATCCTATTAGACATCAAACTTAAATTTGCCGACCATATTTCCTTAATGGTTAATAAGGCTAAAGGAGTCCTTGGTTTTATCAAAAGGTGGTCAAAAGAATTTAATGACCCCTATATAACTAAAACTCTATTCATTTCTTTGGTCCGTCCTATACTGGAGTACGGTTCATGTGTCTGGAGTCCCCAATATGGAGTACATCAGGACCGCATAGAATCCGTACAAAAGAATTTCCTAACTTTTTCACTTAGAGGTCTAAACTGGGATGCAAATCTTCACCTTCCATCTTATAATAGTAGACTCTTACTCATAAACTTACCTAGCTTAACAAATCGTAGGACAATGCTCGGTGTAGTCTTTCTGCATAACCTTATTAACGGGGATGTAGATAGCCAGCATTTACTAACACGCTTAAAATTTAACATTCCTAATAGAAGGACTCGAAACTTTAGTCCTCTGTTCCTTAGCCGTTGTAGTTCGACATATGCACTGCATGACCCTTTTAGGGTATTATGTTCGAACTACAATGGTCTCTACGCCATAACATCTCTTTCCTGTCCCTCAAACTTAAAATATAGAATTTTAAATTTCCTTAATAACTCCTCCTAGCTTAATAATAAAAAAAAAATAGCTTAATATATTCTAACAAATCGTTTATTGAGCGCCCCTCGGTCGTCTGGGCCTCTAAGCTTTATGATGAATACAGGAATGCTAGCTGATGCTCTTATTGATGCACAAGCCATTTCCAAATTCTGAAAGACCGGTAAAAAAAAAAAAAAAAAAAAAAAAAATTACATCGACGCATTGTAAACGGAAACGATGTGAAATTGTAAGCCAAAAACATTTTTACGCCGTCGTGCGAGCAGTCACACATACATATGTATGTACATTAGCGCACACATTTTTTTTTCTGTCTTTCAGAATTTGGAAATGGCTTGTGCATCAATAAGAGCACCAGCTAGCATTCCTGTATTCATCATATAGCTTAGAGGCCCAGACGACCGAGGGGCGCTCAAGAAACGATTTGTTAGAATATGTTAAGCTATTTGTAATTTATTAAGCTAGGAGGAGTTAGTAAGGAAATTTAAAATTCTGTATTTTAAATTTTAGGGACAGGAAAGAGACAGAAAGAGTAGAGACCATTGTAGTTCGAACATAATACCCTAAAAGGGTCATGCAGTGCATATGTCGAACTACAACGGCTAAGGAAGAGAGGACTTAAGTTTCGAGTCCTTCTATTAGGAATGTTAAATTTTAAGCGTTTTAGTAAATGCTGGCTATCTACATCCCCGTTAATAAGGTTATGCAGAAAGACTACAACGAGCTTTGTCCTACGATTTGTTAAGCTAGGTAAGTTTATGAGTAAGAGTCTACTATTATAAGATGGAAGGTGAAGATTTCCATCCCAGTTTAGACCTCTAAGTGAAAAAGTTAGGAAATTCTTTTGTACGGATTCTATGCGGTCCTGATGTACTCCATATTGGGGACTCCAGACACATGAACCGTACTCCAGTATAGGACGGACCAAAGAAATGAATAGTGTTTTAGTTATATAGGGGTCATTAAATTCTTTTGACCATCTTTTAATAAAACCAAGGACTCCTTTAGCCTTATTAACCATTAAGGAAATATGGTCGGTAAATTTAAGTTTGATGTCTAATTGTTATTAGACATAGGATATTACATAGGATGCCGAGATCATTAACCTGGGTTAATTTTTCTAAGCCAATCCCATTAATGGAATACGTAGCTTGCAGAGGGCAAGAACGATAAAAAGACATATGCTTGCATTTTGATCCATTAAGTATTAAATCATTAGCTAAACACCATTTTTGAAAGTTATCAAGGTCAGACTGAAGACTGCATTAGGCAGAGATGGATTTGTACTGAAGACAAAGCTTTACATAATCTGCATACATAAGAACTAGAGAGTTCATTAAAGCAGGGGGCAAGTCATTTATAAAAAGCGTGAATAATAGCGGGCCAAGTTGACTTCCTTGAGGGACGCCAAATGTAGCACGGACCAGACGGTACTGTATGTTTTTAAATAAGACTCTTTGTGTCCTTCCATCTAAATAGCTGGAGATCCACGTTAAGAGGTCTATAGGAAAACCCAGCAGATTGAGTTTACTCAACAAGAGTGAGTGATTAACTGAATCAAATGCTTTTCTGAAGTCTGTGTAAATTACATCGGTTTGATATCCCTTACAAAAGCCATCTATGACAAAGGATGTCAACTCCAGTAAATTTGTGGTGGTGGAGCGACGCTTAATAAAGCCATGCTGACAGGGAGAGATGATCGAAGAGCATAGGTGTTGCGAGTGAGGGGTAATTAAGTTTTCAAATAACTTTGGAATTGCCGACAACTTAGAGATGCCTCTGTAGTTGGCAGCCTCAGACTTTTTCCATTTTTTATGTAGGGGAATTATGAATGATTCCTTCCACTTAAGGGGAAAAATCGAGGTTTCCCCCAAAGATAAGTTGAAAATTCTTAGAAGAGGTTTGCACAGAGCCCTGGCACAGTATTTTAGCACACAGCCTGGTACTCCATCGGGGCCTGGCGAATAAATGGGTTTGACCCTTAAAAGACCAGATAATAAGTTGTTCTCAGAAAAAAACGGACAGAAAATAAGATTTGCTGCTTGAATGTTATATGCGTAAGGCTGATCAGTAAATTTAGGAGGAGAATAAGTTGTATGAAAAATTTCTGCGAATAGATCGGCAATGGCCTGATCCGAAGTCGCAGAGGAATTTTCAAACGTAAGCAGGGGTGAAAAAGATACGTGTTTACGCTTAGTGTTTACAAAATTATAAAACTGCTTTGGATCCTGAGTAAATTTTATCCGGCAGCGGTCAATATAATTCCTATAACATTCAGCGTTATGCAACACTACTGCAGGTTTTCTTATATTTAAGTAAAAGCTTATTTTTTTTTATTTTTTAAGTTAGTGAGGCATCTTGTAAACCAAGGAGGATTTGTTGAAGCGGACGGATATTTCCAAGGCACACATGAGTCAAAAAATGTATTTAAAGTACAATAAAATTTTTCTAAAGTGACACTAAGATCAGTGCACGCCAGACCAGTTATGTATCGATAAGGCTATTAAGTTTGTGAAAATCAACTTTACGGAAACAACGAATCTTATTTACCACGCGTGGAGACATCTGATCGATACCAGGAGTTGTTTCGATTGAGACCTCCAGCGTGGGGTGATATGGATCCTCTGGGGTTAAAAGGGGAAAAGCTCTGGAAAGAGCAGTACCATCAGGATCAGATACAAAACATAAGTCTAAAAGCCGACCTAGCGAATTTCTAACATGGTAAATCTGACCTAGGGACATGTCAAACATGCCCGCGGTGAAGTCATGGTAAGTTATAAGTGACAAAGATGGTGAGTTATCGACGTTAGACCACTTTAATTCTGGGATATTAAAGTCGCGCACCGCTACGAGTTGGTCTCGATCCGTCATAAGATTAGAGACGTATCGAATAGCGGACAAATGCTGCCAATATGTGGGCGGTTCAGACATAGGAGGTATATATAAAGCTTTCACGGACATAGTGATTTTAACGCAAATAAATTCTATGTCACCAAACTCTTGGGATTTCACCTCTTCAGAAGCAAGAGTAGAGTCTACCGAAATGAGGACTCCACCTCCCCTTCGCTGAGATCGATCCCGTCTAAAAGTGGTGTACTTACTTGGAAAAACTTCGGAGCTAAAGATCTTCGGATTTAACCAAGTTTCTGTAAATGCTATTATTTGGGATGCAAAGAAAGAACTATCAGAATATAGCTTGGGGAGTTTGCTACGTAGGCCCCTAGTATTCAGATAGGTAAGTGTTAGTGAAGATACTAGTTTTTTGGGTTAGTGGGCAAAGAAGAAGTGGATGGTTGGTCGGTGGTTCTGATATGGGGAAGTTTCACTCCCACTGGTTTTAAAACTTTTTGCTTTGCTGTACTAGGCGTATGTGCTTGGACGAAGATGTTCTCTGGCCAAAAACTGGGTGAACAAATCGCCTTGAACATCAGCGGGGGCACCCGAATCTTGAAAGATGACGTGCGCCTTAAATATGTATATTTAAATTTCTGTACGTCCTCCACCTTTATATCGGCTTTAGTTTTGGGTTTGATATAAGCCAAGATATCAATCTCAGAAGTATCAGGGGGGCAAGCCGAGAAACAAATATAAGTTTCGATGGAGGGATCACCTGTAAGGGTTTTGGTGTCGCAGGTACGAGAACTGCACTATCAGTTTGTACCAGTGGTCCGGACTGTGGACCCGACGTATCAAGGGATGCCACGGAACACATATCGCACAATTGCTCCTTTGCACTGAAAAATTCGGACGGCGAATTATTCTCAGTTGTAGCCCTTGGGGTGGCCAGAGATATGATCTCCTGCGTTATTGTCAGATGTTCAGGCTAAAGCGGATCACAAACAGCGGATTTCTTACTTTTAAGGGACTAATTTAGCAGCTGAAGGCCGCTAAATTGAGAGTCAAGCGCGCAGATCTGGTCATTGGTATTTCAAAATCGAGGGTGTAAATCTTTATATCCTTAGTCTGTCTCATGAACGACCTCATTTCATCACTGACAGCACGTCAATTATCGCAACAATAATAGAGACCATGCAAAACTTAGGCAGGAAACCCGGCTATGGTAAGTACGACGTTTTTAAATAGCCAGCAATGGATGGTAGCCTGGGATGAGGAGGTTGTTAAAAGACTTCATTGTGCAGACCAGTTTGAATTCCATTATAATATAACAAGATTAAACCAGAAAGGAAAGCTAACTTCGGGCGCAGCCGAAGTTGATATACCCTTGTAGTTAAAAACCGGATATACATCGGTAAAATCGGATAAAGTAGGCCGATACTTATAATATGACTTATATGATATACTTATGAGAATATCATAACATAACCAATATTAAGATAAGAAATTTAAAAAAAAAGTCCCAAGCTTCTATGTTCAAGAACACCAAAGTTGGTATTTTTACCAAATATCATTTCCGATCGGTCAGTTATGTGGCAGCTATAAGATATAGTCGGCCGATCCATATGGAACTTTATAATATAAATAGATTTAAAATAAAAAAAAATTTACGTTCCGAGCCTGGTTTGAACTCATTTTACTGTGTAAATCATCCAAGCACTTTACCACTAGGCTATCCCTCAATCGTCGCGCGAAAAATTTTTCAAACTTAACTTATACACCCGCAATGGAAAATTTTTCTTTGTATGAGATGTCCCATCTATGTACTTTATAATCTTTGGTTATAAAGTAAAGATTCTCTTATTCTCAATCTTATGTTGGTATGTTGGTTTATAGCAAAATTTATAACAAACGCAGTGCGCCCAAAAAAACAAGACTATTTGCTTAAGGGGGGACAACTGAGAAGAGTTTTGACAAAATCGATCTTTTTTTTTTTGCTTAAAAAATTCTTTAAGGTCTTAAAAAAAAAACATATCATAAGATAGAGTCCGGAAAAAGTGTCTAAGTGTCGAAATTTTCCATTCTGCGGCGATGCCTCAAAGGTATATCCTACAGTACTTAAAACTTTAAACGCGTATTTCTCGAAACCGCTTTTTTTGAGTTGGCCGATCACATAACTCGAACAACTCTTAACCTATGGATCTAAATGGATCTATGGATCTTTTGGCAGTATTCTCTAAATGCCTATGGCTATCGACACACGTAGGATTTTTTTTATATTGCTTACTTTTTTTTTTATCAACAATTTTGTGACTGTTTTTGTTCGTGAAAATTGAAAATTTTTTTCAATTACTCACCATTTTGCAAAAAATCAATATATTGAAAAAATCCTACGTGTGTCGATAGCCGTTGATGTACAGAAACTAACCAAACTTGAATTTTTGTTTTAGATCAAAAAAAGACGTTAGGTGTTCGGCCATGGACCCCCTTAAAAAAAAATAGGGCCGAATAAGGGCTGCAGAGCCGCCATTTTGTTTTCGATTTATTAAAAAAAAATTTATTTTGTACTTTAAATATAATTTAATAAAACCTCATTTACAAATTTTCGATTGGCTTTTTCATTTGGCCAAAAAAAATTCCAGAAAACCCGTTTTTTTTCCCCGGTTACTCAGATGTCCCCCCTTAAGAAAAAAGAAGATAATATTGTCTTTACATAGTGTTTAGCAGAGCTTTGTAACCAACAAATTTAAAAAAGCGTTATAACTTCAACAATTTTTATTATTTTGTAATGAAATTGGTCTCGTTTTGTTCAAGATTAATGAGACAATATTGATGTGTTAAGGTACCGTTGATACAGTTTCTTGGAAGTTGTACCGAAAAAATGGCGTGAAAGTTCGAAAAACATGTCAAAAATTCAAAAATGTCAGTTTCTTTTGTAAAATTTTTATCCTCTTTGTTTAACATTAAAGTTGAATTTATTTATTTTAAAAGCTACATTTAACTATTAAAAAACGTAAACCATTTTAAAATCGGTCTAAAATTACTCGTTCAGGATTTCTCCCGAAAAATCGTTTTTTCTAAATAAATCAAGATTTTGAGGGTGTTAGAAATATTTTAAACACGGTTTTGCACTATATTTGACCTAATAAAAAATTCCTACTAGGTCTCTTCAAAAGTTCCACCAATTTTCCTTTTTTTTCGCACTGTGTAATAAATGTTTCTCAAGCTGCATTATAATTTTTCCAGTTTATGGACCCGATACAGTAAAGATTTCAACCGCACATCGAAGGTTTCAACGTGTTCTTTCTGGTGTAAAGGTGGTTGACAATAGTAACAGCCGAAGCATCGACCACGAGCTGGGAATGAACCCTCAAATCGTTATAAACAATTTAAAGAAGCTTGAATTCACAAAAAAGATTCATGTATGAATTAAATAGCCACACGAATTTACGCAGAAAAACATCTTTGACCGTATCGGCGCATGCAATTTGCTGCTAAATCGCAACCAAATAGATCCGTTTCTGAAGCGGAAGGTGAATGGCGATGAGCTACATTGATAGAAGCGGTTGCTTTATCCGATGCGGCTAAAAAAGGGATAAAATACCCAAATGCCCCAACGAAAACGCATGATTCGTGTGTGCGGCAAAAAACGACTCAAAAGCGCAAAGCACCAACCAGAAAACCGACGGTGTCCGCGCTTCAAATATGCACTGAAAGAAAGCGCATATAGAAGTGATTGCAGACATAGACGTCTTTAGCGAGCCGTCAACGTTTGACCAGGTGGAGAGTGGGCAACCGACACTCCGGGCAAAGCGGCCATTTGGACAATTTGGATAGGACCTATTCTACCTCACGCAAGCCCTTAGCGGTCACAGGTGCTTCTGAAGTTACCTCAAGCGATCTAAGCACCAAATCTATGAATTTTGGCAGAGGAGTAATAAATGATCCACTTCCTATTCGAATGTGCGCTTTGCACAGGATCGCCTTATCCTGGAATAGAACCTTTATAAGGCCTTACCCAAATGATCCAGACGGTAGCGTAATGGGAAGACATCCCATTGTGGGAAAAGATTCGAAAAGCTATGCTCAGACGACGGCGTAAAATGTTTTGGCTTCCAGATTTCAATTTTGTTGGTTTCAGTTTAAAATGTGGTTTAAAATGTGTGTTTAAAATGTGGATGTGGTAGTAGAACAAATAGTAATTTTGTTCGGCGCCGATCGAATCAGGGTAGTAGCCTAATGCGTAGAGTAGATGCTCTCAGTACAATTTTACTAGGTTCGAATCCTCTTTAGGACTTCGATGTTATTCTTATTTTTAAATTATTTTCATACTCTACCTTGATTTGTAGTATTATGGAAAATTATTAAAAATTAAAAATTATGACCGGTAAATAAAATTCCAAGTCCGTCCGTCATTTTGCCATCCGACACGTCAGTCACTATTTTCCCCATACCGCTAATTTCTCATAATAAAATTAATAAAAAAAATTATTATTTTTACAACAATAGTAATAGAATGAAATTAAAAATAATAATAATAAAGTAAATATAAAAAGTACAAAAAAAAAAAATAACAAGAAAGGAAAGCTAACTTCGGGCGGAGCCGAAGTTGATATACCATTGCAGTTAAAACCGGATATATATCGCAAACATCGGATAAAGTTGGCCGATCCTTATGGGAATATCGTAATATAACCAATTTATTACAATAAAAAATCTAAAACAAAGTACCAAGCTTCTATCTTAAAAAATACCAAAGTTGAAATTTTTACCCAATACCATTTACGATCGTTCTGTTATATGGCAGCTATATAATTGGCCGATCGTTATGAAATTTGGTAGGTTGGATCAACTGACCAAAAATATAATCTGTACGAAGTTCCAACTTCCAATCTTCAAAAACACGAAAGTTGGGTCATTTCCGATTTTTCAGTTGTATGGCAGCTATGGGATATAGTCGGCCGATCCTTATGAAATTTGGCATGTCGTATTATTTTGGTAAAAATAGCATTCGTACCAAATCCAAATTCTTCTAGTTCTAATTCTATTCTATAATTAATTCTATTCTCTATTTCCAAATTTTATAGCTTCAAAAACACCGAAGTTATAGCATTTCCGATCAATCAGATATATGGCAGCTATAGGATATAGTCGGTAAATTTGGTAGGTAGTATTATTTTTCCAAAAGTACAAAATCTGAACTCTGTAACTCTAAAAACACCAAAGTTATACCATTTCCGATCAATCAGTTATATGGCAGCTATAGGATATAGTCGGCTGATCCCGGCCTGTCCGACTTATATACTGCGTGCAAAGGAAAGAAGGGTGTGTTACTTTATGGAGTAAATTTGTTTCAAATCGATAAAATTATTATAAATGGTAATTCAAATCGTGTTCTTTTAAATGTCATTTTGTTTTATTCGGAAATAAAACGTATACTTCAATATTCGATAAAATTACCAAAAATGTAGGCAAACAAAAAAATTTTTTTTTTTTAACTGTTCCTATGTAAACAACTATAACTATTAACTTTTAACTATTCAACAATTTTTGAAAATAATTTCTTAATAGCTTAATATTTAACCTATTCAAAAATAATTTTGTTATGGTTATTTAGTATTTAGTTGGTCTTCCTCGAGTTTTTAATACGACCTTTATTCTTGATGGCATAAAATCTTCCAAGTGTTCATTTATTTTCTTAATTATGTTTAAACATATAGTTTAATAGTTTCAACATTTTATAGTTTAAACAAATCCTTAAAGAATTAAAAAAAAAATATATCCCTTTTCTTTTGCACGATAGCAAGGACCTGAGTTGTCCTAAAGGATTATGTTTGGGGCATGAGAAAGATGGTCCTTCATTGAGGGTAGAAGGTGACGATTCAGAACACCTTGGAACTTCTCAGCATTCACAGTTCCATCAATTAATGCCAGATCGCCAACGCCATAGTAAGAAAAGCATCCCCGGACCATTCGGCATGCTTCTTGCCTCACATTTCGCCGTAAGCAATTATTTTTGAAGCGTTTGTCGCGTTTGGGGCGCACCTAGCTCATACTTTGTAAGCCAAATGGATTATTTTGGTGTCGTTACAAAAAATGACGTTTCGCCAATCATTTCCAAGATTTGTGCATTTTGACCCACTGAAGCCTTTTATGGAGCATTTTTGCGTTCAAGACTGTGTTTTTCGCTGTTCGCCAGCCATGAAGTCCTGCCTCCCCAAAGTTCCTTCGAACGATTCGAGTGCTTATTTCAACACCTTTCAACTGGAAAAACTTACTTCTTACATGTTTTGCTAATTTGAAACGATCAGTCATGCCTAATCGTGAAAGGATTCAATCCTTGTGGTAGTTGGTCTTCTTTTTCAAGAAGACTTGATAAGTCTAACGTTAGAGCTTATTCCTCGGAAGCTTAAGATTTTCGATTGTAAGGCCAATATGGCCCCTTAAAAATTTTCAGTCATTTTCGACATATTTAAAAACAAACAAGCACTACCACACTAATGCAAAGTTCACATTTAGTGCAAGTACTTAGGTGTCCGGATTTCATTGTCCGCTACTGTACTTTATAGGGTCGGAGATGTCTCCTTCACTGCGTTTCACTCTTTTGCGTTTCACACACCAAAATTATAATACCCTCTGCAAGGGTATAATAATCATAAAACTAAAATTAACTTTTTCAAAAATTGAAATCAACTTATAAAATCGAACCGTGGAACCTAAAGGCAAGGTGCTCCTAATTTCGCTAGGGTGACCAGGCGTCCGTATTAATACGGACATGTCCGTATTTTCAGCTCTGTGTCCGTTAGTCCGTATTTTTTGGGTTTTTGCTTGCACCTGCAATTTTTCCGAAATGAATTTGTAGACTTAAACATTCGAAAGCGCCCGCGCTCGCAGTTGACGTGTCGATAGTCGTGACACGTCACACGTATAGAGGACGCGCAATCAGTTTAGCACGCGTACCGTAAAATTCCCTAGAAATATGGGACGAAAACTTGAAAGTATAATCTTGGTTCAATTCAATTTCAAAAAATGTTTCTGTCAACAGTTTCATACATATTTGAAAAATAACACTGCTTTGTTGAAACAAATCGGGAGTAATGACAAATACGCATAAATTTTGTTTTACTCTAGGTGACAGTGCCATTTTTAATTACATTTCAAAACTGATACTTTTAAGTTCTAATGTAATCTACTCGACTCGGCGAATTTTAATAATATTGCTCAATCTGTTTCCTTGCAATAAAAAATCTTGAAGTTCTGCAAAGAATATACTAAGTATAATTTCAATATAAAATCTATACATCATCCTATTTTCCCAACTTCATTAGCTTTTAAGGTACTTAAGGCGAGAAAAGTGTCCGTATTTTCCACTTCAGCTATCTGGTCACCCTACATTTCGCATGTTCATTTTTCAATACTTAAAATTGGTATTTACGGGGGGACATCTGAGTAAAAGGCGAAAAAAACGGATTTTCTGGAATTTTTTTTGGCCAAATGAAAAAACCAATCAAAAATTTGTAAATGAGGTTTTATTATATTATATTTAAAGTACAAAGTACATTTTTTTTTAATAAATCGAAAACAAAATGGCGGCTCTGCAGCCCTTATTCGGCCCTATTTTTTTTTAAGGGGGTCCATGGCCGAACACCTAACGTCTTTTTTTGATCTAAAACAAAAATTCAAGTTTGGTTAGTTTCTGTACATCAACGGCTATCGACACACGTAGGATTTTTTCGATATATTGATTTTTTGCAAAATGGTGAGTAATTAAAAAAAAAGTTTCAATTTTCACGAACAAAAAACGTCACAAAATTGTTGATAACAAAAAAGTAAGCAATATAAAAAAAAAAATCCTACGTGTGTCGATAGACATAGGCATTTAGAGAATACTGCCAAAAGATCCATAGATCCATTTAGATCCATAGGTTAAGAGTTGTTCGAGTTATGTGTTCGGCCAACTCAAAAAAAGCGGTTTCGAGAAAAACGCGTTTAAAGGGAAATGCAATTTAATATACATACGTGCTCCCAGCATAGGCAAAGCCCAAATACAACATTTTTTCGTTTTTTCCTCTCTCTCTGTTCGTTGCCTCTGTTGCCGAGCTAAGCAACAACAATTGTATAGTCTCTTAATCTTTCGTACGATATAAAATACGAAGGCACTTCGTTTTTTTATTGCCGCAAACTTTGCACTGTAAAAAATCACTTTTGGTTGAGATTTCAAACAGAATGGTTGACATCGGAGCTATTTATTATAATTAATAAATAATAATAATAACATACTGCACGAAATATGCTGCGGCATGGAAAAAGCCTGTATATTTTGTTTTTTTTAATATTTATTTTGTTTTTATGATTAAGAAAATCGTTTTTATTTAATAAACATGTTAATATTCCCCATTAAAATACTGCATTTAAATTTTTCTGTTATCTTGCTTAGTTTAGCCGAAATAACGACCAGAACTTTTTTTAGGTACCTGCACGAAATAAGCTGCGAGCCACTGTACATAGTTATTATTTTAAATAATAAAATTTAATGCAACATATGATTCCTAACCACTCCTTGTCATATAAATGTATTTGTTATACCTTATTGTTATGAATAAGCTAATGCGACTGGTTACTTAAAATTACCTGATTATCCGGACATTTTGCTGTACGCATTAATTCCATTTTTGCCTCTTCCATACGTTCTATATCAACAGAATCGATGACGAACAAAATGCCATCTGTGCAACTATGTAAACAATAATATGAAGAAAATGGCATAGACTGTCAAAATTTTCATTAGTAGATAAATAATGAACTAAATACCGAGTGTAACTTCGCCAAAGTGGTCTTAATTTTTCTTGTCCTCCCACATCCCAAACTAGAAAATGCACACCTTTTGCTTTTCCAATAGTTCCTTGTACCTTAAAATAATTTGAATGAGTATTGTTAAGTACATGTACCATAAAAAACTTTAAACACACCTTCTCGCAATTAAATCCAATAGTTGGAACTGTGTTCAAATACTGATCAAATTTAAGTCTGTATAGTGCTGTTGATTTACCCGCAGAATCCAATCCTAACATAACTACATGTAGAGTACCCTTTAAATAGGATACATTTTTATTCGGTATTTTAAAAATGAGTAGACATAAATTACCTGCGTAGGCAGTACATCCAACAAATTTCCATTTTTTACCAACGGTTTCACCATTGTTGAGCCCATCTTATAAACAAATTTTCCTGCATGCGGGACATAAATAAATATGTATATACATATGTTCGTCAAGGTGGCGTCGCCCAGTTACCATCGATGTGAAAAAAGAGAATTGGAACAACCCTTTCGGATTGTAATAACCACGCCATCGCGGTGCGAATTTTGTAACGACACGCCTTAAAGGCTGTCGCAAAGTTGCATCAAATCGTCGTTCGCTTTTCCATTGGCTAGGCCGGTAAATTTTGCACGTGCGTCGATGGAATATTGCGTAGCGCGCCGAAACGAACATTTTGGATAAAAACAGTGGTTGGAAAAACAAGTGCCTGATGCAAGTTAAATTGTTTTTAATTCGGTGAATTACAAAAAATGTACATTTTATTTTTTAATTACAAAACTCGGTGTTAAACCTTTATTTATTAAACTTAATTATTACAAGACACTTTTGATTTTTCTTTAATATTTTTTGTCAACCGTTCGCGGTCTCGGTCAAAAAGGGACTGCCTTCTTAATTCTAAATCTGATCTAAAGAACATCGGCCATCAGTTATGTTTAGATTAAAGGCTTAAGATGAAAATGTCGCATCTTATTGTGAAATTCGATTAAGCTGATCGATGCAATTTGGTGGGTACTTGAAACGCAGAAGGCGTAATTGATTGGGCTTCGTTTATGGGGAACCGAGATCGGACCTCAGAGCCAAAGACAAAGCCGAAAGCAAATGCAGAGTTTGAAAATATTGTTTGTAAAATTCATAAGTGGAAAGCCATAAGTGGCCTGGATTTATGGGTTGGATAATTGAGCCAAAGACAAAGCCAAAGGCAAATGCAGAGATTGAAAATATTGTCTATAAAAGCCATAAGTGGCCTGTATTTACGGGTTGGATAACTCTCCCCCTTCTAAAATGGATCGTCCCGATTCAATACAAAATTCGTTTAAATGATCTCTTAATTCTGTTAAAAAATGTTCTTGGTTAATAGATTTTTCTGGTTCAGGCCGTTTTTTTTTTGGTTACAAATAATATAGCATTTTTGTATTTTATAATGAGTGAAAGAATCAAATATATAATGATTAAAATCAATAATATAAAGGTAAGTGATATTTTAGTATTCTTAATTTTAACGAAAGGGTTTAAAATGTTTATATTATATAAAGAAAGATCAGAGTTATTTGATAATATGTAATCGGATATTTCATAATTTTTGAAGTGGTTCGTAGTTACGTATTCAAGAATTTTATTTTCCAAATTGGTATATGAGATATTATTAATTTTAGTTGTACCATTAAAAAAAAGAACCGTTTAAATGGGAGTTGTTAACAATATTGTTTCCACGTATGAGAATGGCACCATTTTGTACGATGTCTATTTTTTTTATTTTTTTCTCTTATTTTTTTACAGGTTGATTTCTCTCCATTTAATAATCGGGTAAAACACGTTTTTTTGTTACTTAAAGTGCAATAATTATTAAAAGTTTCGTTCTTAAAATTAGACATTTCATAAAAAATATTTTCCCATTTTGCGACTTGATTGCTTAATACTAGTTTTCCATCGGTTTGGGAAACCGCTTAATACTAGTATTACATCGATTTGGGAAACCGCTCTAGCGTGATATATTTATGTCCGTCAAATTAGCGTCGCTCAGTTAGCGTCGAAGCGGAACGGTGGAATTGGAACACAGCAACGATTTTTTTGTTTTTCAATTATTTCAGTATTTAGCCACTAAATTTAATAAAATAAACACTAGAATTGTTAAGAATTGAATAAACTATTGTTTTTTCTTACTTTGAGCGGGCTCTTCACTCTTTAAGTAGCTTAAAAATGGGGTTGAAAAATTGCCCCTTCACTGTTTTGAGCATTATCTCAGAAATAAGAGGATGCGCCAATAAGCACGATACACCAGCTTATAGCCCATTCTTTTGAGAATATGCCCTGAAAATTTCATTAAAATCGTTCCCTACGTTTTGGAGCAAATCGACTAAAAGTGGACCAACCCGGCTAACAGCCCATACAAAAATGACCCCAAAAAATTGTTTTTAAAATTGTGAAGCTCCAAGAGGATGCGCCAATATGCACGGTAGTGGAGTCGATGTAGGACCTTTTCAAGTATATATGGACCAAAAATCATACAAATCGTTCCCACAGATTTTGAGAAAATCGAATTACAGTTTCCCATATAATTTGAACTAATAAGAGGAGCGCCAACCAGTGAACCGGAACCAGTCAGCAAAAAGTTCATTGAACTAGTTTAAAAATACTATATGGCTCTGTTAGACTTATTAAGTCCTTCACAGAGGATGCGCCAAATTGCACGGTATACCGTTGAAAAGCCTATTTTATAAAGAATATTATAAGACTATTTTTATTTAAATCGCTCCCACAGATTTAAAGAAATCAAGTCCCGAAAATTTCAG
Organism: Drosophila pseudoananassae pseudoananassae; assembly: GCA_018153035.1. Lineage (NCBI taxonomy): Eukaryota > Metazoa > Arthropoda > Insecta > Diptera > Drosophilidae > Drosophila > Drosophila pseudoananassae. Next base: position 2,208,620 of record JAECXR010000020.1, read on the forward strand.
TCCTTGATTCACCAACACTGGCCATTAACAGCATCACATATATCTTTTTTTAAAGAGGATGCGCCATTATGCACGGTATACCACGAGAAAGCTAATTTTTAGCCCGTTCGAATGGTACCAGTGCCATTAAAATCCTTCCCACAGATTTTGAGGAATCAAGTCCCAAAGTTTTCAGGCACTGATTCGCCAATACTGGTCATTATCAGTTTCCCGTGTTTACACGCTGCCCAACACGGCAGCCGCCATCATGCATGTTTACCTTTTTTTAAAGAGGATGCGCCATTATGCACGGTATACCACGAGAAAGCTAATTTTTAGCCCGTTCGAATGGTACCAGTGCCATTAAAATCCTTCCCACAGATTTTTAGGAATCAAGTCCCAAAGTTTTCAGGCACTGATTCGCCAATACTGGCCATTATCATTTTCCCGTGTTTACACGCTGCCCAACACGGCAGTCGCCATCATGCATGTTTACCTTTTTTAAAGAGGATGCGCCATTATGCACGGTATACCACGAGAAAGCTAATTTTTAGCCCGTTCGAATGGTACCAGTGCCATTAAAATCCTTCCCACAGATTTTGAGGAATCAAGTCCCAAAGTTTTCAGGCACTGATTCGCCAATACTGGTCATTATCAGTTTCCCGTGTTTACACGCTGCCCAACACGGCAGTCGCCATCATGCATGTTTACCTTTTTTAAAGAGGATGCGCCATTATGCACGGTATACCACGAGAAAGCTAATTTTTAGCCCGTTCGAATGGTACCAGTGCCATGGAAATCCTTCCCACAGATTTTGAGGAATCAAGTCCCAAAGTTTTCAGGCACTGATTCGCCAATACTGGTCATTATCAGTTTCCCGTGTTTACACGCTGCCCAACACGGCAGTCGCCATCATGCATGTTTACCTTTTTTTAAAGAGGATGCGCCATTATGCACGGTATACCACGAGAAAGCTAATTTTTAGCCCGTTCGAATGGTACCAGTGCCATTAAAATCCTTCCCACAGATTTTGAGGAATCAAGTCCCAAAGTTTTCAGGCACTGATTCGCCAATACTGGTCATTATCAGTTTCCCGTGTTTACACGCTGCCCAACACGGCAGTCGCCATCATGCATGTTTACCTTTTTTTAAAGAGGATGCGCCATTATGCACGGTATACCACGAGAAAGCTAATTTTTAGCCCGTTCGAATGGTACCAGTGCCATGGAAATCCTTCCCACAGATTTTGAGGAATCAAGTCCCAAAGTTTTCAGGCACTGATTCGCCAATACTGGTCATTATCAGTTTCCCGTGTTTACACGCTGCCCAACACGGCAGTCGCCATCATGCATGTTTACCTTTTTTTAAAGAGGATGCGCCATTATGCACGGTATACCACGAGAAAGCTAATTTTTAGCCCGTTCGAATGGTACCAGTGCCATTAAAATCCTTCCCACAGATTTTGAGGAATCAAGTCCCAAAGTTTTCAGGCACTGATTCGCCAATACTGGTCATTATCAGTTTCCCGTGTTTACACGCTGCCCAACACGGCAGTCGCCATCATGCATGTTTACCTTTTTTTAAAGAGGATGCGCCATTATGCACGGTATACCACGAGAAAGCTAATTTTTAGCCCGTTCGAATGGTACCAGTGCCATTAAAATCCTTCCCACAGATTTTGAGGAATCAAGTCCCAAAGTTTTCAGGCACTGATTCGCCAATACTGGTCATTATCAGTTTCCCGTGTTTACACGCTGCCCAACACGGCAGTCGCCATCATGCATGTTTACCTTTTTTTAAAGAGGATGCGCCATTATGCACGGTATACCACGAGAAAGCTAATTTTTAGCCCGTTCGAATGGTACCAGTGCCATTAAAATCCTTCCCACAGATTTTGAGGAATCAAGTCCCAAAGTTTTCAGGCACTGATTCGCCAATACTGGTCATTATCAGTTTCCCGTGTTTACACGCTGCCCAACACGGCAGTCGCCATCATGCATGTTTACCTTTTTTTAAAGAGGATGCGCCATTATGCACGGTATACCACGAGAAAGCTAATTTTTAGCCCGTTCGAATGGTACCAGTGCCATTAAAATCCTTCCCACAGATTTTGAGGAATCGAGTCCCAAAGTTTTCAGGCACTGATTCGCCAATACTGGTCATTATCAGTTTCCCGTGTTTACACGCTGCCCAACACGGCAGCCGCCATCATGCATGTTTACCTTTTTTTAAAGAGGATGCGCCATTATGCACGGTATACCACGAGAAAGCTAATTTTTAGCCCGTTCGAATGGTACCAGTGCCATTAAAATCCTTCCCACAGATTTTGAGGAATCAAGTCCCAAAGTTTTCAGGCACTGATTCGCCAATACTGGTCATTATCAGTTTCCCGTGTTTACACGCTGCCCAACACGGCAGCCGCCATCATGCATGTTTACCTTTTTTTAAAGAGGATGCGCCATTATGCACGGTATACCACGAGAAAGCTAATTTTTAGCCCGTTCGAATGGTACCAGTGCCATTAAAATCCTTCCCACAGATTTTTAGGAATCAAGTCCCAAAGTTTTCAGGCACTGATTCGCCAATACTGGTCATTATCAGTTTCCCGTGTTTACACGCTGCCCAACACGGCAGTCGCCATCATGCATGTTTACCTTTTTTAAAGAGGATGCGCCATTATGCACGGTATACCACGAGAAAGCTAATTTTTAGCCCGTTCGAATGGTACCAGTGCCATTAAAATCCTTCCCACAGATTTTGAGGAATCGAGCCCCAAAGTTTTCAGGCACTGATTCGCCAATACTGGTCATTATCAGTTTCCCGTGTTTACACGCTGCCCAACACGGCAGCCGCCATCATGCATGTTTACCTTTTTTAAAGAGGATGCGCCATTATGCACGGTATACCACGAGAAAGCTAATTTTTAGCCCGTTCGAATGGTACCAGTGCCATTAAAATCCTTCCCACAGATTTTGAGGAATCAAGTCCCAAAGTTTTCAGGCACTGATTCGCCAATACTGGTCATTATCAGTTTCCCGTGTTTACACGCTGCCCAACACGGCAGTCGCCATCATGCATGTTTACCTTTTTTAAAGAGGATGCGCCATTTTGCACGGTATACCACGAGAAAGCTAATTTTTAGCCCGTTCGAATGGTACCAGTGCCATTAAAATCCTTCCCACAGATTTTGAGGAATCAAGTCCCAAAGTTTTCAGGCACTGATTCGCCAATACTGGTCATTATCAGTTTCCCGTGTTTACACGCTGCCCAACACGGCAGTCGCCATCATGCATGTTTACCTTTTTTTAAAGAGGATGCGCCATTATGCACGGTATACCACGAGAAAGCTAATTTTTAGCCCGTTCGAATGGTACCAGTGCCATTAAAATCCTTCCCACAGATTTTGAGGAATCAAGTCCCGAAATTTTCAGACCCTGGTTCGCCAATACTGGCCATTTACCGATTCACGTGTTTTGACGCTGCGCAACACTTATTGCGCGTTTTCCCAAAAAGCGTAATTTCTCAAAAAATTTCGCATCCGTTCACAAGCTCCATTATATTATACTCCATTATACTCCATTTTTATTGCCTTGAGCTTGTCT
>JAECXR010000021.1:0-10785 GCA_018153035.1 Drosophila pseudoananassae pseudoananassae
CGGAACTTTGTACTTAGCAATCTCCGCAAGAACATCAACGCCAAGTTCTGCAAAAAATATGTTAAGTGTAGGGTATGCAAAGTTTTGGGCAACTCACTGTACGCGCTGGAGAACCTACGAGGGCAACCGATAGGCGTCTTGCATGCCAAAAATTTGAAACAATGAGGGCCCGGCTAGCTCCAGTATAAACGGAAATCTTAGGGCGTGGACGAAGCCTACGTTGGGCTAAGCATCAAAGCAGTCGACACTTTTCTTCCACTCTTGTTATCCTCGCAAGCTAAGGAAACCGTGGTGTGCCGTTAGGTGTCGATAGTCGCTGCAAGCGATGGCACGACGGGGCTAGGGATGGCACATCGGAGTAAATCGAATGGACCCGAGAAAGAAGAAGTCGGGACGAACCGGGCGGGATCCAACCCCTGTGAATTGAAAGGAAAGACGGGATCGAGTAGACACAAAAGAAAAAAAAAGGAGAGAGAACGGCAACAGGAGGAGGACACGTGGAAAAAAATTATTAAAAATTCCCAATAATTTTTTACGGAGCTCTAACTACATTTCGAAGAAAGAGGACTTGGAGCTCGTCAACCAACTGGAGCCACCCAAAGGCTAAAATTTCTGCAGAAAAGGAAATTGGTCACCCTTCCCGGGTAGCCCACAGGTTTTTTTTTGAAAATTAAAAAAATTTGAAAAGTACCTGAAACACTGTCCGTTTCCTAGCGTAGACTATAAACTTATTTATTTAAATTATTTATTTGTTATTTTTTTTTTTTTTTTGTAATTAATCTATTAACTGTATTCGTCCCAAGGTGCCTTGGTTAGGTGTTAGGTTAATTCATGTTTAATATTTAAGAGTATTATCCACTAAAAATATAAAGGATGAAATAAAAAAAAAAAATTAAATTAAAATGAAATGTGAGTGATAAAAAATAAAGGGGGGGGGAAGTGAAACGCGTAATCCAGAATGTGAGAGTGCAGAGAGACAAGCTCAAGGCAATAAAAATGGAGTATAATGGAGTATAATATAATGGAGCTTGTGAACGGATGCGAAATTTTTTGAGAAATTACGCTTTTTGGGAAAACGCGCAATAAGTGTTGCGCAGCGTCAAAACACGTGAATCGGTAAATGGCCAGTATTGGCGAACCAGGGTCTGAAAATTTCGGGACTTGATTCCTCAAAATCTGTGGGAAGGATTTTAATGGCACTGGTACCATTCGAACGGGCTAAAAATTAGCTTTCTCGTGGTATACCGTGCATAATGGCGCATCCTCTTTAAAAAAAGGTAAACATGCATGATGGCGACTGCCGTGTTGGGCAGCGTGTAACCACGGGAAACTGATAATGACCAGTATTGGCGAATCAGTGCCTGAAAACTTTGGGACTTGATTCCTCAAAATCTGTGGGAAGGATTTTAATGGCACTGGTACCATTCGAACGGGCTAAAAATTAGCTTTCTCGTGGTATACCGTGCAAAATGGCGCATCCTCTTTAAAAAAAGGTAAACATGCATGATGGCGACTGCCGTGTTGGGCAGCGTGTAAACACGGGAAACTGATAATGACCAGTATTGGCGAATCAGTGCCTGAAAACTTTGGGACTTGATTCCTCAAAATCTGTGGGAAGGATTTTAATGGCACTGGTACCATTCGAACGGGCTAAAAATTAGCTTTCTCGTGGTATACCGTGCATAATGGCGCATCCTCTTTAAAAAAAGGTAAACATGCATGATGGCGGCTGCCGTGTTGGGCAGCGTGTAAACACGGGAAACTGATAATGACCAGTATTGGCGAATCAGTGCCTGAAAACTTTGGGGCTCGATTCCTCAAAATCTGTGGGAAGGATTTTAATGGCACTGGTACCATTCGAACGGGCTAAAAATTAGCTTTCTCGTGGTATACCGTGCATAATGGCGCATCCTCTTTAAAAAAAGGTAAACATGCATGATGGCGACTGCCGTGTTGGGCAGCGTGTAAACACGGGAAACTGATAATGACCAGTATTGGCGAATCAGTGCCTGAAAACTTTGGGACTTGATTCCTAAAAATCTGTGGGAAGGATTTTAATGGCACTGGTACCATTCGAACGGGCTAAAAATTAGCTTTCTCGTGGTATACCGTGCATAATGGCGCATCCTCTTTAAAAAAGGTAAACATGCATGATGGCGGCTGCCGTGTTGGGCAGCGTGTAAACACGGGAAACTGATAATGACCAGTATTGGCGAATCAGTGCCTGAAAACTTTGGGACTTGATTCCTCAAAATCTGTGGGAAGGATTTTAATGGCACTGGTACCATTCGAACGGGCTAAAAATTAGCTTTCTCGTGGTATACCGTGCATAATGGCGCATCCTCTTTAAAAAAAGGTAAACATGCATGATGGCGGCTGCCGTGTTGGGCAGCGTGTAAACACGGGAAACTGATAATGACCAGTATTGGCGAATCAGTGCCTGAAAACTTTGGGACTCGATTCCTCAAAATCTGTGGGAAGGATTTTAATGGCACTGGTACCATTCGAACGGGCTAAAAATTAGCTTTCTCGTGGTATACCGTGCATAATGGCGCATCCTCTTTAAAAAAGGTAAACATGCATGATGGCGACTGCCGTGTTGGGCAGCGTGTAAACACGGGAAACTGATAATGACCAGTATTGGCGAATCAGTGCCTGAAAACTTTGGGACTTGATTCCTCAAAATCTGTGGGAAGGATTTTAATGGCACTGGTACCATTCGAACGGGCTAAAAATTAGCTTTCTCGTGGTATACCGTGCATAATGGCGCATCCTCTTTAAAAAAAGGTAAACATGCATGATGGCGGCTGCCGTGTTGGGCAGCGTGTAAACACGGGAAACTGATAATGACCAGTATTGGCGAATCAGTGCCTGAAAACTTTGGGACTTGATTCCTCAAAATCTGTGGGAAGGATTTTAATGGCACTGGTACCATTCGAACGGGCTAAAAATTAGCTTTCTCGTGGTATACCGTGCATAATGGCGCATCCTCTTTAAAAAAAGGTAAACATGCATGATGGCGACTGCCGTGTTGGGCAGCGTGTAAACACGGGAAACTGATAATGACCAGTATTGGCGAATCAGTGCCTGAAAACTTTGGGACTTGATTCCTCAAAATCTGTGGGAAGGATTTTAATGGCACTGGTACCATTCGAACGGGCTAAAAATTAGCTTTCTCGTGGTATACCGTGCATAATGGCGCATCCTCTTTAAAAAAAGGTAAACATGCATGATGGCGGCTGCCGTGTTGGGCAGCGTGTAAACACGGGAAACTGATAATGACCAGTATTGGCGAATCAGTGCCTGAAAACTTTGGGACTTGATTCCTCAAAATCTGTGGGAAGGATTTTCATGGCACTGGTACCATTCGAACGGGCTAAAAATTAGCTTTCTCGTGGTATACCGTGCATAATGGCGCATCCTCTTTAAAAAAAGGTAAACATGCATGATGGCGGCTGCCGTGTTGGGCAGCGTGTAAACACGGGAAACTGATAATGACCAGTATTGGCGAATCAGTGCCTGAAAACTTTGGGACTTGATTCCTCAAAATCTGTGGGAAGGATTTTAATGGCACTGGTACCATTCGAACGGGCTAAAAATTAGCTTTCTCGTGGTATACCGTGCATAATGGCGCATCCTCTTTAAAAAAGGTAAACATGCATGATGGCGACTGCCGTGTTGGGCAGCGTGTAAACACGGGAAACTGATAATGACCAGTATTGGCGAATCAGTGCCTGAAAACTTTGGGACTTGATTCCTCAAAATCTGTGGGAAGGATTTTCATGGCACTGGTACCATTCGAACGGGCTAAAAATTAGCTTTCTCGTGGTATACCGTGCATAATGGCGCATCCTCTTTAAAAAAAGGTAAACATGCATGATGGCGACTGCCGTGTTGGGCAGCGTGTAAACACGGGAAACTGATAATGACCAGTATTGGCGAATCAGTGCCTGAAAACTTTGGGACTTGATTCCTCAAAATCTGTGGGAAGGATTTTAATGGCACTGGTACCATTCGAACGGGCTAAAAATTAGCTTTCTCGTGGTATACCGTGCATAATGGCGCATCCTCTTTAAAAAAAGGTAAACATGCATGATGGCGACTGCCGTGTTGGGCAGCGTGTAAACACGGGAAAATGATAATGACCAGTATTGGCGAATCAGTGCCTGAAAACTTTGGGACTTGATTCCTAAAAATCTGTGGGAAGGATTTTAATGGCACTGGTACCATTCGAACGGGCTAAAAATTAGCTTTCTCGTGGTATACCGTGCATAATGGCGCATCCTCTTTAAAAAAAGGTAAACATGCATGATGGCGGCTGCCGTGTTGGGCAGCGTGTAAACACGGGAAACTGATAATGACCAGTATTGGCGAATCAGTGCCTGAAAACTTTGGGACTTGATTCCTCAAAATCTGTGGGAAGGATTTTAATGGCACTGGTACCATTCGAACGGGCTAAAAATTAGCTTTCTCGTGGTATACCGTGCATAATGGCGCATCCTCTTTAAAAAAGATATATGTGATGCTGTTAATGGCCAGTGTTGGTGAATCAAGGACTGAAATTTTCGGGACTCGATTTCTTTAAATCTGTGGGAGCGATTTAAATAAAAATAGTCTTATAATATTCTTTATAAAATAGGCTTTTCAACGGTATACCGTGCAATTTGGCGCATCCTCTGTGAAGGACTTAATAAGTCTAACAGAGCCATATAGTATTTTTAAACTAGTTCAATGAACTTTTTGCTGACTGGTTCCGGTTCACTGGTTGGCGCTCCTCTTATTAGTTCAAATTATATGGGAAACTGTAATTCGATTTTCTCAAAATCTGTGGGAACGATTTGTATGATTTTTGGTCCATATATACTTGAAAAGGTCCTACATCGACTCCACTACCGTGCATATTGGCGCATCCTCTTGGAGCTTCACAATTTTAAAAACAATTTTTGGGGTCATTTTTGTATGGGCTGTTAGCCGGGTTGGTCCACTTTTAGTCGATTTGCTCCAAAACGTAGGGAACGATTTTAATGAAATTTTCAGGGCATATTCTCAAAAGAATGGGCTATAAGCTGGTGTATCGTGCTTATTGGCGCATCCTCTTATTTCTGAGATAATGCTCAAAACAGTGAAGGGGCAATTTTTCAACCCCATTTTTAAGCTACTTAAAGAGTGAAGAGCCCGCTCAAAGTAAGAAAAAACAATAGTTTATTCAATTCTTAACAATTCTAGTGTTTATTTTATTAAATTTAGTGGCTAAATACTGAAATAATTGAAAAACAAAAAAATCGTTGCTGTGTTCCAATTCCACCGTTCCGCTTCGACGCTAACTGAGCGACGCTAATTTGACGGACATAAATATATCACGCTAGAGCGGTTTCCCAAATCGATGTAATACTAGTATTAAGCGGTTTCCCAAACCGATGGAAAACTAGTATTAAGCAATCAAGTCGCAAAATGGGAAAATATTTTTTATGAAATGTCTAATTTTAAGAACGAAACTTTTAATAATTATTGCACTTTAAGTAACAAAAAAAACGTGTTTTACCCGATTATTAAATGGAGAGAAATCAACCTGTAAAAAAATAAGAGAAAAAAAAAAAAAAATAGACATCGTACAAAATGGTGCCATTCTCATACGTGGAAACAATATTGTTAACAACTCCCATTTAAACGGTTCTTTTTTTAATGGTACAACTAAAATTAATAATATCTCATATACCAATTTGGAAAATAAAATTCTTGAATACGTAACTACGAACCACTTCAAAAATTATGAAATATCCGATTACATATTATCAAATAACTCTGATCTTTCTTTATATAATATAAACATTTTAAACCCTTTCGTTAAAATTAAGAATACTAAAATATCACTTACCTTTATATTATTGATTTTAATCATTATATATTTGATTCTTTCACTCATTATAAAATACAAAAATGCTATATTATTTGTAACCAAAAAAAAAAACGGCCTGAACCAGAAAAATCTATTAACCAAGAACATTTTTTAACAGAATTAAGAGATCATTTAAACGAATTTTGTATTGAATCGGGACGATCCATTTTAGAAGGGGGAGAGTTATCCAACCCGTAAATACAGGCCACTTATGGCTTTTATAGACAATATTTTCAATCTCTGCATTTGCCTTTGGCTTTGTCTTTGGCTCAATTATCCAACCCATAAATCCAGGCCACTTATGGCTTTCCACTTATGAATTTTACAAACAATATTTTCAAACTCTGCATTTGCTTTCGGCTTTGTCTTTGGCTCTGAGGTCCGATCTCGGTTCCCCATAAACGAAGCCCAATCAATTACGCCTTCTGCGTTTCCAAGTACCCACCAAATTGCATCGATCAGCTTAATCGAATTTCACAATAAGATGCGACATTTTCATCTTAAGCCTTTAATCTAAACATAACTGATGGCCGATGTTCTTTAGATCAGATTTAGAATTAAGAAGGCAGTCCCTTTTTGACCGAGACCGCGAACGGTTGACAAAAAATATTAAAGAAAAAATCAAAAGTGTCTTGTAATAATTAAGTTTAATAAATAAAGGTTTAACACCGAGTTTTGTAATTAAAAAATAAAATGTACATTTTTTGTAATTCACCGAATTAAAAACAATTTAACTTGCACCAGGCACTTGTTTTTCCAACCACTGTTTTTATCCAAAATGTTCGTTTCGGCGCGCTACGCAATATTCCATCGACGCACGTGCAAAATTTACCGGCCTAGCCAATGGAAAAGCGAACGACGATTTGATGCAACTTTGCGACAGCCTTTAAGGCGTGTCGTTACAAAATTCGCACCGCGATGGCGTGGTTATTACAATCCGAAAGGGTTGTTCCAATTCCTTTTTCACATCGATGGTAACTGGGCGACGCCACCTTGACGAACATATGTATATACATATTTATTTATGTCCCGCATGCAGGAAAATTTGTTTATAAGATGGGCTCAACAATGGTGAAACCGTTGGTAAAAAATGGAAATTTGTTGGATGTACTGCCTACGCAGGTAATTTATGTCTACTCATTTTTAAAATACCGAATAAAAATGTATCCTATTTAAAGGGTACTCTACATGTAGTTATGTTAGGATTGGATTCTGCGGGTAAATCAACAGCACTATACAGACTTAAATTTGATCAGTATTTGAACACAGTTCCAACTATTGGATTTAATTGCGAGAAGGTGTGTTTAAAGTTTTTTATGGTACATGTACTTAACAATACTCATTCAAATTATTTTAAGGTACAAGGAACTATTGGAAAAGCAAAAGGTGTGCATTTTCTAGTTTGGGATGTGGGAGGACAAGAAAAATTAAGACCACTTTGGCGAAGTTACACTCGGTATTTAGTTCATTATTTATCTACTAATGAAAATTTTGACAGTCTATGCCATTTTCTTCATATTATTGTTTACATAGTTGCACAGATGGCATTTGTTCGTCATCGATTCTGTTGATATAGAACGTATGGAAGAGGCAAAAATGGAATTAATGCGTACAGCAAAATGTCCGGATAATCAGGTAATTTTAAGTAACCAGTCGCATTAGCTTATTCATAACAATAAGGTATAACAAATACATTTATATGACAAGGAGTGGTTAGGAATCATATGTTGCATTAAATTTTATTATTTAAAATAATAACTATGTACAGTGGCTCGCAGCTTATTTCGTGCAGGCACCTAAAAAAAGTTCTGGTCGTTATTTCGGCTAAACTAAGCAAGATAACAGAAAAATTTAAATGCAGTATTTTAATGGGGAATATTAACATGTTTATTAAATAAAAACGATTTTCTTAATCATAAAAACAAAATAAATATTAAAAAAACAAAATATACAGGCTTTTTCCATGCCGCAGCATATTTCGTGCAGTATGTTATTATTATTATTTATTAATTATAATAAATAGCTCCGATGTCAACCATTCTGTTTGAAATCTCAACCAAAGGTGATTTTTTACAGTGCAAATTATAATATAATTTATATTATACTAAAAAATAGAATTTAATTATTATAATTTTTTACAGTGCAAAGTATAGTTTAATTATTATTTATTAATTATAATAAATAGCTCCGATGTCAACCATTCTGTTTGAAATCTCAACCAAAAGTGATTTTTTACAGTGCAAAGTTTGCGGCAATAAAAAAACGAAGTGCCTTCGTATTTTATATCGTACGAAAGATTAAGAGACTATACAATTGTTGTTGCTTAGCTCGGCAACAGAGGCAACGAACAAGAGAGAGGAAAACGGAAAAAATGTTGTATTTGGGCTTTTGCCTATGCTGGGAGCACGTATGTATATTAAATTGCATTTCCCTTTAAACGCGTTTTTCTCGAAACCGCTTTTTGAGTTGGCCGAACACATAACTCGAACAACTCTTAACCTATGGATCTAAATGGATCTATGGATCTTTTGGCAGTATTCTCTTAAATGCCTATGTCCATCGACACACGTAGGATTTTTTTTTTTTTATATTGCTTTACTTTTTTGTTATCAACAATTTTGTGACGTTTTTTGTTCGTGAAAATTGAAACTTTTTTTTTTTAATTACTCACCATTTTGCAAAAATCAATATATCGAAAAAGGTCCTCACCTGTGTCTAATGCCGATGTACAGAAACTAACCAAACTTGAATTTTTTTGTTTTAGATCAAAAAAAAGACGTTAAAGGTTCGGCCATGGACCCCCAAAAGTAAAAAATAGGGCCGAATAAGGGCTGCAGAGCCGCCATTTTGTTTTCGATTTATTAAAAAAAATGTACTTTTACTTTAAATATAATATAATAAAACCTCATTTACAAATTTTTGATTGGTTTTTTTCATTTGGCCAAAAAAATCCAGAAAATCCGTTTTTTTCGCCTTTTACTCAGATGTCCCCCGTAAATACCAATTTTAAGTATTGAAAAATGGACATGCGAAATGTAGGGTGACCAGATAGCTGAAGTGGAAAATACGGACACTTTTCTCGCCTTAAGTACCTTAAAAGCTAATGAAGTTGGGAAAATAGGATGATGTATAGATTTTTATATTGAAATTATACTTAGTATATTCTTTGCAGAACTTCCCAAGATTTTTTATTGCAAGGAAAACAGATTGAGCAATATTATTAAAATTCGCCGAGTCGAGTAGATTACATTAGAACTTAAAAAGTATCAGTTTGAATGTAAAATTAAAAATGGCACTGTCACCTAGAGTAAAACAAAATTTATGCGTATTTGTCATTACTCCCGATTTGTTTCATAGAAAGCAGTGTTATTTTTTCAAATATGTTATGAAACTTCTTGACAGAAACATTTTTGGAAATTGAATTGAACCAAGATTATACTTTCAAGTTTTCGTCCCATATTTCTAGGGAATTTTACGGTACGCGTGCTAAACTGATTGGCGCCAGTTCTCTATACTGTGACGTGTCACGACTATCGACACGTCAACTGCGAGCGTGGGCGCTTTCGAATGTTTAAGTCTACACCATAAATTTCGAAAAAATTGCAGGTGCAAGCAAAAACCCAAAAATACGGACTAACGGACACAGAGCTGAAATGGACATGTCCGTATTAATACGGACGCCTGGTCACCCTAGCGAAATTAGGGAGCACCTTGCCTTTAGGTTCCACGGTTCGATTTTATAAGTGATTTCAATTTTTGAAAAAGTTAAATTTTTAGTTTTGAGGGATTATTATACCCTTGCAGAGGGTATTATAATTTTGCGTGTGAAACGCAAAGAGTGAAACGCAGTGAAGGAGACATCTCCGACCCTATAAAGTACAGTAGCGGACAATAAGGAAATCCGGAAAAAGAAGTACTTGCACTAAATGTGTAAACTTGCATTAGTGTGGTAGTGCTTGTTTGTTTTTAAATATGTCTAAATGACTGAAAATTTTTAAGGGGCCATATTGGCCTTTACAACCGAAAATCTTAAGCTTCCGAGGAATAAATTTTAACGTTAGATCTTAATTCAAGTCTTCTTGAAAAAGAAGACCAACTACCACAAGGATTGAATCCTTTCACGATTAGGCATGACTGATCGTTTCCAAATTAGCAAACATGTAAGAAGTAAGTTTTTCCAGTTGAAAGGTGTTGAAATAAGCACCTGAATCGTTCGAAGGAACTTTGGGAGGCTAGGTTTCATGGCTGGCGAACAGCGAAAAACACAGTCTTGAACGCAAAAATGCTCCATAAAAGGCTTTAGTGGGTCAAAATGCACAAATCTTGGAAATGATTGGCGAAACGTCATTTTTTTGTAACGACACCAAAATAATCCATTTGGCTTACAAAGTATGAGCTTATTGCGCCCCAAACGCGACAAACGCTTCAAAAATAATTGCTTACGGCGAAATGTGAGGCAAGAAGCATGCCGAATGGTCCGGGGATGCTTTTCTTATGGCGTTGGCGATCTGGCATTAATTGATGGAACTGTGAATGCTGAGTAGTTCCAAGGTGTTCTTGAATCGTCACCTCTACCCTCAATGAAGGACCATCTTCTCATGCCCCAAACATAATCCTTTAGGACAACTTGTAGGTCCTTGCTATCGCGCAAAAGAAAAGGGATATATTTTTTTAATTTTTAAGGATTTGTTTAAACTATAAAATGCTGTTCATTAAACTATATGTTTAAACATAATTAAGAGCAGCCATTAAATGAACACTTGGAAGATTTTAGAGGCCATCAAGAATAAAGGTCGTATTAAACTCGAGGAAGACCAACTTAAATACTAAATAACCATAACAAAATTGCTTTTAATAGGTTAAATATTAAGCTATTAAGAAATTATTTT